>CM055404.1:61710427-61725647 GCA_029228625.1 Pseudolycoriella hygida | reverse complement strand
GAGAATTACAATTTGGATGAACCGATTGTTCCACGGAAACGAAAACTGCCAAAGCGTTACGACTCCAATTCAGACACAGCATATTCTCCACCTGCCGCTAAGGATCGATTCAGACGCATTTTCTTCGCTGTCATTGACCAAATCGTTTCGAGCCTTGACAGTCGATTTGATTCGGAAACCTACAATATCTTAAGTAAAATGGAAGATTTTGCATTAAACAAATGTGGTTTTGACGAGATCAAACATTATGTGGTACACAATGGACAATGCGATTTGGATATAGACCGGTTAATATTACAGCGACAGATGTTTTTCGATGTGGTACAAAATGAGCATTCATTGGAGAAATTGGTTGGTCCAACTAAAATTTCCATTTATCTTCAAAATAAAGAGGATCTTAGAATATTTGTATCGGAATACACCAAATTCATACGATTACTACTTACATCTCCTCAAACGGTTTGTGTTTCGGAAAGGTCATTTTCGGATCTACGACGTCTGAAGACTTACATCAATTCGAATATAAAACAGCAAAAACCAATGATTTAGCAATCTTGCACATCCAACGTGACATCGCAAATAACATCGATTTAAATGAAATTGTTAACGAAACTTAAAACTCAAATACAATGCACCATACATGTATCCAAAGAACATCAAACTATATCACGAAGCGACAAAAAATGTTTTCTGTCACAATTTCAAAAGCCTTTATCTCAAACAATAGTTCAATGTAATACTCAAACAAATGAAAACTTAGAAAAACCTCATCGTAAAAAACTACCAAGGCAGTGCAAAAATTCAGGCAATTTTATAGACAATCTTCCAAATGAATTAAATACATTTCTGAAAATAGTCGAAACGGAATATCCGAAATTTAATGAATTTTCGATTAGACAAACTGATTCTCAAGCAGATGGATACTTTGTCATTTTTGTCCTGAGGAGAAGAAAAAACCTTTCAATTCGGCAAGAGGACTTAAAATTCATATTACAAAAAATCATCCTGAATTGAAAAATGAAATAGTTGAGATAGAAAGGAATATTGACATTGAAGACAACTTATTATCAATTTTCAACATGAAGTCAAAGATTGGTGTTCTAAAACGTATACCTAAAAGTGCTCGTCCATTAGCAGCGAAAATGTTTGCAGACATAGCAAAAAAATGCGTGAACGACAATGACTTGGTTTCATGGGAACATTTATTAACATTTAGTTTCAAAGTTTGTCACATTCCTGCCGAATATAAGAATTCCAACAAAAAAAGAAGTCTCGCGTCTATAGTAAAGGAAAATTTATCAAAAATGACTCTTCCACAATCCACAAAAAGTAAATTTATATCAGCTGAATTCTATAAGCGAGTTGAGTCGAAAGTTGCAGATTTCGATATGAAAGGAGCTGTGAAGTTACTTTGCTCGGAAGATTCTTTTGCTCCACTAAATGAATGTACTATAAATAATCTCAAAGCAAAACATCCAACACCGTCTAGACAATTAGATTTACCATCACCTCCTTCTGATGTAGAAGACGACGAATGTTTCCGAGCAGACCCAAACAGTGTCAAAACATCAATTATGTCTTTCGGAGCTGGTTCAGCATCAGGCATGGATGGTTTTCGCCCCCAATTTTTCAAAGATTTAATTTCTTTATCAGCTGGAAATTTTGGAGTAGAAGCTTTGTCAGCAATAACGAACCTATGCAACTTTATGTTGTTGGGGAAAGTCAACAATTCAATATGCAAATATATTTATGGTGCCTCCTTATGCGCATTATATAAGAAATGTGGAGGAATTCGACCAATTGCCATTGGTGTCGCTTTAAGAAGACTTGTTTCCAAGCTATGTTGCGCTCACGTTCGTGACGACCTTGGTGATTACCTACGTCCGAAACAAATAGGTTTTGGTACCCCACAAGGATGCGAGGCAGGTGTACATGCAACAAGAAAATATGCAGAAAATAAGAAGAACTTCTCAAAAATACTTCTCAAAATTGATTATAAAAATGCTTTCAATTCGTTCGAGAGAGATGTACTATTGGCGGAAGTTCGTTCTGTCACACCCTCGCTATTCAAATACCTGTGGCAATGTTATGCAAACACAACGTATCTTTCGTTCAATTCGGTAATCATAGAGTAACAAGTAGGAGCACAGCAGGGTGATCCCACTGGTCCATTGACTTTTTGTTTAGCCATCCATCCAATAATCGAAAAGCTCAAATCAGAACTGAACTTATGGTATCTTGATGACGGTACACTCGGCGACTACGCAGACATAGTCCTTGCAGATTTTATCTTGTTGATTGAATTATCAAAAAAAATTGAACTAGAAATTAATCCTGCTAAATGTGAAATTTTCTTTTGTTCCGGAGAAGTTGATTAGGAAGTTGTTAGAAAATTTCAATCAGTGGCACCCGGAATTCGTGTGACATCTAAAGAAGATTTAAATCTTTTAGGAGCTCCAATTCTTGATGAAGGTTTCAAAAATATGTCAATTGCCATTTTGAATCGGACGCAAATTATGTTTGATCATTTAAAAAATTTAAATGCACACACAGCTTACGTTCTGCTAAAACACTGCTTCGCAATACCGAAATTAACATATTTCATGCGCACATCACCAACTTGGAAATTTAAAAATTTTCTATCAGCTATGGATAATGGTCTTCGACAATCACTAGAATCAATACTAAACGTGAGCCTCAATGAAACACAATGGTTGCAAGCATCATTGCCAGTTAAACTTGGTGGCCTTGGTATTCGACGATTTGAAGATATTTCACTACCTGCTTTCTTAAGCTCAGTAAATGGAGTAAGCGTTCTCATCTCTCATATTCTACATAGTCCAGATGAAACAAATACTTCAATTGCTAATGATGCTTTATTGGAGTGGAATTCTTTCAATAGCAACATTCCCGAAGAGAAGCGAAGTCAACAGAAATGGGATTTGATTAATACAAAACGTCTAATCATCGAAAATTTAAATTTCAACCTACCACTAGACCTGGCTCGATTTAATTCATTACAACACAAAGAATCGGGTGCATGGCTGAATGCGTACCCATCTCCGAACATAGGAACGTTTATGGACAATAACACATTCCGCATCTGTGTTGCTCTTCGGTTGGGTAGCAAAGTTTGTGAAAAATATACTTGTCCGTGCGGCTCAATCGTTCACGAAAATGGGATTCATGGTCTCAGCTGTCAAAAGAGTGCCGCAAGTCGATTTTCAAGGCATACAGAAATAAATGAAACTATACACCGTTCTTTAATGTCAATCAACGTCCCCTCTAAATTAGAACCAACTGGACTTTCAAGGGATGATGGAAAAAAACCAGACGGTCTAACGTATTCCTTGGGAAAAAGGTCAATCGATGGTGTGGGACGCCACCTGTATCGATACGGTTGCAGATAGCTATTTATATCAGTCGTCAGCGAAGTCAGGTTCGGCAGCAGCATTTGCACAAAATCGGAAGCATGAGCTCTATTCGTATATCAAATCACAAAACTATAAATTTGTCGCTTTCGCAGTGGAGACTTTCGGACCGTGGTCAGAGGATTCTATATATTTGATAAATAAAATAGGAAAAAAATTGAACCAAGTCACAGGTGATCGTCGCTCAAAAAATTTCCTAATCCAGAGAATATCTTTAGCCATCCAAAGAGGAAATGCCAGTTGCATTAAGAGTATCCTTCCAACTTCGGATACGTTAAATGAGATTTTCTATTTATAAAATTCTTTATATATGTATTAATATATATATATATATAATGTAGCCATATTATCCATTGCTGGATGAGGCCTCCCAATTAGGGGTATTTAGCCATGAAACACCACGCGGGCCAGTGCGGGTTGGTGAGTGTGGACCACATGCTTAACGTGAATTCCGAACCACGCCTATTGGCTAGCAACACCATAGGATTTCTTTCAGTGCTAATTATTTATATCTCCGCCTAAAGTTATACTTTTAGACTCAGATATTTTGTACACAGAATTCATCGTGAATGGGTTGCGTCATTCATGTCATTCTTCTGTGTACGGTTCGTTGAGGGCACTAAATTCCTCACCTACCCGTGTTGGGAAGCTTGGGTACACTTAGGAACGTTGCTTTCATGCTAGACATTGAAGAAAAATCCTATACAGAATTTGCCTTCACGGGGATTGAACCCGGGTTTTCTTGGTGGAAGGCCAGTACGCTACCACTGAGCCAACCCGTTCCCATATGTATTAATACATTCCACTAATTTATTTAGTTAACGAATTCATAATCAAAAATCATATAAGACGAAACACGTTTGCACTCAAGAACGAAATCAAGTAGCTTGTATTTTTTTACGAAAATAAAATTACAATTGCTTTGTAGTAATGGAATGTTTGAATTTGATAATCATATTTCCGGAAAGTCATTTCTTCAAATTTTCTATAGAAATGGATAATCTCTTCGAAGAACTGTCTTCGGGACAGTTTCCAAATCCTAGACCTGCTAAAAAAATACACAAAAAACTCTTTTGTTTAATAGACGAATTCAAAGTTAGCCCCCAACAAGGAAAGGATATATATAATTTACTCCTGCCTGTTGTGCAGCGATCAAAAGCTGTCAACACCGCTCTGAACCGATCCAAAGTATTGCCCGATAACGTCACAGGCGAGGAGTCGAAGAAGAAATAAGATCGTGATTCACATATATAAAAGTCGAATGAATAAGACCGGCAAACATTACTGCCAAAATTATTCAGAAAAATTTGTAAAGTAAATTAAATTAATCAATTTATATTAGTCGTAATTTAGTGCGTGTGTGTTAGCTTTTCGGTTAATTGAAAATATTTGGTTGAGACCGACTAGAAAGGTAAAATTGCAAATTTAATTTTGCACCATTTGCGACATTGCTTTAAAGGAAGAAATCGTTCTAGGTCTAAGTTTCGATCATTCGATAACATACCGGCGTCATAAGTTCGTTACAAGCTGACCAGATCAGCTGAGGTAATTCATTTATTATGATTTAAATGACCCGGGCTGAAATTTAGGTTAAAATTTTAGTTTCGAAAAGCATTTGTACACACACACGTACGGGTAATTAGACATTTTGTTCTATCAAAGGAAAAACCAAATGTAAGAAATTCTGAACATTGTTATCTTGCTACATTTACACATTGCTATTTCTTTTTCTTCTGTTTAGAAATTTGAAGTATTTCGTTGCTTAATAAATTGGTAAAATCAGCCGAGCGAGTTTCGATACTCTCAAATCCATTCCCTAAGATAAGACGTTGAGGCAGTTCTCAACACTGCCTACAATTTTGCAAAACAGATTTACAGCCCCAGGCTGCTCACTTAAGTGGAAGAGCTGCAAATCTGTTTATGCCCAAATGTAGGCAGGAGTGAATCATCACATCAGTTTCAATTTGGCACCAGGCTGGCTGCTGCTGCCATCTACATTCATAATACGAAAGTTTAGGAACGCAGCCTAGTGCTGACTTGAAATTTGTATGACATATAGTATTCATGACAGCCGCTTTGATTACATCGTCCCATTTTCTAGTTCGAAACTAGTGAACTAGTGAACTAGCGTACTTATTCCACCGTGTAACATTGTTATAGACACTTTTTCTGCAAAAAACACAAATTAAGAGCACGTTGCCAAAATGTGAACTGTCAAATTTGCGATGTTTTTTTAGAACAGAATACTTCGTAAGTAGCAAATTTTTCAAAAGCTCATCTACTGTGAGAGGACAAATGTTACACGAATAATAGATGAACCAGAATTCAAAAACTTTGATTATGAAGGTCGAAAGTTGCTTTGAAAAATCATCGCATTCCAAGTTCATTTGCGATGTTAATTCAGAACAAATTTGTACCTTCACACCTAAACGTTTTGAATTCTGATTCATCTATTAATTGGCTAAGAGTCATCCACTCACATTACATGAGCTATAATTTTAAATAATTTGTTATTTACACAAGCTTTTCTTTGCAAAGTGCTCTTAATCACGAAAAAGTAGCTCAACTATTAGCTTAATGAACATTAGTGTAAACAGCTATTCAGGTACTTTTTTGAAAATAATAAATTTTTATAAGAAAATTATCGCTAGAAAAACATCGTTTTTACAAAGATTGCTCTTAATCGATTTAAAATCTCCATTTTTCTATTCTTTGGTCAAACATTCATAATGATTGCCTTTAGAATTTTTCAAGTCAGGTCATCAGGTCAGGGCATCGATATATCCGGTCAGGCCAGGTTCAGGTCATTTGAAAGAATTTTTGAATTTTTCAGGTCAGATGACTTCAGGCTCAGGTCAGGTCAAATCCGAGACGTGCTCCGAACCTTAAGTAACATTCTATAGATTGTTCGTTTTTATCAGCTGGTAGCTTTTGGAGTAAGCAGTATAGAGCTGTCCATAAAAGACGATTTACTTTGGACTGGACTCACCCAGTGCCCCAAAAACCGAGTACCTACTGGAGCCTAACGTGCTTTTTCTCTATAAACCGGATAAATCTTATTGTGAAAAGCAATCGAAAAAGTGATTATAGAGTTGAATTTGGTCAATATCGCTCAATAGCTTTTGATGTCACGTTTGAAAAAGTGGCCAAAAAAGTGATTTTTTCAAGGTTGGTAAAACTTTTTTGAAGGAAAGATACGGACCTCACGACGAAAAAAATTTAGTGAAAATCGGAGTGGTTCGGGTTGTAGGGTCTTTATTGTAAGTTCAACTCACGGTACGCTACCCTACACAATAGTTCATGGTTTTTGATGAATATTCCTCTAATGATGAGGTTTTTTGTGCAGTGTTGTATAGAGAAAAAAGAGATGAAGATTTTTGTAGATGCAAGTATTTATGTGTCCGAGACTTGTAAGAAAATTTGTTTCAAAAAATGTGTTTTTCATTTTTTTTGAATTTCGGAGTTTTTGTGGGGATTTTGAGAGTTTCTTGCACAATTCCTTCGGACGGGTTTTCAATATTCAGACTTCTGGTTTTAGGCGGCCTACTGGCCTTGGAATACAGATCTTTCTGATCCTTTGTTCCTCCCCCGTTACTCTTCTATCATTCTACCTTGTCATGTGTTCGATTTTTAGCTCGATGCCCACATTTACACGTTCCCATTCAGATTACACACTTGTTAGACCCGTTAGCCAAATGAAACTCGTCACGAGCCCCGTGAATGCGGTGTATCCACACAACCAAGGTAATTTCTGGTATGAGTAAACATTAATCTGTTTGTTTAATTAATGCCAGGCGCATTAAGAGAAAAGTGGATTGATTTAATATAGTATAGGATATGCAATCATAAAGATGGTATAAATGTATGTGTAACGAACCTTTTGCTTTGAGAAAGCTCGCGGAATAATGTCGTACAAAATATTTGAATATAATAAAA
Source organism: Pseudolycoriella hygida (assembly GCA_029228625.1). NCBI lineage: Eukaryota > Metazoa > Arthropoda > Insecta > Diptera > Sciaridae > Pseudolycoriella > Pseudolycoriella hygida. The sequence continues at coordinate 61,718,280 of CM055404.1, read as the reverse complement.
ATCAGCCTAAATACACGCTAAGTGAATCTGTATTTACTGTTTCGAGTGTTGTATGCTTGACATCTTTTCGCATAAAGTGACTTCCTGCGTGCATATCTTCCTATAATTAACTCAAAAGAAAATGTGAAAAGTCTTCACATACATCCTGCGTGACGTAACGCTCCACTAGACTCCCCCCCCCCTCCATGTCACGCAAGTCCCAGACCCCCTCCTTCCTCTTGCCTGACATAATTTATGAATGACCCCTAATGTCAAACTACATAAGATGTATGCGGTAGAAAGAGATCGTTTGGTTTTCTCTAAAGCCGATAAAAGTAACAATGTGTTAGTGATGGATGCTGACTATCATGAAATAGTTGTATATAAAACAATCGCCAGCCCGTACGAAAATATGTCCTCCGATCCATTGAACAAGATGTTAAAAGAAGTAATGATGTGTTAAAAACATAGAAGGGACCCGTACGTATCAGAATAGATGCGGCAAAGAGAATTGATGTTACGAAAAGACTGGAACGTATTTAAGTAAATATTGCGTTCACATTAGACTGTATTGTAAATTGCCCGTAGGGCAATTTTGAAAAACCCGTCCGAAGTAACGGTGTAAAAAAGTTCTCCGAACGCACAAAATTGACCTCCAAATAGAGAAAAATGTTCTCCTCAATTTTGTCTACAACATAGCAAAAAACTATTTTTTGGGCTAGGGCCGGCCTAGGGCCTTAAGTAGAGGCCTCGGATACATACTTCCATTGACAAAAATGTTTCCCTCAATTTGCTCTGCAACATAGTGAAAAACATTTTTTTATGTTAGGGCTGACCTTAGGACCGACATGAGGCCCACTTGAGCCCTAAGCACAGGCTAAAATTCTTCTAGAAAATTTTCGGCTGTGCCGAGGTCTTTGAAACAAGAAAAAGTTTTTGAAAATCGGAAGAGATTTACTCGAGTTATGTACAAAAAACACGTAGGGCCCTAACAAAGACTCTTTTTTAGTGCCCTAGCTAAGTCCAAAGACTCAAATCGAAATGTTTCTTCCACAAATTGTCGGTCATGCCCAGATCTTTCAAACAAAAAAAAAATTTGAAAATCGGTAAAGATTTACTCGAGTTATGTACAAAAAACGCATAGAGCCCTAGCAGAGACTCGTTTTCAGTGCCCTAGCTAGTCCAAGGACTCAAATCAAAAAAAAAATTACGAAAATCTGAAAAGATTTACTCAAGTTATGTGCAAAAGACCAAAAACCACTTAAACGGGCCCTAGCTCGGCGGCCCTAGCTCGGCGGCCCTTGGGCCGACAGTGCCCAGATTCAATCCCATAAAATATTTTTCGATTACCTTTCAGGAAAAAAAAAGTTTTGAAAATCGGTCAAGATTTACTCAAGTTATCGTGTTGACGGACAGACAGACCGACAGACCGACAGACGGACGTTGTTTTTTTCGCTGATTTGTCATCTGGAGGCAACAAAAAAAGTTTCCCCCTTACTCCCAGGTTCGAATTCGCAATGTAACAAACGTGGTAGTAAACGCATCAGACCTACGTACTTCGTACGGGTCTAAAAACATGGTAGTGCGTTATATGAGGAGCCAGAAAAAGAATTGAAGTTTTGGAAAGTTAGTAACCCAAGGGTCCCATGTCTGTACATATCAATGAAACATCACAAAGAAAAAGATGCAGATGGTTACTATAAAGGTAGGCAAGCGGCGTCCAACGTTAATGCCCCTTCTGAAAAAATAACTAAGAAATTGTCAGCCATCTTTAACTAAGTAAAGCAGTAGTTAATGGTATAGACTTTGCCAACAAGATCAATGGTGTAAAAATTTCCAGATATGAAGAAATTGGCTCGTTTGACGTTACTCCTTTATACCCTAGCATTCCCATCCCATATTCTATGGAACTGTTGAGGAAATGGCTTGTTAAGAACGGTTGGTTTGGAACTAGTTAATACGTAAGTTGACCTTGCCCATGTGTGCATGAAGCAAAATGTTTTCCAGTTCCGTGTATCATATAACAAAAAAACTCAAGGTACTAGCATAGGCAACTCTCCATCAAGTTTTATCACTGAGTTATTTATGAGCGACTTTGAAATGTCAATGTCCAAAAATCCAAATTTTCCGAGAATCTATCACAGATGTGTTGATAACATCTTCGTCGTTCTCAACAGAAGGAAATTTGACACAGTACGTCGAATGTTTGTGGAAAAGATGGATTCTGTTGAGAAAGATGCTGTCAAGTTCACCACTGAAAGACAACTAAACAATAGACTTACTTTCTTGAATACGATGGTCGAAATCGTCGATGACACCTTGACTCTAGATGTTTACCGTAAATCCACAAGCACGCAGAGACTCATCATTTCTGATTCACATCATGACATTAAACATAAAATGGCTGCATACCATTCCATAGCTCTTTTTATGGTAAACCTCCCATTAGCAGAAGACAAAGTCAAAAAGGAAACTGACAATATTATTGAAATCGGTAGATTAAATGGCTATGGTGAGGTGCATTATCCAAAAACATCAGAGGAAAAAAGATCTGGAAAACGTTTCAACATTCTACAAATCTACGCCTCTTGATGAACTAGTGAAACGAGTGGCTTTCACACACTATCCTTTTGTTATAGGCCCGTTAAGAAAATTATATCAAGAATACAACATCCAGATTGTCCACAGAAATGATGCAACTCTTAGAAATGACCTTAGTTCCCTAAAGGATGTTTCACCTGACATCCAGAAATCCGGAGTCTACCGAATACAATGCGGTACGTGTGGCAGGCACTATTTTGGAATGACGATCCGGCAACTGTTTTTCCGTTTTAATGAACATATAAAATCTGCTAATTGGAAACGGAAAACAGCTGTTGGAAAACATATCTATGACACCAAACATTCCATTGATATAACGACCCAAAAACTGATCCAAGAAGTGAGACGCCTATGGAACATAGAACACAACGAAACTACACACATAGCCAAAAACTCGTACCTGAATTTACTAAACTAAACGCTACGGCAATGTGGTAATTTCTCCCCTCTTAAAGCTGTTTCCCAAAAAGAGAAAGATTGACGAGAATGTAATTAATTTAGATGACACCGAAAACACCACTATTGACGACGATGTATTTTTTGACTTTGAGTAACTAGAATGCACGTTACGATGAGAGAGTATATGTCGACAGCCATTCAGTAGTGATACAGAAATAAATCGTCATATGAATACTATGTTTGGAAATATCCATTCTCTCACTCTCATTTTTTATATGAAACTCATATAAAAAATGAGAGCAAAATGTATGCAAATATTGTTTTGATTGATCTGTTTCAATTTTGTTTGATAAGAGCTTTCGATCGCTGATATGTTTGCATTTACAATTATTGGTTTTTAGTCTGGACGAAACTCTGACGATGCAAACGTAGTTGAGGTGGAGGTACATTTATGTAGAAGGTTTTTTTTTCGTTAATAATGTTATTCAAATTTTTAACAGAACACGTAACAATAGTATATTTTGTAACGAGTGATGAAAATTTGAATTTTTTGAGACTAGTCGTAAGCTTACGAACGTGTCACAAAAAATTCCACTTTCATTATGAGTTACAAACAACGTTTTTGCTCCGTTATGATCATAATAAGACGAAGCGAGACAAACGAACATATACAGTCATTTTACACAACGCCATGTGCACTTGATTGCGGCCGAAAAAGTATCTATATATGAAATTCCATTTTCGGACGCATATAGCAACCGAAATAGTACATTACATCACAAGGAGCTAAAACGGTGCATTTAGACCCAGGTAGTGAAAAGGTCAAATCCGAGGGTGGAGCGCAGCGGAGCCCGAGGAAGACCTTTTCACCACCGTGGTCTAAATCAGCACCGTTTTAGCTCCGTGTGTTGTATACTATTTTTCGCGCAGACGGACAAAAAGTCAGATTTTGAACAAAACACTCAACAAACTTAAATTCAAATTTCACATTATGATCACAGTAAGTATGCGTTTCAATTGTGTCACCTAAATTGTTTTCATAAGATTCGTTGTTTTCTTCTGTCGATGTTGTTTTTATTGAATTTTTTTTTTCAATTCGCGTGTGATTCTTAGAATTGAGTGGATAATAATATCGAAATTATGTATGTGTCCGCGCGTACCATTAAAAGTGAGACTAAAATGAATTTTTATTTGATGTTATCTCGAACAAAATGAAATCTTATTTTGTTTATGTTGCAGGTGGGTAAAAAATGACATATCGGACTGGGAGAAAAACGACAGGTGGGTCAAAAACGACATTTCAGACAGGACAAAAAATGACATTCAAATGTGACTCGAAACAGATTGCTTTAGGATCTAAATTCGGTGAGAAAATCTGACGTTTTTTGTCCGTCTGCGCGAAAAAGTACTTTAATGTATACGGCGAGAGTGTGTTAGTGTGAACTTCCGTCGAATGTTGCACGGAGGAATTTTTCTGCCGCATATTTACCAAACATTCTCTCCAATACAGAAAAGTATTCTTCAAAATAAGTACATTCATGCTTGATGTGTACTTTCCTCGAGCTGCGCACTCGGTGTATACGTACACATCTCGTATTTATGTGCTAATGTTGAAAACTGCTATTTCCGTACTCAAACACTACTACAATACTAAGAATAACCTTTAGTTTTCGATCGTAGTTGCCGTAACGAAAAACGTCGAATTGTTGTCATTAGAAGCAAAAAATTTGCTTAAGCATAAAATGAACGAACTGTAGTGAAACATTATTTAAAATTTTGTTCGCTTTGGTTATTACCTTCAAGTCTTTAATGTCATTGCAAGTACATTCTCTCAATAGAGTTATGAAATTAAAAGACAAGTAGTCAATTATAGCGTGAAAAACGTAGTTTAAGCTTTGCAATCGAATTAATAATAATTTACGGAATGAACTTGAATTAGTAACCATTGATATGTTAAGATTTTCATTATACGATGCAATCAATTTATTCAACTATTTTCTTTCTTTTTTTCTTTTCGTTACAGCTAAAATTTTTTCATTACACCAACTACGATTATTGTCATTTTCGCTTCCCAAATGACAACCGAAAATGAAAAAATTCAGCTCTTGATTGGTAAGGGTACCGAAAATACTTTTTTTCGGTTCTCCAAATTCAATTTAATTTGAGCTAACTTTGATCGAAGCGCATGCGCCGCTGCTTAGATTATTTACGAAATAAGGATGTGAGTTTCAGTTAGAAAAACTGCAGAAACATTTATAACTTTTAATATCTAATTGAAAGGGCTATTTCAAAGTACACTTTCAATTGAATTTATGCCAAAATGATAATTCTTAGAGGCATACCGCAGAAATTTTCGTTTACAAGAACAACAATTCAGAAACGATATGATTTTTTAGAATGGGTAATAATAGGCTAGCGAAAAGCATTTGGAAGTACAGGTCCAGAGTGTTAGGCTAAGTGGTAGACAATAAAGAAGGTTCATAGATTCAATTAAATTAGATGTAGAAGTTAGGGGACTTTCGATGAGCGAACAAACCATCTCCTTGGCAATTCAGAGAATTTTTTGTTGAGTAAAAGGATTAAAGCCTACAAACTTGGAATCAATCGTTCGATGCAATTCATTACATATTACTTTTACTATGAACGTATAAATTCTTATTTGAATTATTTTGTCATAGTCATGATGCATAGACATTAACGCATCTGGAACAGTTGCGTTATGGAGTTCATCAGAAGACATCAACATTTTGGCAGCAGTAATCATTTCGATGACAGTTCGATAGTCCAATCAATACCGAGGGGGGACTCACTTCTGAGATATGTAGATTAAATGGATTAAATGGACTAAATGGTATTAAATGGATTAAATGGATTAAATGGACTAAATTGAAGTGAGTGACCCCTCGATCAATACCTCTAACCGAGACAAATAGATACGTCAACACTTTGTCACGACCATCAGCATATATAAAGTTGCATGACCTGACTGAATATGTGAATATTGACACTAGATGCCGAAATGTTGAGCTCTTCTAATTATCTCCACAACACAACTGTTCTAGACGTGTTAATGTCTAAGCGTCATGTTAATGACAAAATAATTCAAATAAGAGCTTAAACGTTCATAGTAAAATGTAATGTAATATGTAATGAGTTGCATCGTACGATGGCGGGCGATGGAAGGGCATGGAGGTAGATAGCTCACCACTCTGGGGTTTCTACAGAAAGACCTCACACAGGTACTAATGGTCTATAAAGTTTGATGATTATGATGCTGACTAAGACCTCTATTAGAAACTGATATTTATAACGGTTGAAATGTTTTAACATTTAAGTTTGCTTTTGTTTTTCTAGTTTGGGAAGCGAAAATGACAATGACGGGCAGCAACTCTCGCACACGGTTGAAATTTTTACTTTTCGTCCCTTGTGATCCAAATAACTATTGTTACAAAATGAGATATTGTTTCTATTCTTCTTTACTTCAAAATCGTGTTATCTGCGTCTAAATTTTGTTACAAAATATTGAAACGTAACAAGGTAACACGAGAAAAAGACACAACCTCCTCTTTAACTTCTATGTACAAAACTGATAAAGAGTCCCCGTTGGCATGACAGACCTGTTCTATGCGAGGGATATGTCAGTGTTGCCGACGAGGACTCTTTCAAAGATACTTGTACATACCCAAGTTCAAGCTCAAGTTCAATTTATTCATGAAGACATTTCAGGTACAGGTTGTAAGTTTCAATGTGCACATGCACCTTAAAGAAACATTTACAAAACTAGTAATTATTTTATTTAAATTAAATACAAATTCCGACAGATATAATAACAGAGATTTAAATGAGAAGTAAATTATCGATTAATTGAATTGAGATTGTTTGCATCATTTCATTTTTGCATTCGGGACACCTCAAATTACACTGGATGAGGTGTCCCGAAAGGTCGGCAGATTAAGGGAAGGAAAATCCGCAGGAGTGGATGAAATTAGGACGGAATTTAGTAAGTATAGCGGATCAGGTGGGATCCAATGGCTTTGTAGGATTTTCAATTTGGCCATGAGGTCTTCAACAGTACCTGCTGACTGGAGCTTCGGTGTTATTGCTCCAATTTATAAGAAGGGCAACCGTAAGGTTTGCAGTAACTACAGGGGAATATCGCTCTTGAGCGTGGTAGGTAAGGTGTACACGGGTGTACTTGTTGACCGGGTTAGGAACATAGTGGAAGGAGTACTGGATGAGATTCAGGGTGGTTTCAGGCCTCTGAGGGGGTGTCAGGATCAGATTTTCTGCCTCAGACAGACTATCGAAAAGCTTTATGAAAAGAACAGGGACTTATACTTATGCTTCATCGACTTGGAGAAGGCATTCGACCGGGTACCAAGGCAGAAGCTATTCGGGATTCTTAGCGAGTACGGTATCAATGGGGGTTTACTGCGTGCCATTAAGAGTATTTACTCAGAAAGCAGGGCCGCGGTGAGAATAGATGGCGAAATTAGCGAGTCTTTCGAGGTTAAAGCGGGCGTTCGTCAGGGTTGTTGTCTTTCCCCGCTTCTGTTCATAATTTTCATGGACAAAATCATCAAGCAGGCAAACTTGCAGGGAAATGTCGAGGTGGGTGAGGTAATAATGACAATCCTGGCCTACGCGGATGACTTGATTCTGTTGGCAGATAGTACCACGGAGTTGCAGGGTGGGATTGACTGCCTAAATGCTGCATGTGAGGAGTATGGGATGAAGGTAAGTGTAGGGAAAACTAAGGTTATGCATGTCGGCAAAGCTCGGAAGGCGATAGCTTGCAATTTAAATGGGGAGGAGCTGGAGCAGGTTTCTGAATTCAAGTACTTAGGAACCATTTTTTCAGAGGATGGCAAGTT
>CM055404.1:61695971-61709927 GCA_029228625.1 Pseudolycoriella hygida | reverse complement strand
GCCTACGCGGATGACTTGATTCTGTTGGCAGATAGTACCACGGAGTTGCAGGGTGGGACTGACTGCCTAAATGCTGCATGTGAGGAGTATGGGATGAAGATAAGTGTAGGGAAAACTAAGGTTATGCATGTCGGCAAAGCTCGGAAGGAGATAGCTTGCAATTTAAATGGGAGGAGCTGGAGCAGGTTTCTGAATTCAAGTACTTAGGAACCATTTTTTCAGAAGATGGCAAGTTAGTTAGGGAATTTGAGGAAAGGAGGAAAATGGGAAACGCGGTGGCCAGTCAGTCGAGGTCGCATGTGTTCAACAAAAGGGAATTAAGTAGCGAAACAAAGTTAGCTATTCACAGGTCAATATTCCGGCCGACGATTCTGTATGGTAGTGAGAGTTGGGTTGACTGCGGATATCTCGTGCATGACCTGGAGGTTTCTGATAGGAGGGTTCTTAGGAATATAGCGAAGGTTAATAGGAGGGAGCAGTGGGATAATCATATAAGGGACGGCGACATTAGGGAAAATTTAGGGATTTCGTCAGTGGAAGAGGCGGCAAAGGCCAGTCGTCTGCGCTGGTTCGGGCACGTTCAAAGGATGGGTAATAACAGGCTACCGAAAAGGATCTTGGATGCACAAGTCCCGGGTGTTAGGCCAAGGGGTAGACCAAGGAGAAGGTTTATCGATTCAATTAAATCAGATTTAGAAGTTAGGGCACTTTCTCTGGGCGAACAAACCATCTCCTTGGCGGGCGATAGGAGGGCATGGAGGACGATAGTTCACCAATCTGGGGTTGCGACAGAAAGACCTCACACCGGAAGGTACTAACGGTCTATAAAGTTTGATGATGATGATGATGATGCATCATTTATGAATTGAAAGCTTCAGCAAAGCTTGGTGCAAACAAAAACTAAGACAATCACCACATGTGACTTGCTCGTTGTTAAAATATATGGTGTGATGTTATGTATCGTTAATCGCAATATGTCAATTTACAAATAATATAACAATGAAAGCCATTTCAACATCATAACGGCTTCACTTTTTTGCACTTAAAAAAAAGGAGGTCTCACGGGGTCTCGAGAATTCATTCACATGAAGAAACCTTAAAAAAGATTTTGAGACCCATCCTCAGGAGGTCTCAAGAATTCATTCACACGAAGAATCTTTAAAAAAGGTCTTGAGACTCTCAGAAGGTCTCAATAGGTTTCGAGAATTCATTCACATAAAGAATCCTTAAAAAAGGTTTTGAGAGCCTCAGGAGGTCTCGAGAAATTCAGAGCGGAGAATACTACGGAATTCAGACGGATCAATACTACTGTTTGTAATGAGCAAATCATGTAGTCTCAGACGTCTCAAAACTTCCGTATCAGAATAGATGTGGCAAACAGAATAGATGTGGCAAAGAGACTCGAACGTATCTAAATATACAAATAAGCAAACAATCCAACGTTTTCTGTTCGTTTATAACTGTAAGAATTACAAAGATCCATAGAAATTACCCAAGGTAATGTCAAAGGCCCTACCGAAGTACGTCTCAGGCCATTCAAATCTAGAAAAGCTTATATCCAAGGATTTGGCCATTTTCCCCTAAAACCTTGAAACACGTGGTCTTAACATTTTATTCTCTACGACGTTGCCTTTTGAAGCTCTACCTCTCATAGTTCTGGAGATTCGGCTTATCCTGCCCAATTATGGAAGTGGCTATATACCAGAATTGGGCCATATTTCACCAAAACCCTGAAACACGTGTTCTCTTAAATTTAATTCTCTGCAACTTTGCCTTTGACAGTAAATCTCCATATTGCATAACTAAGGAAATATAAACGAAAAACTGTTTTCGTAAATGGCCAAAAAACTCAATTTTGTCATTTTTTTCGGACATTTTTTTTATTGCTGATTTGTCATCTCTAGACGATAATAGATGCATCCTCCAACTTCACCTCGATCTACCCCATGTTACAATAAAATTGTTTGTAGCAAACGTATAGGACCTTTGTACTTCGTACGGGTCAAAAAACCGGCTAAACTACTGAACTGTGGGTTGAAAAAGACATAAAACTCAAAGCAATGCTTTGGTTAACTGTAAAGGTCAATACCAACATACGTTAGAAGTCGCTTTGGGCAACATAGACCACGGTCCATAGAAACCGCATACAGATTTCTTGTTACCGCGTGCAACGACGTTTTGAGAGTTTTTACACTTCCAGCCGAAATTTTGAATTTCCAAAAGTACGTACTCTTCCCCCCACAGGAAGTACGTACCTTATGAATGGCCCCTAATGTTTTAAAAGTCAAAATTTCAATGGATTTGCAATAATAGGTTTTTGTCATTGGAGACGTTTCTGTGTAGAACTAATTGCATTTCTTCGAATTGAATGTTTTTGACGCCAGGAACCGCAATAGGGTAAACCGCTATCTCTTTGTTCATAAATCTAGTACTGTTGAAACATTTTTGACATAAGTTCCAAGGTCTCTCTAACATTCATTCATACTAACTAAAGATTACTGGAAAATTTAAGAAAAAGTATGACTTTTTGAAAAGTCAAAAATCCAACTACAGTTTCTTCCATAATTCAATTCAACTTTATTACACAAACATCAAGGATGTCTTTTTATACAAATGTTTGGAAGAAATGTAATCATGAGTGTATGCTTAATATGGGGGAAAAAATAAGCTAAGAAAGAACAAAAGCAAATTTGGACTGTACGTAGAATATAAGAAACAAAAACATGACGACTTATGACAACATATAAATTCTAAAATAACGACAAAATGCAAGCTACAATGATTGTGCATCACGACGAGAAAGCAATGCGCAGTGGTAGGTCTCGCACTTACGTGACCAAACGATCAAAGCAACGCCTTTTGAAACCATTCAGTGTGTGACACATCTTGATGTAATTAGGCAACATATTATAACTAGCTGCAGCACTAACGAAAAAGGACTTGTTGTACTGACTGGAAGTATGCCGTGGTAAAATTAGCACACCTGATCGAGACGACCTCTGCAGTTTGTTATATAGATATTCGGGTTCCAGTTTTGACGGATTTCTATTTTATAGACGTCAAAATCTAAACTTTCTAAAATGTACTAGATCAGCTTTTTATCTCTTTCTGGAGTCATTTACACCTTGTTTGCCTAGATAAATGTGGTATTTATTGAGTTAAAGAGCAGAAAGACTGCATGAAGTGTTAAAGTTATTATCTAGTACAAATTTGAATCTTAACATTTTTACGTCTATATAACAGAAATTTGTCAAAAGTGGAGTGGATTTCTTAACTCTTCAAAAAGTCGAGCTTTTTCTTAAATTTTCTAATGGTAGATGCTATTCGCACATTGTGCGAATAGTATCTACATATATACTGCGGCTATTCGCACATTGTATAGTATATATGTAGAGACTATTGGCACCGTGTGAAATAAAGGAATAAGAAGTACGTAGAATGATGGAGAAATAATTAATTAATATTATGATATGATAACACGACTTGTTTTTTCTCATGAACACACAATTTTTTCCTTAACTCACTGCAACAATGTCTCAATCATTCTCATGCGAAGCCTTCTGATCAATTGTCAGTGTTTCGTGGAACGACATCAAGAATACCGAAAAGGAAAAGATGAAGAAGCTCTACATTTTTTATGAAAGACCCGATAATGAGCAAAAATATTATTCTTATAATGTAATGATGAAGTTGGTTATGTATTAAAATGGAGATATAAGAAAATATGGCAAACGCATAGAACAAATTAATAAAGTTTAATCATTTTAATCTGCGCGTTTTTTTACTTGTACAAGATTACGAAACTTTATGTAAATTCACATAATTTCAACTATGTATCCCCTCGATCGCAATTGAAGAAAAAAGATCGATGTCGTTATTTTATTTTATTCACCTCCTCACACTGCCTTCTATTACAGTGCTGACCGATGAGCGCACCATTTTAAGGGAGACTGGGGCTAAACTGGATATTTGACATAACTTCAAAACACTTGAGTACATCACATCATTATTGACTTTGTTGTAATTTGGTGCAATTGAAAAAATAGAGCATTTATTTTTAACTCAACTTTAATATAATTTTGAAATTGCACGGAGTTACACGCACTCCCAAAATGTGGAAAAAACCCCAAGAGACTTTGTTGTCACTCTCCAATAAGTTCATTGTTCATTTGTAAGAATTCAGTTCCTAGGTTTGTTAGCCACCTAGGTTTTGTGCTTTCCGTAAAAGGATTCAGTTCCTGGGTTTGTTAGCCACCTAGATTTTGTGACTTTCCGTAAAAGAATTCAGTTCCTAGGTTTATTAGCCATCTAGATTTTGTGACTTTCTGTAAAAGGATTCACTTCCTAGGTTTGTTAGCCACCTAAGTTTTGTGACTTTGTGAATTCAGTTCCTATGTTTGTTGGCCACCTATTTAGGAAGATCTTTCCTAGGATTGGTAGCCACCTAGGCTTATTGACATTTCATAAAAGTACGAACTTCTTGGTAGCCACCTAGGTTTGGTGAAATTTGGTAAAAAGCCGAACTTCTTCGGTTTGGCACCTAGTCTGTGACATTTCGTAAAAGGGAAAATTCCCTATTTTTGTTATCCACCTAGGTTTTCATGACATTTTGCAAAAGAAAAAATTCCCTAGTATTGTTATCCACGTCCACCCAGGTTTTCGTGACATTTCGTAAAAGGAAATGTTTCTTAGTTTCGTAAGCCACCTAGTTTTTTGTGACTTTTCGTAAAAGGAAAATTTTCCTAGTTTTGTTAGCCACCTAGTTTTTTGTGACATTTTGTAAAAGGAAAATGTTCCTAGTTTTAATAGCCACCTAGTTTTATGCGACATATCGTAAAAGAAAAATATTCCTAGTTTTGTGAGCCACCTAGTTTTTTGTGACATTTCGTAAAAGTAAAATCTTCCTAGTTGCCACCTAGTTTTTTGTGACATTTCGTAAAAGGAAAATCTTCCTTGTTTTGTTAGCCACCCAATTTTTTGTGACATTTCGTAAAAGGAAAATCTTCCTAGTTTTGTTAGCCACCTAGTTTTTTGTGACATTTCGTAAAAGGAAAATCTTCCTAGTTTTGTTAGCCACCTAGTTTTTTGTGACATTTCGTAAAAGGAAAAGTTTCTTAGTTTCGTCAGCCACCTGGTTTTTGGGGCGTTATCGTTAAAGCGCAAATTCCCTAGTTTCGTTAGCCACCTAGTTTTTTTGACATTTCATTAAAGGAAAAATTTCACCTGGTTTTTGGGGCGTTTTGGTTAAAGCGCAAATCGCCTAGTTTTGTTAGCCACCTAGTAAAACTCGAGAAAAAATAATAATTTTGTTTGAAAATCTAAGTACTGGACAATTTCTAACTTCACGAAAATTTATTGGCAATAAATTTTGTGGTTTTCGCTAAAACAATGTTTTCTTTGAAAATCAGTCGAATGTGCGAATAGTCACTTTATTATGGACATGCTACTTGCACATTGTGCGAATAGCCGCAGTATAATAAAGTGACTTTTTGCACATTGTGCGAATAGGCACAGTATCATAAAGTGACTATTCGCACAATGTGCAAAAAGTCTTTTCGTTTTCTAATAATATTTAGTTAGTATGAAGTAATTTTAGCGAGACCTTAGAACTTATGTCAAAAATGTTTCAACAGTACTGTATTTATAAACACAAAGGTAGCAGTTTTACCCACTGTGAGACGTTTCTGCATGTCAGAACTATAAAATTTAAAATTTTTTGAAATGAAAGTGCATGTGTATATGCTTGCAAAATCAATTGTCATCGAAATTATATTTATTAACAATTTTTCATACGCAAAATAAATACACATACATATAATAAACATCGTTCACAGTCTAGTTCGATACATACCCAACTAGAATGCATTATATTATTCAATGACATTTTATCAGAATACATGCAAATAGTTATATTTTGTTAATTATAAAATAACAAGTAGAGTTTTGTGATGATATGAATCGAGCGTGATAAATAACCCAACCAAACAGAATTATGAACTAAAAACACCCTGGATAAAAATTGTCCACTGATATTAATTTTTTCAGCTTGAGGAGATGTTATTCACGGGAAAGGCCTCTACAACAAACGCAAGTGCGTAATTGGGTAAAATTTTACTTTATGAGCTTCGTGCGGAAGGGGTGGGGGAAGGGTGGGGATGGTAGGGGTCGACCCCCCAACAATAATATGACGTGAGCAGGTGGCGCTCACATCAGGTTTAGTAGTAGGAGCCGTTTAAAGCTATGAATTAGTGGTGTTACTATATGAAAAAAAAGCATAATTGAGGGGTTCAGGAGCACAGGTACATAACCCCAATTGGTTAAAAGTGGATTTTAGCGCTTTAACTGATTGAATTTTAGCGCTGTAATTGTGAAATTATGAAATTAACATGAAATTCAACAATGGATTTTAGCGCTTTAATTGCAAGTTATGAATGACATTATTCAGAATTTTACCGCTTTAATTTTGTAAGCATCCGCCAAGTATAGACTTACCCAGGATACGCCACGGGGAGGCTGCTTACATGTATCCCATTGGCCCTGAAAAGGGCCGTTTACCAGACTGGGTGGGGACCCCTCGGTTCGTCGCTCCTGAAGTATTTATTGACTCCAAACCCCCTTAGTATGGAGAAGATGAATCCCACAAAGCAGTTCGAATAAATTGTGGCCATGTATCTGCGTCTCCAATCATCATTTGTAAAATTCTGAATAATGTCATTTATACTTATTACATGTTAATTTCATAATTTCACAATTACAGCGCTAAAATTCAATCAGTTAAAGCGCTAAAATCCACTTTTAACCAATTTGGATTATGTATCTGTGCTCCTGAACCATTCAATTATGCTTTTTTTGTCATATAGTAACACCACTAATTCATATCTTTAAACGGCTCCTACTACTAAACCTGATGTGAGCGCCACCTGCTAACGTCATATTATTGTTGGGGGGGTCGACCCCTACCATCCCCGCCCTTCCCCCACCCCTTCCGCACGAAACTCATAAAGTAAAATTTTACCCAAAGTGATTCAGTACGCTTACTTTAAGTTCTGATTTTGAAGAAAAGTGATTTATCTCATTATTGCAATGCGTAGAAATTTAAGGAATGTAAAAATGCGCCACAGGAGAAATTTTCAACGCGAAGCATCAATTACATGAAACTTTCAAATCTTAATTTTAGGTAAAGATAAAGACATCTCCATGCTGAGGGCACTCTCAGAAGCTCAGTAGCGTACTGTCTAAAATTTGTAAAATTGGGTTTTGATTGTCCAGAATTTTCTCATAATTCATTTAATCATTTCATGGGGGCACTGACTCCCCTGCCTATCTATACTCGGCGCCGCTGAACGTAAATGATCAGTACGCACGACTTATTAGCTAGTGCTTTTCCATCAGTTTGTTTTTATATGTTGAGACTGAAAATTCAATACTCGAAATATTTGCTTCTCTGTATGAAGTATAATATATTGAAATTCTTGAGTGTCCCTCACTCAGAGTCGTATCAAGAAGATAGGATACTAATAAATATTCACAGAGATGCATTTATTCCCAATAAGACATTTTTCAAAATAAAAAGTGGATAAGCGCTTGGAAACTAGCAAAAACATCCTTTAAGATGTTGTATTGTTCGAAAAAAATCAACTCACAAATTTTGCAGACACTCAATAACTCTCAAATCTAGTATAACTTAAGCCGAACTAACAAGCGATCAATAACATCACAAATTTGAAGGACAGGACTTATGTTTTTGCAATATTTTCCTTGAAGAAACAATGTTCGTATACGCGATTACTTACCTATATGAAGTGTTTGTGTTGTCAGAATACGGACGATGGATAACGATTTCATAAATGATTTTCTTTTCATTGGATCCTGGGAGCGGAGCATACATGACCATACCATCATCGCGATGAATAATTTGCAAATGTTCCAGAGCATCGGATTTAACTTCTTGGACTTTATTTGGAGGAGTCTCTCCACCTAAAAGTCTTTGTAACACTGTGGAAAAGAAAGTTTAAGATGAATGAGGTGTTATTGCTTTAAGTATGTGGTACCTAATCCCGAAGCTAATGCACCAAAACCCAACCATGCCATAGTTGTTAGAATTTATTTAATAGAATGAAAGTTAAGCTTGAAGTAAAGCGAACGATTAATAACATATGAAGTCGAAGTGATTCAAGAGAATGACAAAATTTAGTGACTTGGACCTTTTACTACGTTTGATCGGTGCAACATAGATATGTTGTATTCTTTTTTCAGAATGTAATAACATTGCGAAAACGGAACAAACGATATAACATACAAGCAAAAACTTTTCACAGTCACAACAGATTAATGTAATGTTCAGGTCATTGAAAGTTTTTCTTTCTCACCGTTAAACATATTTTTGGAATGACGTTCTTCTTAGTATAAACACCGATAATGAACTTCTAAAACTATGTTTTTTTCAAAGCAAAAGTTAAAAAATATTCAACAAAATGAGTTGTGTACTGATTAGATAGAGTAGAGGAGAGTATTGTTTGATTTAAAGTTTCTGTTGACATTCCTAATTTTACGCATCGAAGCAGTCGTAGCGTTTTAAGCACAAGATATGGTCGATGGCGCCAAATTTGAAAGAGTGTTTACTCGTTGTATACAAATCACAAAAAACAAACTCGAAGAGATTCGTGGACGTTGAACATCCCTTCATAAGACTATGCTTTAGCCAACTTTGCTAAAACTTTCGGTCAGTATACGTCGCAGACAATAGGGCTGTTCACAAATGACTTACGGATTTTTGACCCCCTCCCCCTCCGCATGAAACCGTACAATTCCTTCTTTAAACTACGTACGAATTTAAGAACCCCCCTCCCCCCCCAAAAAAAAAAGAAAAAAACACTGAAATTTATTTTAGTCCATTATTGTGCCATATCCGACGGGTTATCCACTGCTCAAAAATTTGTACCAAAAATTCCAATTCCACAAAGAAATTCCAAAAATTTGCGAAATTCCATCGAAAGACCAAAAATTCCATCGAAATTCCAAAAATTCCACAAAATTTCCGAAATTCTTACGTTCCGTAAATTCCAAAAATTCAAGACATTCCCCAGAAATTCCAAAAATTTCACAGAAATTCCAAAAGTTCCACAGAAATTCCATCGAAATTCCAATTATTTTATCGAAATTCCGGAGTTCAGAAATTCCAAAAATTCCACTAAAATTCCATTTTAATTCCAAAAATTCCATCAGCCTGTACCAAAAAATGAAGTGGATAACCCTCGGTCATATGTCGTTCAACGCAACATCAGGAAGATTCATCAAATTACCCCGTCAATATTGACGAAACATTAACGCAGCAATAAAAAGGGATCAGCTTTGTGTGAAAGCTTAACTTGTAATAGTCATTTTCATGACAAGGGGAGAAAATAGGAAATTGCTTAACAAGGTTGATGTTTGTGGTCAAAGCAGAAAAAATTGCAACGAGAGTTAAATTTGTGGCACAAGCAGAGAAAATTGCAACGAGAGTGTAGTGGCTGTTTTTTTGTAATGAATGCCTTTTTGAGATCCTTATTCCTTCCGTGAAGAGAGTATTATCATTTGTCAGAATTTGTGTGGCTGCAACTTATGATGGCATGGCATGAAAGTCGAAAAAAAGATAAAATTTATCATTTTTCAAACTTCTCTGAAAAAGAGGAATGTTAAGAAAATCAGCCTTTCTTCAGAATATTTGAGTGTGCAAGCTGGAAATCGAATTTAAAAACAAACCAAAGGCACCAAAATTATTTTTTGGACTACTGGAATCGTATCCAGGCTGTCCTCTACGCAATAAAAAAAAAGTGTAAAATCGGCCAACCCTAGTGTACACTGTGTTTGAGGAGATATTTTTTTTTTGTTTTCAAAATGTTTAATGTTTAATTGTTAGTTGTTGAGTGCTACTACGTTAAAGCATAGTACAAGGGAGGTCATGTAAACAGCCTGTAACACAAGGGAGATTACACAATCTCGCCTTCGGCTCGATGTTACCGGCTGTTTAGGTGACCTCAATTGTAATCTACTATTAACATGTATGCACTCGGTACGTTGAGTATACGTTGCAGGTTCATTGCTATGTAGATGAAATTTAACATGCTAGTCAGTAGTGACCCGACCTATACGTAATGAGCCATTATGATTCAGTTCATTCAGAATGAACTCTTCTAGGGTATAGCCCTTATTTTTATAAAGAAAAAAAAACCATTTCCAGACCGCGACTTGAACCCGAAACGTCCACTCTAGCGACCTATATGCTAACCATTATCCCACCGATTCATGTAACGAACAACGATTAGATCTCAAAAAGTTAGTTGTAAAGGTTACAAGGCTACTCGATTTAAAAAGTTCATAATGTGCGTGTATATGTGTGATGTCATTCGTTTTGTTTAGAACATAAACAAAATAATTAAATTTTGCCCAAACGGATTTTGGTCATACATAATGCCAGTGTGTAGTGCATTATCACAGGATTCCTGTTAAGTACTTAGTTTCTCAATCGGACTAATATATCCCGAGAAAAAAGGCTTTGAAAACATGATGTGATCAATTTGTAAAATTTATAGGTCGATATCGATTGAAAGTCTATTTACTTCATTTTTATAAGAGTTTCTGTACAAAAATTTGATGGAATTCACGCAACAAAAAAAAAAAAAAAATTGTAAGAAAAACTAGAATTTGAACCGAAAATTCTGAAAAATAGTAGATTACAGTGGGGGATGCGGAAATAAGTCATTACATGAGGGATTAATTTTGTGAAATGAGCCAAACTCAAGAGGGTGTTGTTAAGCAAAAAGCTTTGAAAACTGTTTTTTGACGAGTGTAGAGTTTGTATCCCGAGCCGAAAGCGAGGTATACAACTACAAGAGTCAAAAAACAGTTTTTAAAGCGAGTTGCTTTGCGAAAACTTCGAACGATTTTGGGACAATATGTCCTACTTTTTCCCGATTCCTTGTTCTATTGTAAGAAAATTAATTTCTCATTTTTGGAAAATTTGATATTTTAGGGGAGCTATCGAGGGGTGATGCACTTCATTTATTCCATTTATTCTTTTATTCCATTTATTCCCAAAATTTTTTTTGTTGATTTTGCAAAATATCTTAACCAAACACATCACAACTTAGACAAATAAGTTCAAAAAAAGGTTTGCACAAATTATAAAGCATTTAAACCGTCTTGAGATTAATTTTTTTTTTTGAATAAATTTATTTATTCCATTTATAACATTTTTAAACAAAAATTCTTTTAAGTTTTCAAAAGTGGGTTTTTTCACTTTTTGACACATTAGTATGGTTTGTTGTGTGCGTTGCCATCAAAATCAAGTCTGTTTGAGGTTTTGACGAATTTGGAAAAATTACCATTTATTCCATTTATTCCAATATTTATTCCATTTATTCCCATTTATTCCATTTATTCCATAAACCGCAGAAGTGCGTCACCCCTCGGGAGTTATGGTGTGCTAAGTAAGTGCATGTCAGGGAGTGCTAAAAATGGTTTTTTGGCTATAACTCGTGTAAAACGAAATGAAATCAAATGAACTTTTATGGGATGGTAAGCACCAATGATACAAAGGTTTTTCATCATTGGATTCCTTGGAGCCTTCCCCCACTCCTGAGTTATTAATCATTTTAGTTAAAACCTGAAAAAAAACTTAAAGCTAAAAAGCGGCACCCTCGACTCATTAGCCATTTGAATTCATGTTCATTCTTTACATGTAATTTTCATGTAATTTGTTTCTTTAGTAGTTGTAGTGTTTATAGTTGGAGCTTTGAACAAAAGACTACTATTGTTCAGCACTATTGTCTACCATACTCACACGTTACGAAAACAAATATGAACCAGTACTCACAATCGGTATTGCATTTCAATTTGTGCTGTTTCAAAAAATAAAAAAAGGCGCGCTTTTGATTCTTTAAGGACGTTTTAATCATGGATGATCCTTCGAAATGCCAATTGCACTCCTCATCGTGTGGAGACTATCTTCCGAGACGTTCAATTGGATGCTTTTTACTGAAAACATTAGAAGAAAATGTGGCAGGATTCACGATTTAATTGAATGACGTCACACACTGTGTTATACCCCCCCCCCCCCACTTTCACATAGAAAAAGTGTTCAAAACGTTCTAAATTTCCATATAAAACTCAACATCTTCACGATTTTTTGTTTTTTTGGTAATCACCCCCCCCCTCCCGTCGAGTACACCGTCACTTGTGAACAGCTCCTCTTCGCATATCCAGCTGCAGATCATGTTTCAGGGCAGTTATACAGACTTCTTCAGCTGAGAATAGTCAAGAAAAAGTGTCAAAAATTGACCTTTCTCACAAAAGTTGTTCCAGACCGGTGCAACAGCCTTAAACCGGGGAAGTCTTTGCATGGCCTTATAGTAGGGGTAGTATACTAGAACACCCCCTACTCATTTTTTCGGTTCATCGCTGCATCAAGCAGTAAAGCGTTCCCGACTCAGGAGTGGGGGAAGGCTCCAAGGAATCCAATGATGAAAAACCTTTGTATCATTGGGGCTTACCATCCCATAAAAGTTCATTTGATTTCATTTCGTTTTATATCGAGTTATAGCCAAAAACCATTTTTAGCACCCCCTGACATGCACTTAATTAGCACGCCATAACTCCCCTAAAATATCAAATTTTCCAAAAATGAGAAATTACTTTTCTTACTATAGAACAAGGAATCGAATGACACATTCATTGGGAAAAAGTAGGACATGTTGTCCCAAAAGTGTACGAAATCGATCGAAGTTTTCGCAAAATCACGCTTAAAAATACGCGAATGAGTTTGCGAGTGTCACGAAATTTTCCAGAATGGATGACTTATTAAGCATACCCCACTGTATGCTGTTTTACTCGGTGTTCCAACCGAAAACGCGTCATAACATGCAGATATACATGTAATGAGAAGGGGGCTAAATGTAATGAATAGCATGTAATGAATGACATGTAATGAATAATTTCCGACAAGTTTTCGGTGGGACAACGAGTAAAATGAGTTTATAACACCACAGCAAAGTTATATAGACCGTTGATGACCGTTGCGTTATTATCACATCGACAAAGAAATAGCAAAATGAACGCAGCACATTGTTCTACGATGGTTCATTCGATATTAGGCTACTCTAAGAACTGAAATAGTGTACGCTGTATTTCAGGAGCTATTTTTTTTGTTTTCAAAATGTTTAATGTTTAATTGTTTGTTTCAACGACCGAGTGCTACTACGTTAAAGCATTGTACAAGTGAGGTCATGTTAACAGCCTGTAACACAGTGACGATTACACAATCTCGCCTTCGGCTCGATTTTGGAAACTTCGCCCTTATGTTATCGGCTGTTTACATGATCTCACTTGTAATCTACTAATAACGAGGGGTGGATAAACGTTAATTTCATTCGAACCTGGTTTTATTTACTTTGTTTTTTGGCTTTTTTAGTTTTTTTAGATTTTTTTTAGTTTTTGTGTTCTTTTTGTTTTTTTGTTTTTTTTTTTGTTTTTCCACCCCTCGAAATATAATAAATAATTATATAAATAATCTTTATTTGAATGAAATTATTGTCAACGATTTTAGACTTGGGAAAAAAATCATACGCGGGTTTGATTTTTGAGATTTTCTAAAGAGTTTCTAGATTCTCTGAAGAATTTTAAGATTCTCTGAAGAATTTTAAGATTTTCTGAAGATTTTTGATATTTTCAAAGGATTTTTTGAAGACTTTCCGGAGAAATTCGGGATTTTTGATAGCTCGTGTACATGTACATATAACGTCACACTTGCTATGAAATCCAAAAAGTCCATAACTGCAAACTGGTCAGAGATTTCGCTTATAGTACTCCGGCTACCCCCCAAGGGGCCGTGACACAAGTCTTACACGCCAAAAAATTCACAAGAAATTTTTTCGTAGACTAAGGAACATATATACTGGAACTTTTTGACTTACCCCCAAC
>CM055404.1:61678317-61695754 GCA_029228625.1 Pseudolycoriella hygida | reverse complement strand
CCCCGAGCGACGTACCCCCAGGAAAATATTTTTCCCGGATTCTACGGAAAATCTTAGGCCGAAGTGCCTTTTCACTCATTAAAATCGGTTCAGTCGTTCCGGAGATATGAATTAAACAATTTTGCTATTTTGTATGGAAAAGGACTCAAATCGAATATTTTTAACTAGTCAATTTGGTAAACCTTTCTTTCTTTCTTTCTTTGTTTGTTTGTTTGTGGCAATTTTTGGCAGGATGACCCAGATCTCCAGAACTATGAGAGTTAGAAAGTTGGCTTCCAAAGGCGAAGTTGTAGAGAATTAATTTAAGCGAACACGTGTTTCAGGGTTTTGAGGAAATATGGCCCAATCCTGGTATATGGTCACTTCCAGAATTTTGTCTTTTTTATGGCAATTTGTGGCAGGATGACCCAGATCTCCAGAACTATGAGAGTTAGAAAGTTGGTTCCAAAGGCGAAGTTATAGAGAATTAAATGTAAGCGAACACGTGTTTCGGGGTTTTGCGGAAATATAACCCAATCCTGGTATATGGCCACTTCCATAATTAGGCCGGATGAACCAAATCTCTAGAACTATGACACTTAGAAAAATGGTTCCAAAGGCGAAGTTGTAGAGAATTAAATTTAAGCGAACACGTGTTTCAGGGTTTTGGGGAAATATAACCCAATCCTGGTATATGGTCACTTCCATAATTAGGCAGGATGAACAAAATCTCTAGAACTATGAGAGTTAGAGAGTTAGTTCCAGAGGCGAAGTGGTAGAGAATTAAATTTAAGCGAACATGAGTTTCAGGGTTTTGGAGAAATATGGCCCAATCCTGGTATATGGTCACTTCCATAATTAGGCAGGATGACCCAAATCTCTAGAACTATGAGAGTTAGAAAGTTGGTTCCAAAGGCAAAGCTGTAGAGAATTAAATTTTAGCGTACACCTGTTTCATGGTTTTGGGAAAATATGGCATAATCCCGGGATAACACCACTTCCAGATTCCAGAGGGATGATTCTTACCTCTAGAACTATGGCGGCTAGAACGTTGCTTGCAAACTTACAAAAGTACTGATATCCGCCAAAAAAACTCTTACAGAGGAGGTGTGACGCAAGTCTTTATGTCTGCTTACAAAAGCTGTGAAATCAGGAAAGTGTGACGCATTAATCATCTAAGGTAAAACTTTTTTCTTCCAGTTACAAAAGTTCTGAAATCAGAGGGGGGTGACGCATTAAGCTTCGATTCACAACAAACATTTTTAAACAAAATTATGTTGAGTTCAAAAAATTGCGTCACAAACCAGCTGAATAATTTTTCAACACTCAGTTTTTAGACGCAAAAATTTAAATTTACCCTAAACGATGTGATAAGAAATAAAAGTCAAATTTTCGCAGCGTAAAAACCGAAAGTACAGAAAAATTGTTTCGTCGTTGGGTCTGGCATTTGTGACGCAATTTTTTGAACTCAACATAATTTTGTTTAAAAATGTCTGTTGCGAATCGAAGCTTAATGCGTCACCCCCCTCTGATTTCAGAACTTTTGTAACTGGAAGAAAAAAGTTTTACCTTAGATGATTAATGCGTCACACTTTTCTAATTTCACAGCTTTTGTAAGCAGACATAAAGACTTGCGTCACACCTCCTCTGTAAGAGGTTTTTTGGCGGTTTGTTTTCTATTGTGAAAAGGTGGAGTTGAAGAGATCGGGAATTGACTGAATATAACCAGCACACAAAAAAGAAATCTAAAATTGATAAGAAATGTGTTTATTACCTTCAAAAAATTCAACTTATCCATAAAACTCTCTTCATCAACTACAACAGCACTGTAGCTTCAGGCGAATGAAAAATGTAAAATATCGAAATTACAATCAATGTTTTTATTGAACGAATTTTAAATTAAGAAAAAATATTTAATCAATTCGAATCTTGAATCGTTTACACACAGGAGGATCCATCATCAACAGCGCTTATGAGGAAGCTACTTCCATATGATTTCGTCTACAAAAAATTTAGAACTTTTTAGAAAAAGAATTCATATTTCGTTTGCTGATTGTGTACAGATAGAGGAAGCCGTTATTTTACCATAAAAAATATGTGTCCAAATAGAATCAACCAAAAAGAATATGCTTCTAAAATTTGTGAAAAGACTTTTTGACGAGTCAGAAAATTACAGACCGAACCTTCGGGGTTACGTTGTATTCCTATTCGTCACAATACAATTTGGAAACACTTCCATATTAGAATTTACTTGTTGAAGCAACGTAAAAACGCATTTACTTTGCTGAAACAAGTTAAGTAACTTTATGATATTGTCACGACCGACCGACCGACGAGTCGATAAAATAACTTGTATTTCTGTACGAAAGTTTGCCCCCGCTATCGTTGGAAAAATATTTTCCAAAGTTAAGGGGCCGTTCATAAATTACGTAACGCTAAAGGGGGAGGGGGGTTCGGGCGAAGCGTTACGCAGCGTTACAGGGGGACTGGGGTACGACAGCAGCGTTACAGGGGGGAGGGGTGGTACGACAGCAGCGTTACGTAAAGCAACATATTTCTTACAAAGATGTAAAAAAATTTTAGTCGATAAGAAATTTGGTAACAATGGTAAAACAATGGTAAAATGTGTTTGTGCTTATTGTGTTCATGGTAAGAGAAATGCCAATTTCCAACGCATTCTAAACGGACCTAAGATGTGACATAAGTCTAATAGACGACCAGAATTACCGAAGTTGCAACGCAAATGTATACAAAACAAAATGACTACAAATAAAAAAGGCAGTAATTTTAATTTTATGGCAGTAAAATTTTACTTCAAAAGCAGTAAATTTAATAAAGTGGCAATAAGAATAATTTTCGGCAGTAGAAATAATTACGGGCAGTAAGTTTTTGCAATTAATATTTTGGCAATAAATTTAATATTTTTGGCAATAAATTTAATATTTTGGCAGTAAATTGAATACTTTGGCAGTAAATTTTATATTACGGCAGTAATATTTAATAAGCAAGTGCGCTCCCTTTTGCAAAATGTTACTGATGCTTACTCATTCTAGTGAAGTATCGCTAGAATCAAATCGCAAAAAATTTATGCTAACTGACTGATGCGAATTATGTTGCAATTTAAAAAATGTTAGGTAAGCGACTGATGATCCCTTTTACGAAATGTTAGGTCAGCGACTGATTATTCCTTTTACGAAATGTTACGTAAGAAACTGATGAATCCTTTTACGAAATACTACGAATATCACCTAAGTGACTGATGATCCCATTTACGAAATACTACGAATGCGAATTATGTCGCGCTTTAAAAAATTAATGATCCCTTTAACGAAATGTTGCTTAAGCGACTCATGATCCCTTTTACGAAATACTACTTAAGCGACCTTTTACGAAATTTTAGGTAAACGACCGATGATATCTTTTACAAAGTGTTACGTAAGCGACTGATGATCCATTTTACGAAATGTTACGTCAGCGATTGATGATCCTTTTTACGAAATGTTACGTAAGCGACTGATGATCCATTTTACGAAATGTTACGTAAGCAACTGATGGTTCCTTTTACGAAATGATACGTAAGCGACTAATGACCCCTTTTACGAAATACTACGAATGCGAATTATGTTGCGCTTTAAAAAATGTTAGGTAAGCGGCTGATGATCGCTTTTACGAAATATTACGAATGCGAATTATGTTGCGCTTTACAAAATGTTAGGTAACCAACTGATGATCCCTTTTACGAAATGATACGTAAGCGACTGATAACCCCTTTTACGAAATGCTTCGAATGCGAATTATGTTGCGCTTTAAAAAATGTTAGTTAAGCGGCTGATGATCCCTTTTACGAAATGATACGTAAGCGACTGATGACCCCTTTTACGAAATGCTTCGAATGCGAATTATGTTGCGCTTTAAAAAATGTCTGGTAAGCGGCTGATGATCCCTTTGACGAAATGATACGTAAGCGACTGATGATCCCTTTTACGAAATACTACGAATGCAAAATATGTTGCGCTTTAAAAAATATTAAGTAAGCGGCTGATGATCCCTTTTACGAAATGATACGTAAGCGACTGATGATCCCTTTTACGAAATACTACGAATGCGAATTATGTTGCGCTTTAAAAAATGTTAGGTAAGCGGCTGATGATCCCTTTTACGAAATGATACGTAAGCGACTGATGATCCCTTTTACGAATTGCTACTATGTTGCGCTTTAAAAAATGTTAGGTGAGTCCATAGCAACGTTGTTGAGTAATTATTTTTATTGAAACTACATACAATCCTATAATACAATTAATTAAATGGTAACAACAATCTACTGTCAGAATATTAAACTTACTGTCAAAACATTAAAATTATTGTCGAAATATTAAATTTATTGCCTAAATATTAATTACAAAAACCCACTGCCCATAATTATTTCTAGTGCCGAAAATTATTTTTACTGCCACTTTATTAAATTTATTGCTTTTGGATTAGAATTTTACTGCCAAATTAATTAAAATTACTTACCAGTTAAATACTAGCCAAACAAAATATCTAATGTCATGTTGGTTGTTCACCGAAATCAAGTTTTGGTGCTTTAGTTGACGTGACATAAAGAGTGTATTGCAATTTTAGAAGAAATAAAAAAAATTTGTTCGTGAAAACAGTTGAGGTGCTGTTCCGACAGTTGCACGAATCTATAGACCTCACAATACACCTTATTTAGAAAAATCAACAAACCATATTTTGTAGATTGTTGTTCTGCTCTTAGAATCTTGGGAACGTTGGAACCGGTAATACATTGACAAAAACATCACATGACTGTGGAAGGAAATTGAAAGAAAAGTGTCAAACAGTATTTTCGACGTTTTTTTCTCATTGGTTCGGGGGGGGGGCCTTGCGTTACGCTAGCGTTACAGGGGGGAGGGGGGGTCTAAAAAATGCCAATTTTAGCGTTACGTAATTTATGAAATGTAGCTACAGTATTTGAGTTTAGCAATGATCACGGCTTTGAATGATTTATACTTACGCTCTTTCACGATCCTCTGCTGACATTAGTGAACATAAATAGCTTTGAACGTTATTAATCGTAATCATTCTACTTGAATTAGTTATTTCCAAATTTTTTTCGAAAACCGCATACGCGATGGAGCTGACTCGATTTGAGTATTCCGATCTTTCAATCAACAAAAATATTTTTTTTATGGACCTCTGAAAATTTGGTGCTGATTAATTCAACTAGGATAGGTAGCCGAAAATACTTACCAACACTATGCTAGCTGGCTTTTCATATTCTACAATTTGCGATACTGAAGCAGCAAAAATGCCAAACGGCATGCCAAAATTTAGTATTCTTAAAGATCCAATGATGACTTCGCTGATGTATGGGATTAGCTTTGCCTTAAGTTTGAAAAAATGGGTTTATGTTAACGATACGACGCTACGATGGGAAAGGGTCGTGACGCAAGTGTTAAAATGTTTGTCATAGACTAAAAAGAACCATTTAAACATTACGAAAAGTGCTACGCTGGTGGTGGTTCTGTACCATATGGAAATGGTCATTAGCATTGGAACATCAATTAGCATTGGAGGCATCAAAAACATTTTCGGATCATGAGTAGGATTGGAGGCTTTGATGACGAAAGTAGTGAGTGACAATCATGGACGCGCGCTATCAGTGCGCCCGTGACGCAAGTCCACATACGAACAAAAAATTAGGATTTTTTTTTTGTAGACTGTTTAACCATATATAAAGCTAAGTTTTGATTCCCCTCTTGCGACGTACCCCTCGGAGAATATTTTTCTTAGATTCTACGGAAAATTCTAAGACGAAGTCTCTTCACTCAATAAAATCGGTTCAGTGAATCCGGAGATATGACCTTTAGAAAATGATCATTTTCATAGAATCCAACGTTAATGAAAACATCCTACGTCAGTTAGTTAGTGATTTCCATCGGCACTTGCATGAAAATAGTTATTTATGCAACTAGTTGCTAAATGCAGTTGTTTTTGTCACTAGATGTGAAGTTATCAAACGAGCGAAGCGAGTTGGATAACCTCATCGTGTGATAAAAACAACCAATTTCGCAACGTGTTTCATACAGGACTTCATGCAACAACTTATGAAACGTGAACTTTTGAATGAACCTTTTATCACCCAAATGAGTGATAAAAAGTTGCTTTTTATCACTGATGATAAGAAAAAAAACCAGTTACAAAAAGACCTCTCTAACGTCTGTAGTGCCACAAAATATATTAAATATTCCCGCGCATATCGAATATGAATTTAAATATAATTGATGGCACTCATTACCACTAGTACCAAAATGAGTTACGATTGCATCGTACTCATTATTCATACGAAGACTTGATCACTTCGTGTTTGGAACTTGTACAGTAAAGAAGCTGAAATAAATATTATAACGAAGTCAAAGAATAAGTTTCAATCTAGATAGAAAAGCACCAGCACGACACGTCATCAAAACGATGCATGAAAAAGTTCACTTTTCACAACGGCGTTGCATAAACGACTGTCTTGACTCCCGCTCGAAAACGGCTCGATAGCTTTTCTTGAAATTTTGCAGGAACCTTCGGCTGATCATTCTACGCCATATGGGATTTTGAAATAGGGGGGTACCTCGTTTGAGCGCCAGTGCTCTTAGGAGGCGCCATATAAAGCCCATATAGAAGTATATTTTGTATGTGTTTTTAGGGTGGATCGGTTCGAAATTTTTGTTTTCAGAGACGTACGAAGAACGAAGTTCTTCGAAAAGGGGTCTTATGCGTTTACCACGACGTTTTAACCAGTCGAATTTCGACTCCTCGGGAGTGGGGTGGAAACACCGAACCGATCATGGTCCTTAGATGACGAATCAGCAATAAAAATGTCCGTCCGTCGTCAACATGAGTAAAACTCAATCGAAAAATCTTTTTTGGGATCGAACGAAGGGCCAATGAGCTATGACTGTTTAAGTGGTTTTTGGTCTTTTGTCCATAACTCGAGTCAATCTTCTCCGATGCTCACAACTTATAGAAGAAACTTTTTTGATTTTGAGCTTTTGGACTCAGCCAGGCCCTAACGTGTTTTTTCTACATAAATCGGGTAAATCTTATCCGATTTTCAAAATCTTGTTTTTTCTGAATGATAATCAGAAAATTGATTACGGAATTGAATTTGGACAAAATCGGTTGAAAACTTTCGAAGTTACGGTCAAAAAAGTATGGTGACAGACGTTGTTTTTTGAAGATTGATGGAACTTTTTCATTTATATCACTGCGAAATTAGAACGGAAATCGCTCTTCAAGATTTGAATGAAGGATATCATCAGATATCAGAAAATCACGAAAATTAAATTAGTGGAAATCTGTTGAGTGGTTCGGGCTCTAGTGTCCTCAATCTTAGCTACGCGACCCTACACGATATTTGGTGGTTTTTCGTGAATATTCCTTTAATGATCAGTTTGTTGTGCAGTGTTGTAGAGAAAAAAGAGGCAATCATTTTTGTCCATGGAAGTATGGGGCAGAAGCCTCTCCTAAGTGCTCCAGGTCTTTTCTAAGTTCTGGGCTTTTTTTAAGGGATTGAAGCAGGCCCTATTTAGTTGAATTAATTTATCGAATTCGCAAAAATTCACGGAATTCGTAAAAATTCTCCAAATTCATAAAAATTCACTAAAATTCGTGGAAATTCGTAAAAATTCGCCGAAATTCGTAAAAATTCGCCGAAATTCACCAAAATTCAATTTTTTTTCTAACGAAATAATAGTTGTCGCGAAATGAAATTTTATGTAAACAGACACGTTTTGAGCAATTTCTCGGTTATCAGAAGTCAAGCCATTTGAAAAACATTGAACTAACGTCTATACGAGTCGGAACATTTAATTATTATAGCTCGTTCAAAGCGTTATCTTAGTATGATTCGTCCAAAATATTTTTTCTTGGTGGCATCGTCTTGGAGCTAGATCCATTAGGGAAAAAACATTTTTGGAGATCCGAAAACAGTTTTCCGCCAATGTCTCCAAATTGTGATGATGCTTCCTTCTCTATCAAATAATAATATATTCTAATTATCTGCTTCGTCCTTTGGAAGGGTATATTGGTAAACATACTATCGTAATCAAATGTGACCAATTTGTGACTGCTATCATTTAACATCTTGCCTTCTAATTTATCATATAGCTCGAATGAGCTACGTACTTGATGTTTACCAATATGCTTCGCTATTATGTTCAGTTTCCGCCGAATCCACGCAGCTAACGGTTGCATATTAGTCGCACTAACAATCGGGCGAATGGGATAATCTTCTTTATGCACTTTGAATAGCCCGTAAATCCTTGAAATCACGAATGGCTCATATACTAATTTGGAATCGATAGAGAAATGGGTGAAACTAGTATCGGTTGTAAAAAGTAAGCACTTGAATGATGATACTATTTCGGAACATTGGTCTGTCTTCGGCAATTTAAAGATATGTCCCAATGTGACCATTAGTATTTCACCGACTCCAACAAAATTGAATAGTTTTCGCGAGACGGCGGGAAACGAATTTAGTGTTACTACATATAGTAACAATTGATTCGATTATGCTCGATGATGGAACCGATGTAGACAAACTTTTGTGCGCGTTAGCTGATAAGGCAGTATCATCTAATCCGCAAAAATGTGAGGTCGCGATCGAGGAAACAGCTTATGTTGAGGACCGGAAAAATGTGAATAACAAATTGGTAGAGAGGTCTACGGTGGCAACAAGAAATTCTCCAAAAAGAAAGGCTAACATCGATGAGCATGATGAAAAGAGGAAGCGTAACAAAATAGACAAAAGAAAGGAAAATGAGAAAATAAACGAGGGTGAAAGTAGTTCAACAAGGGAGACTAATGGTGGCTATGTGAACAGGCGACCTTTCGTAGGCAGGCACAATATTATCAGTAATTCCGGTAGTAAAGACAGTTTTAGTTATAAACGTCATGATGATCGTGCGAAGCGCCATGACCAGTTTGTTAATACGCGACTGGTGAATGATAATTTCGTCTCATTTCGCGACTTTAAATCGGTGACCAGGTTTGGTACTTCTGTTAGCCGAAACGTTCAGCAGAGATGCGGTGAAGGTGAACTTCGAGATGATCCAAACGTAGGTCGGAATTCTCAGTTCAAATGTAACGGTTTTCGCGATAACGGACGCAATTTTCATGGTAACGGTTTCCAAAATAGACTAAGAAACAATGATTGTACCGGCTTTTATAGAACATGATTTTTATTAAATTGTAATGTAATCGGAAAATGATTTATGATTTTTACTTAATTGTAATTTTGTAATCGGAAAATAGTTTCGCAATCGTAAAATAATTTTGTAATCGGAAAATAGTTTCGTAATCGTAAAAAAATTTTGAATTTAATACGAAGAATACCGGTTATGAATGGTATTGAAATTGTCTTACAGGTGGAAGGTTGAGTACCGTTGAAAGTGAACATTTAATCTTATTAACGGTTAAGTTAATTTTAGATCTTTGGATTAAAATATTCCACGTCAACAAGTAGCCTGATTTTACGAAATATTCAATTGAAACTTAGTTGACCGTTTCGAAATTATCGCAAAAAAATTAATCCTCATCGAACAGTCAAAAGGACTATAAGGAGCGATTTCCTTGTAAAAAATCTGAGAGATTGTGAGAAACAGTTTTCTTCGTCAAACTTTCTGAGAGCATCCCGTTGGTATTTATCATCGTGTTAGTGTGTATCGGCATTGGTGCGAAGGACAATGGTTGGAAGCGAGGTATGAAACCGGTTTTTAAATGGTTTTCCTAAATTTTGTTTGAATTTTTCCTAAATTTTATTTGAAATTTTTCCTAAATTTTATTTGAATTTTTCCTAAAATTTGTTTGAATTTTACTTTGGATGGTTGTCAAGTTTTTAAGTTTTTATTCGAATCGATTGAATGTTATATTCACATAAGCCACAAAGGTCAAGATTCCGACCGATTTTCAATTTTATGCCATTTCGAACAAAGGTTCAAAATGATTCCTGCGATACGCAGACTGTTTATTTGACATGCGAATTGCTTACTGTATCGATGATACGTTTGGGAGATCTTTGTGATCTGTGTTTGCCATTGACTGAAGAGTAGCAGACCATAAAACTCGTAAACGACGAAACAGTGTCTCAGTTCAAACTTTATTTTTAGAGTTTAAGAATTTTCCTACACGGAAATCCTTGCTAGGCTCTGTAAGCAGAGTATTTCGTTTGCAATATAATCAGGATTATAGTAATATATTTTTAGTACAAAATGTGAAAGCTTCATTGCCGAGTTTACTGGTTAATAACAGAAAATCTTAATAGCTCTGGCCATCGGTGAATAGAAGCGAGTACTTCACCTCTGCCAACAGGTTATGGGCCCAGGCTGATCAATTTGTAGCGCTAGTTTGCTAGAAGGGGTTTCAATAACACTCGCTGCAATTGATTGAAGCTCTGGTGTGGTGAAAGAGCTGGCCACAGATGAGATTGGTTTTTAGAAGGAGACTTCGGTATGAACATGGCGGTGAAGCCAAGCGGCAATGTGGTCGTTGATCTGTACAAATTATGGTGACGGATTTAGCATGGACGTGGCGGTGATGCCAAGCGACAGTCGTTATTTTAAACAAATTCAATGGTTTGGTTCGAAGTGGTGGTTTTCGATCGACGATGGTATTTGGTCCAAGACGTGCAATGGTCGATGGCGCGCAGTGGAAAATAGCTTGCATAGGTCGATGGCGTGTTTGGTCGTCGATGGTGTTTGGTCGTCGATGATGCTTGGTCGCGTCACTCTTCAACTATCTGTATATAACCCATATGACAACGGTCGAAGACTTTCATCTTGTACCAGCAACTGAGTTGTGGCTAACAAAAAAGAAAAGGCAGATGCACTCGAATAAGAGTAGTCGCAGTGAAAAGCCGTTCAAAGATATGTTCGAGGACATAGGATTAGAACACAATCATAGACTGATAATAAAGTTTCCAAAATGGTCACACAAAATAATAGCTTTTCAAAAAAAAAACTAACGAAGGATACTGAAATTCGCGGAAATTCATAAAAATTCACCGAATTCAAAAAAATTCACCGAATTCAACAAATTCGTAAAAATTCACCGAAAAATTCAACTAAATAGGGCCTGGCTTGAAGAGGTTCTTAGAGTCGTTACTTCGTACGGGTTTTTCCATATTGCCCTTTCGGCAATTTCCACTGCAATTTAATGTGGAATTAAGTGTATGTAACTTGAATTTAAGACAATTTTTACTTAGATACGTTGGAGACTTTTTGCAACATCTATTATGTGTGCTTACTTCGCACACAATTGGTTTTTTCATAAACAACCCAAGTGAAAGTGGCAGTCTCAGTGAGTACTAAAATTGAGTGTACTCACAGCCTCAAATCAGTCTCAATTTTTGAAAAAAACTCAGAAGTACTCAATTTTGCTTTTTTTTATAAAATCATCATTAATGAGGCCAGTGAGTACACACATTTTAATTTTTTTTTAGATTTAGACTGCCTGAGGTCATTGAGCACACTCACTTAGACTATTTGAGACCGCTGAGTATGCTTATTATATTTATATAAAAAAATATTTTTCACATTTGAGCATGCTCAACAGTCTCAAAAGCCTCAATAAAATTGTAAAAAATATTTTTGTCGAAAATGAGTACACTCAACAGTCTCATTGGCTTAAACAAATATTTTTCACATTTGAGCATGCTCAACAGTCTCAAAAGCCTCAATGAAATTGTGAAAAATATTTTTGTCGAAAATGAGTACACTCAACCGCCTCATTGGCTAATAGGAATATTTTTCACAATTGAGCATACTCAACAGTCTCGAAAGCCTCAATAAAATTGTGAAAAATATTTTTGTCGAAAATGAGTACACTCAAAAGTCTCATATCCTTTCGTAACAACGGTTCAAAATAAGACTACAAATACGCATGTGCAATTTAGCAACATGAGTTACGTCGTTGGCGTTGATGCAAAGTTAAGCATCATTCGGCGCGGTACTTAGATGGGTGACCAGAAAAAGTAAGTAAAAATGAAAAAAAACAACTTCCCAATATAATTTCAGATTAATCGCGAATTGTGAAGAAAAGACTACGTGGCGGAATCTACGAACAAAATGAAAAAGTTTCAGTATCATTGGCGGCAAAAAAGCATCTCAAACTCCAATTCAAAATTAGCATACTCAAGAATCTCAAATAGCATCAAAATGAACATACTCAACAGTCTGAACTACTCTCAAAATGAGTATACTCATCAGTCTCAAATAGTCTAAAAATGAACTTACTAAACAGTCTGATATCGTCTCAAAATGAGTATACTCAACAGTCTCAAAATGAGCATACTCAGCAGTTTCAAATAGTCTCAAAATGAGTATACTCAACAGTCTCAAATAGTCTCGAAATGAGCATACTCAAAAGTCTTTTTTTGTATATTTGGTACACCAAATAGTAGCTTCAACAAATATCCTTTAATTTGAGCATACTCAACAGTCTCAAAATTAGTATATTCAACAGTCTCGAATAGTCTTAAAATGAGCATAATCAACAGTCTCAAATAGTCTCAAAGTAGCATACTCTACAGTCTTAAATAGTCTCGAAAATAAGTATACTCAACAGTCTCAAATAGTCTCAAAATGAGTATACTCGACAGTCTCAAATAGTCTAAAAAACAGTATACTAAACAGTCTCAAAATGAGTA
The DNA here is from genome assembly GCA_029228625.1 of Pseudolycoriella hygida. NCBI lineage: Eukaryota > Metazoa > Arthropoda > Insecta > Diptera > Sciaridae > Pseudolycoriella > Pseudolycoriella hygida. Next base: position 61,683,075 of record CM055404.1, on the reverse strand, counting down.
TACTCAACAGTCTCGAATAGTCTCAAAATGAGCATACTCAACAGTCTCAAATAGTCCCAAAGTAGCATACTCTACAGTCTTAAATATTCTCAAAATGAGTATACTCAACAGTCTCAAATAGTCTCAAAATGAGCATACTCATCAGTCTCAACAATCTCAAACACCAGAAAAATTTCTATTAATTGAGGCAAAAATGCATACTCATCATTTTTAATGATGATGACGGTCTCAAAACAGTCTAAAACGTTCGAAAATACAGTACTCAGTGCCATGCACAAAAACAGTCTCAATTTCAGTCTCAAATCGCATGGTTTTTTTTTACTCGGGAATGTTCAGACAAAGTAAACTTGAGGCTATTATGACATTTTACCTGAAGAAATTCATAATGCATCTGGTGAACCCTTCGCGCAATGATCGCTTCAAAAACCCTCTAAAAACTAGCGATAAGAAAATTTTTCTTTCAGAAAATTGAAGCAAATGATGTTTTTTCTGACTACTTTACACTTTTTACGTGTTATTACAATATTTTCTAGCCAAGTCTTCAGTAAAATTTTGAAAAAAAAGTAATTTACACATAAAATTAAAAAAAAATTAGCTGGTTTTGGACATAAAACATTTGTCGGGTGGGCACAAGAATTTCACGAGACTCGGGCAGACGGGCATTTTTTATAAAAATAAATATTAGGTCCGTCCACTCACCTCTACTACCGGCATGACTAAGCCGCAAAAGTAAAAAAAAAAGTTCTTCTACAAAATTTACGGGGACCATAACGGTCACTAGAAACTATATCGAAGTTTAATAAAAACATAACCAAAGACCCGTACGTATCAGGAATAGATGTGACAAACAGAATAGATGTGGCAAATTGACTCGACCGTACCTAAATATACAAATAACCAAACAATCCAACGTTTTATGTTCTTTTATAACTGTAAGAATTTCAAAGATCCATAGAAATTACCCAAGGTAATGTCAAACGCCCTACCGAAGTACGTCTCAGACCATTCAAATCTAGAAAAGCTTATATCCAAGGACTAAGTCGTTTTTCCCTCAAACCCAGAAACACGTGTTATCTAAAATTTTATTGTCTACAACTTTGTCCTTGGAAGCAACCAATTATGGAAGTGGCCATATACCAGGATTGGACCATATCTCCCCAAAATCCTAAAACACGTGTTCGCTAAAATTTGATTCTCTACAACTTTGCCTTTGAAAGCAAATACTGAAAAAAACCATCTCTTATCATTTTGGTCAGAGAAATTTATTTTCGCCCATTCCATGGCTCCCAGTGCTCAGACCCCTGACCCGATTCCAACAAAAAAAAAATCCCAGTTTTTTGGTACCAAGTGCTTTCATTTGACACCAAATTGAGCAATTTGTTGACGTTTACTTCTTCTTTAAAATTCTTTCATTTTCAGAACAGGTTCGGATGTGCAGTGTTGCCATTATTTTGTGTTCGGATGGTTCTTGAAAATGTTTATGTACGACGAGTGTATTCTGTTTGAGTCTTGTCTGTAATTCACTGCGTTCGGTTCTTTCAAAATGTGGATGGCTTCAGCTGTTTGTCTTGCCCAATAATTGTCTACGTGTTCCAGAATTTCGATATTATCCATGTCAAACTTGTGGTTATTTGCCAAGGAACAATATCAGGAACAATAAAACTGAAGGCTCATCGATGTTGACACAACATGCATTGGCAAATAACCACAAGTTTGACATGGATAATATCGAAATTCTGGAACACGTAGACAATTATTGGGCAAGACAAACAGCTGAAGCCATCCACATTTTGAAAGAACCGAACGCAGTGAATTACAGACAAGACTCAAACAGAATACACTCGTCGTACATAAACATTTTCAAGAACCATCCGAACACAAAATAATGGCAACACTGCACATCCGAACCTGTTCTGAAAATGAAAGAATTTTAAAGAAGAAGTAAACGTCAACAAATTTTGTTTTCATTGCAATGACTCTGTGATATCTTCATGTAAAAGATATATTTTTTGTTTGTTTTAGTTTGTTTAATAGTGTGATTGGTAATAATTTGTGATAATTTAAATAAATTTAATTATAAGGATATTTATTGAATTACAGCCTGAAGAAGCTCAAAACAATCGAGCGAAATATTGCAACCAAATAGTTTGTTTTGTGTTTTCATTCACGCCGCGATAACCCAAGTCAACAAACCAACAGTTGATATCAGTTGTTTTGGAAGAAGGGACGAGGACTTGCGTCACATTTCCCTTTTGTGATAAAATTCCGCTGATCGCGAAAATCGGCAGAAGCGATTTCTCCAATTGTTGTTTATCTGAACGGTGGGCGCTAGAGAAATGGCACCCGACGCCCGAAGAAATAATTTGCATTGAGAGCTAATTCATTTGGTTCTCTTCCTTTGGTCAATGTTTGTTTCATCGTGGACCGGCGCCCAGTTCTACTGACAATTTTCTGAAATATTGTTGTTTTGCTTGGTCGGTAATTTAAAATTACTAAATCTTTTGAACTGCTTCGATATGACCTAATTTATTACTAAGCCTGCTACTGACAATGAACCTAATAAGCTGATTCAATAATCGAGAGAGGATTGAGACTAAAACAAAACTAGAACATTTTCGAGCATAACGTTAAAGCGACTCTTCAGAGCCTGAAAAATGACAACGACTTACGTCTGCCAAGTCATAGCAGCGATACGCATTGGTTAACAATCCTTGACACCCTCTGTCGCATTCACGTAAAAAAGTATTAGCACCTCGCCAGATACGTGTAAGCAACCGGAAATGCGATATGCGTAGCATGTACAATGTGTCATCGTATTCTGAAATGACGAAAAAAGAGCTTCGGATAAAATTAAGTATTTTTAATTATAGACTTTTCACCTGATGTGATTAGGGCCAGCCAATCAAAAACTGTTCTGTAAGTAGGTATGTCCACAATAAAATTGAAGCTCAAATGAAATTCAAAGAAAGCAATGCCAAGCTAAAAAGTGTAAAATAAAAAATTACTTTGCAAATAAATAATTGTGATACGGTCTTGGCGGTAGTATGGGAACTACAAATTCATGTTATCAGTTTGATGCCATATATTTGAATGCTGAATGTTCTACAAAATGTATTCAAAGGTAACTCGATATAAAATAATTTGATTTGTTTTCAATGTGTGTACCACATACGTCCCCCTGTCGAAAAATTTGAGTCATGTCCAATTGGGTTGACGAAAATTGGGTTCACGAAATTTTGAATTGATAGTTGATGGTTCCATGCAGTATTTGATCGAGTTGAATTTTGAAGAAATGAGCCAATGGAATTTGCCAAAGTGTATCAATGTAGTTTGATGAAATGTACCAATGGAATTTTGACGAAAATTTTGAATATCTAGATTTGAGTTACCATGTTTTGATTGCCAAGTGAAGTTTTTTCAAAACATGGTTCGAAAATTAAGTTATTTTCTAAGTTGAAAGTAACTTTTTTGGTTTGCTTAATTGAATCAACAGAAGTTGTTTGAGACGGTCAATGCCATACCCTATTTTTTGAAAACTGCATTTCTCAAATTTCTAAAGTTTCTCAAATATTTCTAAAGTTTCCCAAATATTTCTAAAGTTTCTCAAAATTTAAGGAATTCAATTAAAATTGTTTTTTTTTTTTGTAAATTCATTTACCCAAGAAATTGTATTTTTTTTTTCTCAAAATTTCACAATTTGCATATGTTGTCGTTCGAAAAGCTCTTCCGCTTCGTCAAATACGCCTACAAACCATTCCTGCTGTCTTGTCTTGGACCCCTGAATTGGCTTTCTATTTTTCTGAGCCATGCACTGCAGGACTTGGGTCAAATTTTTCCACTGTAGGCATGTTCATCTTCATGTACAATATGTTAGATAAACTTGATGCGGATAATGGTGCCCGATCTGCATCTTTAGTTTTGTTGTATAACCAAAACAAGAATTAATGCGATATGACAGATTATTACTGATAATCGTTCAACATCTGCCGAATGTAGTTTTGCAGCTGCTAATCTTCCTAAAGCAGTTTTGATAGCCGTGAACGGTTCTGTTGAAAGTTGTCGTAATGCTTTAATGGTGTCGAGTGGATCTTTACATTCAAAGTTATGAACTAAATCGGCTGCAGCCCGGTACTCTTCTATGAAGGTATTTGGTTCGAAATCCGTAGCAATGAATTTGTGACACAATTGAAGAGACTCTTCGGATGCCGAGATATTGATCGGATGAAGGGGTTGCAAATATTCCTGCATTAAATCATCGAGGCCAAGGCGCTGATCTAAATGCTGCAACAATGATCTTACGATAGCTTCTCGTTCCTCAGATATAAATACGAGAGAACTATTGTTGCCTCGTGTCCTGCCTTCAGTAGTTAATCTGTGGCCGAGCAAATATGTACCGTCGTTCTCACAAATAATATCATTCAAGAAGAGCTGCTCCCATCCATTTTCCAGACTGTTATCAATGCAATAAACCAGGCGCTCAAAAAATGTTTGCTTTTTATCCGTTAATTCCAAAATCGTGTTTTAGTCAGATTCAAATGACTTGTGAAATGTTTTCAACAATTGTAAAATATCGGTCAGAAATGTAAGAAGATGTACTCGATGATAGTTGAGCCAAATGTCTTCCCACAATCGTTCGTTTTCTGACTTGAAATACAACATAGAACATCTCCAATTTCTCAAAACGACGGAAAGTAGTTTATAGGTATATTGCACCTACCGAGTTGAATTATAGGATGGGTACTGCAGGGGCTGTGACAG
>CM055404.1:61645177-61677817 GCA_029228625.1 Pseudolycoriella hygida | reverse complement strand
TGTCGGTCATGCCCAGATCTTTCAAAAAAAAGAAATATGAAAAACAGAAAAGATTTACTCGAGTTATGTGCAAAAGACCAAAAACCACTTAAACGGCCCTAGCTCGGCGGCCCTTGGGCCGACAGTGCCCAGATTCAATACCATAAAATATTTTTCGATAATCTTTTAGGGAAAAAAAAGTTTTTGAAAATCCGTCAAGATTTACTCAAGTTATCGTGTTGAGGGGCAGACAGACCGACAGACAGACCGACAGACGGACATTGTTTTTTTCGCTGATTTGTCATCTGGAGGCAACAAAAAAAGTTTCCCCCTTACTCCCGATTTCGAATTCGAACCGCAATGTAACAAACGTGGTAGTAAACGCATAAGACCTACGTACTTCGTACGGGTCTAAACATATGCAAGTGACCCGTACAAATAGATGTTGCAAGTTAGTGTGGGGAAATTAACTTTTCAGCTTGCAAAAATTAGGACAAAAGCAAACTAAGCGGGATTCGGTAGACCTTAGGTACCTGAATGACGTCCAAAAAGTCCCCCTGGATATTTTGCGAGTGACTCGAGAAAATCGGAAAACCCGAAAAAAGTGAGGTTACGTGTAACGTTTTCTTCGTTGTTCAACGAAGTTTTAATTTTTCCACTTTTTTCACAAAAATGTATTTTTCCCTTATTCTACACATCCCAACGTTTTCAACAATGTGTCAAAATAAAATTTTGGTTGTTTTTTATCCGAGATATGAATTTTTACAGTCAAAATTTCATGTAAAATTTGACCCCTGCGAAAACTTGTTTTGACTTTGAACGGTCATTCCCAAAATAGGTATCTCTAAATTTTTGATGTTAGTGGCTTAAAAACATCTTTGGGCTATGCTGAACACTTCCTAAGAAGTATGTTATAACTTTTCACCTCATAGGAAAATTTTCCTGCAATGTCGAAAATCTTGCACTGTGAAAAATGTCAACGAGACCAAAATTTACATGCAAAATATTTGATATTTTTATTAAACAAATTCATTTTAAATCAAGTATCGATTCAGCAAAATTGTTTCTCATTGTCTGATTGATGTTAGGGTGACCAAAAAATTGGCTGAAATTGGCTATGATGGCGCCACCATCGCTTTTTCAGTAAAAATTTGATTTTTTTCTTAAAGTATCAAGGCGATCGGGTAGGTGAAGTACAAAGTTGTTTGTTGTTGTCTAGTAGATGAGGTGAGGCCCATAAATGCGGCCGCTATTGTCTGTTGTGGCATCACCAGCACTGCGAATATTTCTGCATGGAAGATGACTTTTACCTTCCCAGATTGAACCAGGTAAAAGTGTCCGTTTCTGGAGTTTAAACTCCAACCCTTCTCTTCTATAGTTTTCGAGCCATCTGTAAATCTTACAAGGCTGTTCTTACTGACTATCTAACTAGTCTAGCCTTTTTGCGAGAATTGCCTCAAAGCATTTGATGAAATCCGGCTTCGAAGTTATCCAATCTCGAAGCATGGTGAGAATCGGGGTCGCTATTAAACTTCTAATTTTTCCATGTCCAGCTTGCAAGGGTGGATTTCATGCCCAGCTTGCAAGGGTGGACTCGAAAATCTATTCTACGCTGGAAGGGATGAGCTAGTTGGTGCGTTGGTTTTGGTTTCTATATTGACACCATTACAGCAACAATTCATATTTTTCTATTTTAAGTTTAAAAACTATCCGAAAGGAATACGTAGCTAAGTGTGAACTTCCTCAGCGAGTGTAGGTAACTGTCGATTCAATGAAGCACCTAGGCCAGACTCGTTGTGCTACATATTGAGGGTAGTCATGACTCTAACCATCCGCTATTTGTAGTTAGGGATAGGATATCGCTCAGTGATCGTCTCTCACATGCGCTTTGCTTCCCCATTATTTTCGCAACTACATTATCCGCTACTTTCCACACCTCCTCATCGCGGCACATCTACGATACATTTACCCCTGACCTACTCACCGCCATCAGCTCACCTCGCGGGGGCAGACAAATAACAAGTGCTCCGCAGTCTCTTTCTCCCTCTTGTATGTCGTGGTATGTTGTGGAGGAAACTGAGAGGAACTTTTCTGTCCAGGGAAATATGGGTCAAAGTCCTCTTCTAACTGCTCTAGATCGGCCCTAGTACAAAAATTTTTTTTTAAATTTGTTTGGACAAATATTTGTTTGAAATTTTTTTCTTAAAAGGCGGTAACCCTCTGGTCCATTGCAGAAATTAGTCAGGTACCAAAAAGTTTCTTTCGACAATGCTGGATGCGGAAACGAATACATTATACATACGAATACATTATACATACGAATACATTATACGAATACATTGTATAAAAGGCGAGTTGGCATAGTCTGGGTGTCATTGTATGGCCATCGTTGCTGATATTGCACATGGTCTTAAGACAAGGTGTACTGATGAGTCGTAAACGACGAAATCAGCACTTTTAGTTTTTCGATTTTTGTTGAACAATTGGAAGTAGGATGAAGAATTGTGAGTGGCCTTTAAATGTGCACGCGCTTCCCACTGGGCACCAGGCTGCGTACGTGGTAAGTATGAATAGTCTTATAGAAGGTAGCCTGGTGTCGAAGGTCAGTTTAAATTCACTGTAGCGGCAGTAAAAAATGTTATAAGTCATATAAATTTCAGTTTGGCACCAGGATGCTGCTGCCCTCTACATTCACAGTAGAATAACTTTAGTAGGAAACTTATACGGACTGTTTAGTTAGTTGTATTCGTTACTGCCGTTATTGTGGCTGCAGTTCGAAATGTTTAAAATGCCGTCGCGAATAACAAAATTAGAAAATGAAGAAATTTTGAACAATACATTCAAGTTCGAACATTTTGGATTGCAAACACAATACGATGACATTTTGACATATTTTGGCATCAGGTTGCGTTCTTTGCGGTTAGTTAAACGGTATGCTTGTTTTTTGTAGCGTATGATACAAACTGTTATCGCACTTACCATCAGTTGTTGAAGCGTCGAATTTTCTGGCCTTGCGATTAAATTTTTCAAGAGATTGTTCATATTTTCAGCGTCTCTCTCTTCGAATAATGGTGAAATTTTATATGCTTTCATTACCGAAACGCGTACTAGGACTAGAAGAGCTACAAAGAAAACATTGCTTGAACTCTGTAATTGCACCACTCATATGTTTAACTGATCACCAAGAAATTCATTTTTGATCACCAGAAAATTCAATTTTGATCACCAGAAAAATAAAACACTTTTTTAGGGCCAGGGATGTGTCCGACCATTTCGTAAAAGGAGGAATGTATCTTTAAAGCCAGCGTAGGTGCAACTAATTTTGCCCCTAATTAAGTTTTATTTTGTATTGGTGATCAAAATTGTATTTTCAGGTGATCAAAAATTATTTTTGGGTGATCGATTATATTACTACCCTTAAATTAGTACCAAGAAACTTTCTCGACGAATAATTTGTCAAAAACATACCTTCGTCATCATACGTGAAATTTTCTTGAAAAAAGTTGTACAACTTAGATAGGTGGTTCATCTCTACTCTTTCGAAAATATTGAAAGTTTCAACAGCGGCTAACATATTTAAAATGAAAACTCTCTTATAATCATAGGCCGTATTTGGACACGAAGCGAGGACAGGCAACGCTTCATAATTTTCCAAAAACTTTTTCAAGGCTTCACAATGTTCCAAATTTAGCTTTTTCAAGGTTTCCCATAAATTTATGGTTGTAGTGTAGTCTTCGCATTTCATCAATGCGTTCCCAACGGACTCCCGGACCAACAAAAGCTCCTGAAAGAGTTGAAATTGAAATGAAATTCGTAATTACGTGCTTAAGATAAAAATACTTCAGCGAAGTTGCCAAGCTTCGAAAAATCGACAACATCAATAAGTTCATGTAAAATTGATGGATATGCTTCAAGACTTCGAACGTTGTGAAAAACTGCAGATACAAGAATTTCGTAGGTTTCCTTTTCTGAAACGAAGCAAGTTAGAAGTTATAATAATTTTTTTTTTTTGTATTCTATTACTGCGAATGGATTTCGCGACAACTTTGATGATGGAAGCAATACAAGCACAAAGAGAAGGTTTAGTTGAGGCATGTTTAATACAAATCTTAAACAACTTCTCACAAGTTTCGAAGTTTTCCAATTTATGAAACAATTTCATGAACCTAGTAGGTTTCACGGTGTCCTGTAAAATAAATGCAATTCGTTTTCCAGCAGTCGAAAAATTTGCTATCGAAATGTGTCACCTGTAGTTCTAAGTAAACATTCAAAGCCTTTTCCATAATCGTGAGCTCATCCGCCGGCGTATTAAAGTCTGTTCGTTCCGCCTCGAGTATGAACAGCTTGAAAGATTTTTCGCTGATTTCTTTTTTAGAAGAAAAAAGAGTTTGTTGAAATATGCACGTCCAATCGCAATCTACAGACATTTCATTCTTGCGGGAAAATCTGTAAATCAAAATGAAATGAACATCGTTAATTATTGTAATAAATTTTAAAGAATAAACTAAAACGTGAAATCTTTATCAACAAACACCAATAATATTGAATAAAACTCCATTAATTTTGATTTCACCGAAGTACTTTTTTCAGACCCGTACCAAGAACGAAGTTCTTTGAAAAGGGGCTGTTCACAAATGATGTACGGGTTTGTAGGGGGTAGGAGTCCCAGAATTCGTACGGTGGGGGGAGGGGAGTCAAAACTAAGTCGTACGTACAATACTAGATTACAGTGGGGGATGCGGAAATAAGGATTAATTTTGTGAAATGAGCCAAACTCAAGAGGGTGTTTTTAAGCAAAAAGCTTTGAAAACTGTTTTTTGACGAGTGCAGAGTTTGTATCCCGAGGCGTAGGCGAGATATACAACTACAAGAGTCAAACAACAGTTTTTAAAGCGAGTTGCTTAAAAATACACGAATGAGTTTGCGAGTGTTACGAAATTATCCAGAATGGATGACTTATTAAGCATTCCCCACTGTATGCTGTTTTACTCGGTGTCCCAACCGAAAACGCGTCATTAAATGCAGATATACATGTAATGAGAAGTTTCCGGTGGGGGTTACATGTAATGAATAGCATGTAATGAATGACATGTAATTGGGCAAAATCGGTAAAAAACTTTCGAAGTTACGATCGAGAAAGTGGTCAAACACGTGGTTTTTTAAGGTTTCGGAACTTTTTCACTTATACCTCTGCGAAATTAGAACGGAAATCGCTCTTCAAGGTTTCGAATGAAAGATGTGAACATCAGAAAATCACGAAAATTGGTGGTTTTTCATGAATATACCTTCAATGATTAGGTTTCTCGTGTTTCACAGTATTGTAGAGAAAAAAGAGGTGAACTGCTTCGTACGCGTTTTTCAATATTGCCATTTCGGCAATTTCCAGTTCAATTTAATGTAGAAGTAATTGTATGAACTTAAAGTTAAGGCAATTTTTACTTAGATACGTTGGAGTCTTTTTGCAACATCTATTCTGTTTGCCCCATCTGTTCTGATACGTACGGGTCCTTTGCATATGTTTGGACCCGTACGAGGTACAAAGGTCCTATACGTTTACTACAAACAATTTTATTATAACATGGAGTAGATCGAGGTGGGAGGGGGGAATGCATCTATTATCGTCTAGAGATGACGAATCAGCAATAAAAAAATGTCCGTCTGTCTGTCCGTCTCCCCTTTTTTTTCCAAACGGCTCAACCAATCAGTCTAAACTCTCTTTTCCCTGAAAGGTACATGCCTCCCATGGTTCAAGTTCGAAGATGAGCAAAATCGATTAAGTGGTTCCGGAGATATGGTCGAGGAAGTGACCAAAAACATGGTTTTTCGAGGGTCGCTGAAGCTTTTTCGCAAATATCTCAGCAAGTATAGCACGGAAATTCCTCATTATGGTGTCAAATGAAAGCATCTGATGTCACAAAACTGGAAAAAAGTTTTTGTGGGAAGCGGCACAGGGGTCTGGGCACTGGGACCAATGGAATGGATGAAATTGAGATTCTTGGCCATATACGAAAACAGTTTTTCGTCTATATTTCCTTAACTATGCAATATGGAGATTTACTGTCAAAGGCAAAGTTGTAGAGAATTAAATTTAAGCGAACACGTGACGACACGAACCCTGAAGGTTTTGGTGAAATATGGCCCAATCCTTGTATATGGCCACTTCCATAATTGGGCAGGATGACCCGGATATCCAGAACTGTGAGAGTTAGAAAGTTGGTTCCAAAGGCGAAGTTGTAGAGAATTAAATTTAAGCGAATACGTGTTTCAGGGTTTTGGTGAAATATGGCCCAATACTGGTATATGGCCACTTCCATAATTGGGCAGGATGACCCAAATCTCCAGAACTATGAGAGTCAGAAGGATGGTCCAAGAGGCGAAGTTGTAGAAAATTAAATTTAAGCGAAAATATGGCCCAATATTGGTATATGGCCACTTCCATAATTAGGCAGGATGACCAATATCTCCACAACTATAAGATGTAGAAAGTTGAGAACACATGTTTCAGGGTTTTAGGGAAAATTACTTAGTCCTTGGATATAAGACTTGGATATAAGATTTTCTAGATTTGAATGGTCTGAGACGTACTTCGGTAGGGCGTTTGACATTACCTTGGGTAATTTCTATGGATCTTTGAAATTCTTACAGTTATAAGAGAACAGAAAACGTTGGATTGTTTGCTTATTGGTATATTTAGATACGTTCGAGTCTCTTTGCCACATCTATTCTGTTTACCGCCTCTATTCTGATACATACGGGTCTTTGGTTTTGTTTTTATTTAATTAAGTAAAAAAAATATTTTAATTGTTTGGGTGCATTTCAGGTGATCTATCACTCTTCCTCAGCAACACAAGACTGAAACACAACAAATGATAACAAAATTAGAAACATATGATTCTGCATTTCTGTGTTTTCAGATTTGTTACTTTTATCTTTTTTTTTCTCGTAGGAAATGATTACCACTAAAGTGCATTAGAAAAAAAAGAGATAAAAATAACAAATTTGATTGACGGATGGGTTCACATATGCAGAATCATAAATATGTTTCTAATTTTGTTATCATTTTGAAAGCCATTTAGAAAACTGTCATAATTTATATTTGTATTTTAGAGACTCCACTAACAGCTTTTGGTAGCCAATAACAAGTGTTGTCTGGACCACCGGTTTAACGTGACTTCCGAACCACGTCTCAGAGTAATGCGAATGTAGGGTCTTATTCAATTACTCCAAGAATAATTGTTAGGCGCATGATTATTATCTCGCCTAAATGTACGCTTAGATATTTCGTACATAGATTCATCGTTTATGGGTTACCAAACACGCCACAACTACCCACGGGACGGACATACGGAAATTTTTTTCGCTGATTCGTCATCGTCATCTCTAGACAATATTAAATGCATACCCCTCACTCACGTCTCGATCTACCACATGTTACAATAAAATGTCTTTAGGACCCTTTTACTTCGTACGGGTCCAATAAAGACCCTAGGTCGATGCTTAGGCCTACCCTAACCCAAAAACAATTTTTAGACCCGTGTGAAGAACGAAGAAAGGGCTCATCACTACGTTTGTAACCAGTCAAACTTCGTTGATTAGTTCTTCGATTTGGGGTCTAAATAAGACAGATCCGCAAAAAGAATTATCCGTCGGTAAACAGTCGAGTAGAGCTTGCTCGAGTTTCAGTTTTTCCTTAACGGTAGTCGAAAAAGTGACGATGAGATAGAATGTGGACAAAATCGATCAAGAACTTTCGAAGTTACGATCGAAAAAGTGGTCAAAAACGTGTTTTTTTTTTTTGAAGGTCGGTGCCACTTTTTCCCTTACCACGGGAATCGGATTTTTTTTTGAAAACATTTTTTAACGATTTTTTTTATTTTTAAGTGGTTTTTGAATTGGTTGTAAATTTTTTTTAAGGTTTGGGGGGGGGGGGGGCTCGAAACCTTTGCTTCGGATGAGTTTTTCGCTATTGTACTATCGGCGATTTACAATCGAATTTAATGCGGACGTAAGTCAGCAGCATACAAAAACCACTTAAAAGCTAAAGAGTGACGCAGTCCTTAAGTCCACTCGCAAAATTAATGATATAAACAGAGATGACGCTTACGCAGAAAAACACACAAAATTCTTTGACAAGAATGTTACTCGTTGTCCCACCGAAAACTTGTCATTACATGTATGTGTGCACCCCACGGAAATTATTCATTACATGTCATTCATTACATGCTATTCATTACATGTAGCCCCACCGGAAACTTCTCATTGCATGTATATCTGCATGTAATGACGCGTTTTCGGTTGGGAAACCGAATAAAACAGCATACAGTGGGGAATCCTTAATAAGTCATCCATTCTGGATAATTTCGTGACACTCGCAAACTCATTCGTGTATTTTTAAGCAACTCGCTTTAAAAACTGTTGTTTGACTCTTGTAGTTGTATACCTCGCCTTCGGCTCGGGATACAAACTCTACACTCGTCAAAAAACAATTTTCAAAGCTTTTTGCTTAAAAACACCTTCTTGAGTTTGGCTCATTTCACAAAATTAATCCCTCATGTAATGACTTATTTCCGCATTCCCCACTGTGATCTACTATTTTGTACAAAATATGTGTGACAAATGCCAGACGCAACAACGTATGTTACGCTGATCTTAGACCCGTACGGATCAGAATAGATGTGGCAAACAGAATAGATATTGCAAAATTGAAATTACGTCCACATGAAAATGTGTTGGAAATTGCCGAGAGGGAAATATCGAAAAACCCGTACGAAGAAACGGCGTAAAAACTATTCCAAATCTGGGGTCGATCGTAGAACCGACCGAATTGTTCGCATCTTTTTTCTCTACAACACTGCACAAAAAACTTCATCATTAAAGAAATATTCACGAAAAACCACCAAATATCGTGTGAGGATGCGTAGCGTGAGTTGGGCCCACACTGTGGACTCTACAGCCCGAACCACTCAACAGATTTTGGCTAATTTAATTTTCGCGATTTTCTGATGTCCGCATCTTTCATTACAAACCTTGAAGAGCAATTTCCGTTCTAATTTCGCAGAGATATAAGTGGAAAAGTTCCACCAACCTTAAAAAAACCACGTTTTTGACCACTTTTTAGACGTAAATTTAGCTTTGTTATCATTTTTTTAATTACCTTCCAAGAAAAAAAACATTTTGAAAATCGGATAAGATTTACTTGAGTTTTGTATAAAAAATATGTAGGGCCTCGTAAAAATTCATTTTACGTGCCCTAGCTAATTCTAAGGGCTCAAAATCGAAAAAGTCAACACGATAACTCGAGTAAAACTCAACAGATTTTCCCTGAAAGTTAAGCAAAATGGAATTTAATCTGGACACTGTAGGCCCAAGGGCCGCCGAGCTAATGCCGTTTAATTGGGTTTAAGTCTTTTGTACATAACTCGAGTAAATCTCTTCCGATTTTCATATTTTTTTTTTTCGTTTGAAAAGTCTGGGAACGGCTTACAATTTTTGGAAGAAACTTTTTTGATTTTTAGCTTTTGGACTCATCCATGGCGCTAAAACTGAGTGTCTACTAGAGCCCAACGTGTTTTTTCTACATAAATCGAGAAAATCTTATCCGATTTTCAAAGTTTTTTTTATCTTGAAAGATAATTGAAAACATATGAAGGGACCCGTACGTATCAGAATAGATGTGGCAAACAGAGTTGATGTTACGAAAAGACTCGAACGTATTTAAGTAAATATTGCCTTAAATCTTTAGTGTGTGAAATTGGGTTCACATTAAGTTGTGTTGGAAATTGCCGAGAGGGCAGTATTAAAAAATCCGTCCGAAGAAACGGCGTAAAAAAGGCCTTCCGAAAGGACCAAATTGACCCCCAAATAGACAAAAATGTTCATGTCAATTTTTTCTACAACATAGCAAAAAACAATTTTTTTGTCTAGGGCAGACCTTAGGACGGACCTATGGCCATAATGATATGCCTGGGACACATACTTCTATAGACAAAAATGTTTCCCTCAATTTGCTCTGCATCATAGTAAAAAAAAATTTTTTGTTAGGGCTGATCTTAGGCCCACTTGAGCCCTAAGCACAGGCACCGGGTCCAAATATGTTTTTGAATATATTTCGGTGCTCGATTACCTCTCAAATAGGAAAAGAATCAACAAAATCAGTTAGGATTTACCCATTTTATGTAAGCGAACACATTGGGCCCTAGTAGAAACTCAGTTTTAGGGTCCTGACTGAGTCCAAGGGGTTCTAATCAAAAAATTTTCTTCGATTAACCGGTCCTACATCTTTCGATCAAAAAAAAATTGAACATCAGGAGGGATTTACTCGAATTATTTACAAAAAACATGTAGAGCGATTGCAGAAACTCGTTGTTAGTGCCTTAGCTATATCCTAGGGCCTAATCTCAAAAAAATTTTTTCGACTAATTGTTGAGCTTTCATAGATCTGTCGATTAAAAAAACAATTATAAAAATCGGAAAAGATTTACTCGAGTTATGTACAAAAAACACGTACGGCCCTAGCATAGACTCGTTCTTTGTGCCCTAGCTAAGTCCAAGGACTCAAATTTTAAAATGTTTCTTCGATAAATTATCGGCCATGCCTGGATCTTTCAAACAAACAAAAATTATGAAAATCGGAAAAGATTTACTCGAGTTATGTACAAAAAACAAAAAACCACTTAAACGGCCATAGCTCGGCGGCCCTTGGGCCGACAGTGCCCAGGTTCAATTCAATAAAAGATATTTCGACTACCTTTCAGGAGTTATCGCGGCGACGGACGGACGAAAATTGTTTTTTTATTGCTGATTCGTCTTCTAAGGACCATGATCGATGCTCCCTTCCTACTCCTCGGTCGAAATTGGGGTGGTTTCAAACGTCGTGGTAAACGCATAAGGGGCCATTCATAAATGACGTCCGGTCGTTAGGGGGGGGGGGGTGGAGGGGGTAAAGAAAAACCGGACGAATTCGGACGGTGGGGGGAGGCGGGGTTATGAGAAACGTGACGTCCGGTTGAGAATTTGTGGTTTTGTCAAACTGTCAAGAATTTATAACTTATAACTGCCTGAGGTTGTTTGTCGAGAGAGAAACGCAGACTTTTCCTATAGTTTCTTTGACAGTTTGTTTGAAGAAAAATGTACATAAAAATGGCAAAAGTATATTCATTCTACAATAAAAAAATATTTTATTTGTGAACTCAAATTTTTGATTGAGACGTCATTATTTTGGGGGTGGGGGCGAGGGGTACTATAAAACCAGACGAATTCGGACCAGGAGGTAGGGGGAGGGGGTCGGAAAATTGTCAAAATAACCGGATGTCATTTGTGAATGGCCCTTTAAGACCCCTTTTCGAAGAACGTCGTGCTTCGTACGGGTCTAAAAATGATTACGGGATTGAATTTGGACAAGATTTCAATTTGTTTAAAAAATTTCGAAGTTATGGTCGAAAAAGAGGTCAAAAACGAGGTTTTTCGAAGGACGGTGAGACTTGTACCTCTGCGAAATTAGCACGGGAATCACTCTCCACGATTTTTTGTATAAAAGATTTGGTGGTTTCCCATGCATATTCCTCTAATGATCAAATTTTCCCTGTAATGTTGTAGAGAAAAAAGTGCCAAATGTTTTTGTCCATGAAAGTATGGGTCAGAGGCCTCTCCATAGGGTCTTAAGTTGGTCTTAAGGCGAAATTTTTTTTTGCTACTTTGTGAAGTAAATTGAGGAGAACTTTTTTGTCTATATGAAGTATGATTTCCTCAAATCAATTGTCCCAAACAGATATACACAAATAACTAATTATACGTACTCCAACAGATTTGCAAGGATATCCAATGACATTTTCCGGACTTCCAAACGTACTGTTGAGGCCACCAACAATGTTAAATGATGTGTTTGTGCTTTGTCGCCGCAGTAAATAAATATATTCATTGCTTCGTCTTGTCCGGCATGTGATTTCTGCATCGACAAAATCAGATTCATGTATTTCGATAAAATCCCCCAATCAGATACCGCTGCTGCAGTTGTAAGGATATTTTTCGTATGAATAAACAATGGATTCGCAAAAAATTTTGGATTTTGTCCAATCACGTCCAGATATCTATGCAGAACCTTCACACTTATTTCATTCTTGATTTGAGATTTTTCCATGTTTATTGACGAGCTCCAATCAAGACGAAGACAGGACACTATAATTTCAATGACGTGCGGCTTGCTGAGAAAATCTGGAATATTAATGAATTTTTCTAGAAGTGTGGCGCCCGCCAGAGCTGTGAATGTTTTGATGGAAAAGCTGTTGGCTTTCTCTTGCCAACTTTTCAAAAATCGGCATGCGTAACTCCATTCAACGAAATTTGATTGCTCATTCAAGACGAAGTCGAACAAACTTCCTACAGCTCTAATCATTCCAAGAAGAAAGGTGCATCGTTGCTCTATGTTTAAAGGAAACTGACTTTCAAATTCCTCGGTCTGCAAAAATGTTATGAATGCACTGCAATTATAACCGAATTTGAATAAGCTTACACTTTTCAAACACACATTTCTCCAAAATGTAACGCTTGTTATGTCACCAGAAGCGTTAAAATGGAAATCCCAAGTGTGAATGTTGACGTCTCTTAGGAACTCTTGGAGAATCCACATGACAAAGCCTTTCGCTGAAAATTGATTTAGATTCAAGTTGTGAATCATATCCGGAGTAGTCTAAGAAAAAGCAATGTTGGTAAAAAATTTCTTCGATGATTTTGATAACTCACCATTTTAACGGAGATCGTTTTAGTGGTCGTGAGGTCGTTTTTAGAATTCTTTTTTCTTTCGTCCGTGTCCGTGTTCACAAAGCTCAGTAATAAAGCTGCGAAGTTGATCTCGTTTCGTTTTATTTCGATTCGTGTTGCACTAATTTATATCAGAGAAATGATAACAATTGGCTTTGCGTTGCGTTGGCGAAATACACAAGCTACCGTATGCTGGATTTGTACAGGTAGTCGCGGTAGAGAAAAAAAAACATCAAAGGACCAGTACGCATCAGAATAGATGTGGAAAACAGAAAAGATGTTACAAATAGACTCGAATGTATCTAAGTAAATATTGTCTTAACTCTTAACTATATACAATTACGTCCACATTAAATTGAACTGGAAATTGCGGAAAGGGCAATATTGAAAAACCCGTATGAAGCCACGGCGCTGAAAACCTCTCCAATCCCTTAAAATAAACCCAGAATTTAGAAAAGACCTAGAGCACTTAGGAGAAGTCTTTGACCCATACTCACTTGGACAAAAATGTTCGCCTCTTTTTCTCTACAACACGTCACAAAAAACCCAATCATTAAAGGAATATTCGCGAAAAGCCATCAAATATCGTGTAGGGTCGCGTGAGTTTGGTTAATACTAAGGACAGTACAGCACGAACCACTCAACATATTTTCACTAATTTAATTTTCGTGATTTTCTGATGTCCACATCTTTCATTAAAAACCTTGAAGAGCAATTTCCGTTCTAATTTCGCAGAGATAAAAGTGAAAAAGTTCCACCAACCTTCAAAAAAACACGTTTTTCGACGGCAGCTTCGAAAGTTTTCGAACGATTTCGATTCTCTTTCTGGAAAAGAAAAGATTTTGAATAAGATTTATCCGATTTATGTAGAAAAAAAACGTTGGGCCATAGTAGAGACTTAGTTTTAGGGCACTGGCTGAGTTCAAAAGCACAAAATCAAAAGTTTCGTCCATAAATTGTCAGATCTTTTAAATAAAAATGAAAGGTAAAATTTTACTTTAGGGGTTGGTGAGGGAGAGGTCGTACGGGGTGATGGTGTTAGGGGTGGACTCTTCCATCAATAATATGTTGTTATTAGGTGGCGCTCACATCATGTGTAGTAGTGGGAGCCATTTGAAGTTATGAGTGGTATTACTACATGACAAAAATCGAGGGGAAAACCACTAATGGAATTTTTAGGACAGCGTAGTGGAATTATTGGAAATAAATAGGAATTTTGGAAATAAAATGGTATTTTGGAAATAAATGGAAATTTTGGAAATAAATTGGAATTATTGGAAATGAAACTGGAAATTTTGGAAATAAAATGAAATTTTCATTAAATATTTGATATAATTCTTCTATCTATTATATATTTTTGTATAATGTTGGTAACCAATAGTTGGTAATTTACTTGATCGTGAAAAGAATTGAAGATTTAGTTGTAAAAAATGTATTTTTTAGTTTGTCGCTGAAGATGTAACAATAAAGTTACGAAACGTTCGACGAAAACAAAATATTTTTGAATTCGTTAGTGGATCGAAAAATTGAGTAACAACCGTATCTTCGATTTTTAGACCCGTACGAAGAACGCAGTGCTTCGAAAAGGGGTCTATTGCGTTTACCACGAGGTTTGTAACCAGCCGAATTTCGACCCGGAGGTTGGTGGGGAGCATCGATCATGATCCCTAGATGCCGAATATGCAAAAAAATTTTGTCCGTCAACACGATAACTCGAGTAAAACTTGACTGATTTTCAAAAACTTTTTTTTCCTTGAAATTTAATCGAAAAATCTTTTATGGGATTGAATCTGGGCATTGTCGGGGCAAGGGCCGCCGAGCTAGGGCCGTTTAAGTGGTTTTTTGTCTTTTGTTCATAACTCGAGTAAATCTTTTCCTATTTTCAAAAGTTTTTTTTTGTTTGAAAGGTATCGGCATGATCGACATTGGATTGCCCTGTTTTAGCACCTTGCGACAGCCGTAACTCGAAGTAGTTTGAGTTTATGTGCCGGAGGCTTTCTCCAATTTGAATTCCCTTGAAATACCTTTCAAATCAGCTGCAACAAGTGAAGTTTGCAGATAATTTACTCAAATGATGTACATTTTTCTTCTCCGAAATTCACGAAAATCGGACATCGGCGAAACTTGATGACACACCAAACAGATGTGTTGACATTTTTTACCTCTTCTACATTTTTGGATGCGGAAATTGACCCTGTAGATTAAATTAAGAGTGAAAACTGTGCAAAAAAAAACCTGCAGATTTTTTTACACTGGTCTTACAATAGAGCTCCGAATAGAGCTTGAAATTTTTTAGTAAAACTCGTGTTGCAAGCTTACATCAAGTTTAAAACATATGAAGGGACCCGTACGTATCAGAACAGATGCGGCTAACAGACTTGATGTTACGAAAAGACTGGAATGTATTTAAGTAAATATTGCTTTCACATTAGACTGTATTGAAAAACCCGTCCGAAGTAACGGTGTAAAAAAATTCTCCGAACGCACAAAATTGACCTCCAAATAGAGAAAAATGTTCTTCTCAATTTTGTGTACAACATAGAAAAAAAACATTTTTTGGGCTAGGGCCGACCTTACTACTGACCTTGGGCCCTAAGTAGATGCCTCGGACACATACTTCCATAGACAAAAATGTTTCCCTCAATTTGCTCTGCAACATAGCAAAAAACATTTTTTTTAGGACTAACATGAGCCAAAAGCACAGGCAAAAGTTCTTCCATGAATTGTCGGCCGTGCCGAGATCTTTCAAACAAAAAAAGTTTTTGAAAATCGGAGGAGATTTACTCGAGCTATGTACAAAAAACACGTAGGGTCCTAACAAAGACTCGTTTGTAGTGCCCTAGCTAAGTCCAAAGACTCAAATGGAAAAATGTTTCTTCGTTCTTCGTACGGGTCTAAAAACAAACGGATTGCTGATAATTCTATACCACTAGTTAGCGGTTTTAACCAGTGGGGGTTCAAGGACACGAAAAAATAAAAGTTGAAATCATCACACCCTAACGTACGCGTCCCTTCATATGTTTTATAAATTTTTGACCACTTATTCCCCCCCCCCTCACACATCGTAACAATCACTCGACCCTCCTGCTACGTAACTGACGTAACAAACAAAACTTGAAAGACGAAATAAGTGGAAATTTTGGAAACAAATTGGAATTATTGGAAATAAATTGGAAATTTTGGAAATAAATGGAATTATTGGAAATAAATTTTGGAAATAGAATTGTATTGTAATTGGGACACAATTTTGACCAGTGGTTTCCCCCTCGCAAAAAATGCATTATTGAGGGGCTAAAGAGCACAAATACTAGAGGTGTGCGGGCACGCCCGATTTTTCGGCCCGTTCACAAGCCCGCCAGCCCCGTACGGGGCACGGGCGGGCGCGGACATCTTTATTTCGAGAACGGGTGGGCACAGGCTACCCGTTTTCAAAATCGAACGGGCACAGGTGGGCACGGCCATCTTTTTTTTGAAAACGGTTTGACGTGGGCTGCCCGTTTTCAAAATCGAACGGGCACAGGTGGACACGGGCTGTATGAATGAAATCATTTCGCATTTGAGCCTTTAATTTTGTAAGCATCCGCTAAGGACTTACCCAGGATACGCCACGCGGAGGCTGCTTACGTGTATCCCATTGGCCCTGAAAAGGGCCGTTTACCATACTGAGCGCGGACCCCTCGATTCGTCGCTCCAGAAGTATTCATTGACTCCAAACCACCTCAGTACGGCTTGTATGCTTTGATGTTGTATTTAAAATTTATCAAATATTTCTTGTAATTCAATTTGCAGTTGGTCAAATCTGTGCACAATTTATTCGAACTGCTTTCTGTAATTCATCTTTCAAGAATCACAACAGGATGACAGTGGTTAATTTTGCATTGAAAAATGGAGTTTCTGAGTGTCTATTGCGCGAAGTATCATGTTGAGAAGCAATAACACATGTGCACGGCAAGCGAACGTACAATATCGCTACGCTTACTTCAATGATCAAATAAATGGTGCAGAAAGGCGAAGTCACGTGTACTTCTTCGATACCACGCTCAAAAAAGTTACCTACCTTGTCTTGATGGACGTACTAAAACACAGTAATAGCCATTGAATGTACAATGAACCATTCTGAGGGAGTTTTTGGATTGGAGTAAATAAATATATCGGGAGCTGCTCTACCAATTGAGATACCGTGGAAATTTTCGATTCAGATCTAATTTCAAACCGTTTACTAACGCATGTATCTGTATCCAAAGCTAGCGTATTTGTTCAACGAACTACGCGCTCTTTTTTGTCTCCTACAAATACCTGTGTCTGTTCATTCTCATAACTAATGAAAATTGCTGGCCGGTTAACTCAAATATTTTTTTTGGCTTTGGCTAAAATGTCGGCTTAAGCCGGCCAGAAATAACGGCTGGAATGATTTTTGTCTTTTAGAAATTAAAAAAAATATTTTGGAAACTGTGAACTTTCGGTTAAACAATTTCAGTGTAACGTGAACGAAAGTCGAAAAACTTTTGTGTAATTAGTTCGTAGTTTTTACGATCGAAAACATTTAAATTGAATTCAAAAAGAATTCGCTACATATTTAAAGTTGTTATGAACGTTCCCTCTTAATATACCGATGAAATTGGCCTCATTGCCATTCACAATCTAAAACCGTGAAAATTGACGTGGTCAACGTGTCGTACAATCTGGTCATTTGAAAGAGACCTGACTGGCAATACTGAGGTAGATTTACATACATTTACCTCAGTGCTGCTAGCCAGGTCTCTTTCAAATGACCAGATTGTACGTGTCCAAATTGGCACACAGAATGTTCATTTGATGACAAAGACCTATGGCCAATTTCAGCAGTATGTTAAGAGGGAACGTTCTTTTCATTTCATTCACTCTTAGTAACCTATCCATAATAAATTGAGATAAAGCACAACGTTTCCTTTTAACACACATTCTACGCTGCGTTACCATTACGAATTTGCTTGAGTTACCATTGTTTTATGCAAAATGGTTTATTGAGTGAGTGAACAAGCAAATTCGTAATGGTAACGCCGGGTAGAATGTGTTGTTTAAGGGATCGCTGTGTTTTATCTCAATTTATTATGGATAGTGTACTAAAAGTGAATGAAATGAAAATAACGTTCCCTCTTAACATACCACTTTCTACGTCAAAAAAGCATTTCAATATTTTTCCGCTAGGCTAGGCACCAATTCTTTCGCAGTGAGGTGTCGGATGACTTGAATTAAATTTTTACGTTAAGGGCTGGTTTGCGTCGTTTGTGTACATCATTTATGTGTCATCTCGCTTAATTTTTATAAAATTTTTGTTCTAAACTCTATTTGTTTTTGAAAAAATTATGTTACAAAATTACTCAAATTCGAAGCTGGTTTTTCAGCACTTTTTTGACACCGGCTAAAAATTGGCGGCTCTCTAGTCTGGCACGAACACAATAGAATGGAGGAGAGTACGACGCTATAGTTTCCCTTATTTGTAGCTTTGAAAATCGTTTTCTAATCGGCCTATTGATTTTTTTATTGACTCTCTGAATGAAATCGATTTTTCCTTCAATTTCTGCAAATATTTTGATCTAATTTTTATTACGAAATTCGAAAATCTGTGAGTTCTTTCACTGCATCCTGATGAAGCAACTGCAAGGGAGTGACCATTAGGGACTTTTCACCATAAAACAAACTCATTTTTCGTTTTTTGTCTGTAAACTTTAGCTACTTAGACAAAATGAAAGTGGATAGATCTAAGATCTCTCCTGGATCTGCTGTCAATAGTCCTGCTGTTATTTCAATGAAACAAATCAATAATTTATTGAAATCGAAAAATATTTCACCGTCTAGTAAAAATGAGTATAATTCCATTCATCACGTCGCGTCGCAGCCCGTCGATCAGAGAAGTAAATATTGAAAGATGACTTCTGAAATTCAAATTATTTTATTGAGCACCGTCCCTCACAGGAATCGTATTTAAATAAGCCAAATTTAGAACGCCACAGTAAGGAGTATACATCGGACAAAAAAGCGTCAACGCTCAAAAGCAAGAAAAAGTCACAAATGGTGGGCAGTGATGTGGAGTACGACAATGGCAATATGTCACCACTGTATAGCAATTGAGATCAGGTAAGGAAAAGAGACGAAGAAGTCGCTTACTAATTTCGCTTTTTGCATCAGGAAATGCAGAAGCATCTTCGGCCTTTACAACATTACATAATTGAACAAGCGAAACTTTCCGGATGTTTCCGATAGTCAGTGAGAGCATTCATTTTCCTGACATGAGGCGAACAACGAAGATTCCGATCATTCAGACAGTCGTGGTGATTATTCAACACACCACTATGGTTTGGACGACTATGGTGCACGCTGTGGTGTTTCTTACTATAATTTAGATATTGGCTTTGATAAGAGCGATAAAGAGAATATGTAAGTACACCCCATACAATATTAGTGGGAATGAAATTGGCTCAAAATGAATGTTACAATTTAGATCGGAAGTAGTTGAGGCGAAACTTGAAAACGAAGGGGAGAAATCTACAGTCCTGCCAAAAACCACCAATTCTTTCAAAAACCGTTGACACAAAATCAATCGAAACAAGTGCCTCAGCGACAAACAGCTGCACCTGAGCATCAGACACCAAAAACACAATCTCATCAATTGCTTCACGAACAACCAACACCACAAAAGCTTTAGCAAAAACAACAGCACAACCAAAGTTTATCAAGTGTTCTGAAGATGTCATCCACAATTGGCGTAGACGGACCACCACCAAATCAGTTAGCAATAATGAAAGAATGTGATATTGAGAAATTTGCACAAGACAACTTTTTGCACCCGAAATTAATATTTCGGAAAAAGTCGTCTGTACGGGACATGCTAAGTTACACGGCTAACGCCCGCCATCAGCTGTCCAATGTTTGCTCTATCACGAGATAAGGCTGGTAAAAAGATGGCAACGGAAATGTTTAAATTGATTCAGATTTATATGGGTGATCGTAAAGCACGTGCTGGTGGGAACGTCCACAGGGGCCCCCTCGAATGTTGCAAGGTCAATGTCAAGGTCTAGTAAACTTTCCAATCGTTCAATCCTTCAATTCATGCGCCTCCCAAGAATAATGAATTTTTTGTCAAATATTTATTCAATCAAGTTTTACAGTTTAAAATGCTAATGAATAAATGCTACAGGGTAATTGCGATCCTTTCCACTTTCGATAAACTCTTCTGATCAGATTCTGATCAGGCATATTTTTGGAAATTTAATTCCCGAAAATTCTTTAAAATTTCCGAAATCATTTTTTTTACATTTTCGCTAATTTTAATTCCCGAAAATTCCTTAAAACACCAAAAAAATATTAAAATTCCCAGAAATAGGCCCTGCTTCTGATCTACTAGGGAAGTTGCTATGGGTGCATTCGCGTGTGGAAAATTGTGGCATCATGGTACCATCGATACCGGAAAACGAATTCGAAAACTGGAGGGTAACGCCAACGGCGTCAATGGAAATTCTGCTTTTCCCCGATTTCTTCCATCTTTCTTTCTATGTTTACCGCCGCTAGACCTATTTTTAAAACACGAGGCTGATTTGATAGCGTACAGTATGGGTGTACAATAAAGGGAACTGGACAACGGAAGAACGAAATTTAGGCCACCGAGGATTTTAAAAGATCTGAAGGAGGAAATCCAGATGGACTCTTAGAAATGGAAAATTTGTAAAATTAAATTACTAATTATAAAAGTCAAAAGTTTGTCTGTCTGTCTGTTTGTCTGTCTGTAAATTGTCGGTCACAAATTTCCAGCGTGAACCAACATACGTCCGACCTGCTTGAAGAGTTCCGAGGAACTAAAGCAAAGTGTCGTTTTGCATTGCCTTTTATAAGCCGAAAGCCAAAGAAAAGGCAATGCAATAGTAGATTCTTTTGCATTGCCTTCTATGATTCAAAAAAAGGTAATGCAAAAGAAGATTCCCAGGTGAATCTATCTACGTCCGACCTGCTTGAAGAGTTCCGAGGAACTAGAGCAAAGTGTCGTTTTGCATTGCCTTATATGATTAAAAAAAAGGCAATGCAAAAGAAGGTTCCCATGTGAACTAACATACGTCCGATCTGCTTGACGCGTCCAAAGGGACTGAATTAAAATGCGGTTTTGCATTGCCTTTTATACCAAAAAAAAACATTACGCTACCTAGATTTCAATTGAAATTTTTTCTTGATGTAATTTAAAAAATTTTTTTTGTTTTTTTGGACAGTTGGTTTCTTCGGGAAAGTTGTTGATTTTGATGAGTAGAATCTTTACGAATCCTAAGAAAATGGCTGCCAGCTGTCAAAGTAACGTCATCTTGGATTTTTTGCTTTTAAAATTATTTGGGAAGGTATGGGAGGCAGATCATTGGTTTCTTCGGCAAAGTCTCAGAGTTTTGTTAGTAAAAGTCACCAGTATTGGTGAAAATGTCGGGCAGTTGGACACGGGGTCAATTTTTATGGTTTTAAAATTATTTTCGAATGTATGGGAGCTAGACGATAGGTTTCTTTGGCAAAGTCTCAGAGTTTTGTTAGTAGAAGTCACAAGTATTGGTGAAAATGTCGAGCAGTTGGGCATTGGGTCAATTTTTATGCTTTTGAAAGTATCTGGAAAGGTATGAGAGCCAGAACATTGCTTTCTTCGGCAAAGTCTTAGAGTTTTATTAGTAAAAGTCATCAGTATTGGTGAAAATGTCGGGCATTTGGGCATTGGGTCAATTTTTATGCTTTTGAAAGTATCTGGAAAGGTATGAGCGACAGACCATTGGTTGCTTTGGCAAAGTCTCAGAGTTTTGTGAGTAGAAGTCACCAGTATTGGTGAAAATGTCGGGCAGTTGGACATTGGGTCAATTTTTATGCTTTTAAAATTATTTTCGAATGTATAGGAGTTAGACGATAGTTTTCTTTTGCAAAGTCTCAGAGTTTTGTGAGTAGAAGTCACCAGCATTGGTGAAAATGCTGGGCAGCTCGGGGGAAGAAGAAGTAAGGGGGTATCCGGTTGTATGGGGAAATGGTAGTACGGGGAAAACAGTAATGAGGAGAAAATGGTAGTACGGGAGAAACGGTTGTACAAGAAACAGTAGTACGGTGGAAACGATTTTACGGGGAAAACGGTAGTGCGGGGGAAACGGTTGTGTGGGGAAATAGTAGCACGGTGATAACGTTTGTGCGGAGAAATGGTAGTAGGGGAATGTGTTAGTACGGTGAAATGGAGTACGGGGAAAACAGAAGTGAGGAGAAAATTGTAGGACGGGGGAAACGGTTGTGCGGGGAAATAGTAGAACGGTGATAACGTCTGTACGGGGAAATGGTAGTACGGGAGAAATGTTAGTACGGGGAAATGGTAGAACGGTGAAATGGTAGTACGGTGAAAACAGTAGTGAGGACGAAATTGTAGGACGGGAGAAACGGTTGTACGGGGAAATTGTAGGACGGGAGAAACGGTTGTACGGGGAAATAGTAGCACGATGATAACGTTTGTACGGGGAAACGGTAGTACGTAGAAAATTGTAGTACGGGGAAAAGTGTTGTATGGTGGAAACGGTAGTAAGGGTGAAACGGTAGCACGGGGAAAACGGTAGTACAGACGTAATGATAGTATACAGCAAGTGGTTTTGCGGGAAAATGGTAGTACGAGGGAAAAGCAGATTTGCGTAAGCTTATGGTAACTACTAA
This sequence comes from Pseudolycoriella hygida, assembly GCA_029228625.1. Classification (NCBI taxonomy): domain Eukaryota; kingdom Metazoa; phylum Arthropoda; class Insecta; order Diptera; family Sciaridae; genus Pseudolycoriella; species Pseudolycoriella hygida. Next base: position 61,655,398 of record CM055404.1, on the reverse strand, counting down.
AATACTACTAAATCAAGAGTGCTTAATGTCCGCGTAGCCCCTAGGGGCGGGGTATTTACTAATTAAATAGATGGATCGAAAACGAATGGAGGACGGATCGGGTGACGACGACAGGTGAATTTAGCAGGGTGCCAAATTCACCCCGACACATAGAGTAAAAACGAATGTTTTCATAGTGTGCCAAAAATAGAGTACGTGTGCTAACCACCAAAGAATGCTTACGAAGATTGTGAAAGTGTGTAGTGCAGTAGTCTACTTGTGAGTTCTGGGGAAACGAAAATTTTGATTTGGAAAGGTATAGAAATTTCTTTCAATTTATGGAAGAAAATTTTTTGATTGTAAGCCCTTGAACTTGGCCCCTAAACTAGGGCCCAACGTGTTTTTTCTACATAAATCGGATAAATCTTATACAGATTTTAGCAAATCCTTATTATAATAATAATAAGCCGCGGTTTCAACCCGTCCGGTTCATTTTATTTACTAGTTCCGCAATTTTTTGTGAGTTTTTGCTCACATGGATTCTCTTAGAGATCCTTTCGTTACCGACGTTTTTACTGTGTCAGTGGCAAATTGCCCACAAACCTAGTGCCACCTATGATGCACTAGGATGGAAACTGGTAGATTTTAGAAAGCCGGTTCGCCCCATCAACGTGTTTTACCAGCAGGCATATTTTTTGGACCACATGCTTAACGTGAATTCCGAACCACGCCTAACGGTAGCTAGCATTTTACCGTTAGGATTTCTTCTGGTGCTAATTATATCTCCGTCTAAAGTTTGACTCAGATATTTGTACACAGAATTCATCGAATATGGGTGACATTATGTTTGTCATTCGTTGCGGCACCAAATTCTCAACTACCCAAATTATGGAGCCTTGGTGTGCCTAGGAACGTTACTTTCATGCTATACATTGAAGAAAAATCGTATACAGAATTTGTCCCCAGCAGGATTGAACCCGGATATTCTTGGTGGAAAGCCAGTACGTTACCACTGAGCTAACCCGTTCCCTTATTTTCCTGAAAGATAATTGAATTTGGGCAAAATCGGTTGAGTACTTTCGAAGTTATGGTCAAAACGCGGTCTTTTAAAGGTTCGTGAAACTTCTTGACTTGTACGTCTGCGAAATTAGACCGGAAATCGCTCCTGAAGGTTTTGAATGAATGATATGGACATCAGTAAATCACGAAAATAATTTTGGGCTGTTAGGTCCGCAGTCTGAACCTAACTCACGTTACGCGACCTTGGACGATATTAGGTAGTTTTTCGTTAATATTCCTTTAACGATGAGGTTTTTTGTGCAGTGTTGTAGAGAAAAAAGAGGCAAACTTTTTTATCCACGCATGTATGGATCCGAGGCCTATCCTTAGGTGGACCCCTCCTCAAAATTTTTTTTCTATGTAGTAGAGCAGAGGCCTTTCGTAAGTCGGTTTTAAGGTCAATCCTAGTAAAAAAAAATTTTTTTGAAAACTTGTTTGAATGGGGGTTTCGTGGATAATTGGAGATGTTAATGGTGCTTCGGACAAGTTGCCCTTTCAGAATTTCCAATCCAATTTAATTTGGAATTGCAAGAAATAAAGCAATATTTACTTAGATGCGTTCGAGTCTTTTCGTAACATCAACTCTGTTTGCCACATCTATTCTGATACGTACGGTCCCTTCATATGTTTTTATACATTTTATTGTCAAACGGTTTCATGAGATATTTTCGAGAAGTAATGAAATAGTGTGGGTAAAACAAGCATCGCGCAAGTGGCAACAACCCAGTCGACAGGCCGGAGTAACTACCACCCTCTGCTTCATATGACTATTGACCATGGAGGGACGCCTGGAATGGAACTGCGAAAGGACCACTCGTACGGCTAGTACAACCAACCTCAGTGACACATCGATGACTTTACCCTGGAACGAAAGTTTATGCGAGTAAGACTGTTCTCATAGATATTTCTAAAACTTTCAAAGTCTCTACAAATAGCGGCTATAGCCTCATTAAAATCGTAATCGGTTCTATGAGGAGGAAGCCGCTACATGCTCACTGCTCGCGATCCATAAGAATGCACTGGTGCGTTACAATAAGAGTGGAATTTGGCGCACAAGTCAGGCGCACTAATACTTCCCTTCAACACGTCATAAATGAAAAGCACCCGACTAACCTTACACCTATCAGAGAGACGTTCTAAGCCTAAGGCGTTACGTCTCTTGTCATATGGAGGGAACTCGAAACGCGAGCTCCTTCTAACAGTTCGCCTAAGCGTAAACAAAACAAACTTCTTTTGGATCGATTCAATGTCATTGTTACGCGGCGATGATACTGGGCTCCATACTACTGAAGCTTTCGCTGGCTTTCTGTCAGGGTCCTGACTGAGTCCAAGGGCTTTTAATCAAAAACTTTTCTTCCATAAAATGTGAGACATTCGACTTTTCGATTATTTTTTTTTTTTTTTTGAAAATCGGAGTTATGTACAAAAAACCTGTACGGCCCTAGCAGAGACTCTTTTTTAGCTAAGTCCTAGGGCTCACAATCAAAAAAGATTCTTCCATAAATTGTCAGCCATGCGCAGAACTTTCAAACAAAGAAAATTTATGAAAATCGGAAATAATTTACTCGAGTTATGTACAAAAGACGAAAAACCACTTAAACAGCCCCAGCTCGGTGGCCCTTCGACCTTTAGGGAAAAAAGTTTTTGAAAATCGGTTGAGTTTTCCTCGAATTATCGTGTTGACGGACGCACGGACATTTTTTTTTTTTGCTGATTCGTATTCTAAGGACCATGATCGATGCTCCTCCCCCCCCCCCCTAACTCCCCGGTCGAAATTGGGGTGGTTACAAACGTCGTGGTAAACGCAATAGACTCCTTCTTCGTACGGGTCTAAAAAGGAAGTTGGCAAATGAATCGTAATGACCTTGTTTTGATGCATACAAAAATACAAGAATTTCTGGGATTCTGTTTTTAGACCCGTACGAAGGTCTGATGCGTTTACTACCACCTTTGTTACATTACGAATTCGAACCCGGGAGTAAGGGGGAAACTTTTTTTGTTGCCTCCAATGTCAAAGTTACCCTTATTCAACATATGTTGGACATAATTACCTATTAACTATTGGGAAGATAGCACTCATTTAATAACAGGAAGTTGAAAATAATTTAGTCAATGAATTAAATATTAGACGAAAGCAATTGACATGTTACAAGAAATAGTCAAACACAACAATAAACACAAGCATTAGCCGTCATTTTAGCACTTCAACAAGTCATAAAGGCGACGAACAATATACCATCACTTAGGAAACTAGAGCAACAGGACAAAACACTACGAGGCATCAAGCAACTATTAATGCAAGAGGTACTGAAAATCATATCAGCTAGTTTTGGAGACTTCATTTAGTTTAACTTACAAGGCTAGGCGAGATACTCTAAGTAATTTTTTTTAAACAATTCTAGCGACGCGGCATTTCTCACTTTTAAGGGCAAAGTATTCCACTCACTAAGACCATGAGCGAATAAAAATCTGTTGTCTCCTTCTTTAGGTACCACGCAATGTTTTACGCGTTCTTAGTTACCAAAGCTAATAAGTTCCCGGAGATAGTCCGGTCCCACATGCAAAATCCTATAGAGGGCAGTCATTGCCCTCAATTTAAGATGGTCCAACAAGCCCATGCCTATAAGCTTATTTTCTATTTCTGTCACACTATCATACCTACATTTCCCGTATACATAACGGACCACAGAATTGAAGGTTCTTTTTAGTATCCTAATAGCATTACAGTCAAGACCATGCAAATATACCTCATAACAGTATTCGAAATGTGGCATTAAGAGCGACTTAGCTAAAAGTTGCCTTGTTTTAATAGGAATGGAATAAGCAAGAGGCCAGAGGTAGAGAAGACCAATAAAGACCTTCCGCGCTACAACCTCAGCGTGATCTGACCATGAGAGACCGTGGTTAATCATCAGACCCAAGTTCTTTACAACACGCTCATACTGGATTTCCACGCCACTAAGTACAACTTCCGGAACCCTATCATATCTTCCATCGTGTCCCAACACATCAACTTGATAAATGACGGAGCCATCAACCACTTTAGGGGTAACCTTCACCATAGCAGGGGAGCCTATCACGATGGCCTGGGACTTAACAGGATTAAGAAAAAGTCCATTAACTGCAGCCCAGGCACTAACCGCAGCAAAATCTGTTTCCACAAGGATAATACAGTCGCTCACTTCATCAGCACTGAATAGCTTGTATAATTGTACATCGTCTGCAAATAAGTGGCGGAACATATACTTTATCGAGTTAGGAAGATCATTAACATATAAAGAAAACAGCAAAGGGCCCAAAATAGACCCCTGTGGCACCCCCCTAGTCACACTGAGAAAATCAGATATCACCCCTGCGATACACACAGACTGTTTTCTGTCACCTAAGTATACACTTATCAAGGCAACAGCAGTTCTGTCAAAACCAAATTGCACTATGAGCTTAGAGCAGAGAAGCCTGTGATCAACCATATCGAAGGCTTTCGAAAAGTCGAGTAGTATTACGAGCGACATTAGTTTCTTCCCCATAGCCCTCCTAACATCGCTCGTTATTCTCAGCAATGCCGTGGTTGTGCTATGGTTAGTCCTATAGCCTGATTTTATTGGCGTGGCTAATTTATTCCGATAGATATATCCGTCGATTTGCCTCTTAAGTAATATCTCGAAAATCTTAGAAAAGACAGGTAACACACTCAAAGGGCGAAAGTCATCAAGCTTGAACTCTTTACCCTTCTTATGCGACGGCCAAACTTTCGCCATTTTCTAAATCTTCGGGCACTTTGAGGTAGTAATGCAAAAGTTAACAATATGCAGTAACACAGGCAGTATCACATCAACAGTCAGCTTAAAGAAACGCAATGGCAAACCATCAATACCAATAGCATTGGGCTTAATAGCAGAAATTGCTTCAACCAACTCCAAGGCATTCACACTCCTGAAGGCAAACGACAAATTGCTGTCATGTGAATGTTCACCACTCCCAGAACCATCAGACTCTCTGTCTCCAAGATTCGGGTTAAGCTCAGCCGTATTATCACCACAATCCTTCACAAGATGTTCATTATATTCATTAGCAGTAAAAAATGGACGAGGAGTGGCACGAGACTTAGCCAACCCTTGTCTTCTAACATTATTCTACAAAGCCTTCATTCCAATCTTGCTCTCGAGTCGCGGGTGAAGAAAACGCTTTTTGGCTGATTTAACCAACTGGGTGTGCTTATTTCTCAGGGTTTTGTACATAGACAAGTTGTCAGGTGTCCGATTTCTCTTAAGGTTTGACTTAGCTAAGTCACGATCAGCCGCAGCCTTATCAATTTCCGAAGAGTACCACCTCGAGGACACATTCTCACCATCCCTTGGTACTACCGGGAGCAATGGCGCATGTCTGTCGAGTGTTTCTAACATCACAGAATTAAAAATGCCCAACATAGAGTCAACATCTATTTGCACATAAACATCGAAAATCCTGCTCGCAGCCAGATCACCAGCAAGAGTGGCATAGTCAATAGAAGCAAAGTCACGCCTTAATTTAGGAGCATCATTAGTAATTGTGCCCGAAGAGCAAAATGAACCGAATATGGGCCATTCCACGAAAACTCCGTTCCCACGCTCGAAATGCTCAGTTGTTACGAAAAAATATTCATAGAAAATGGTGCATCAGACGTATTGATCCCTTAACTAGAGATTAGTAACTTTTCTATTGCTTTCATTTTGTAACTACTGAGAATTTCAAGCGTGGGAACGAAGCGGATCGTGGAATTGCCCATATAACATCATGATTCGACAATCCACTCCCTATTTGATTGAAGACAGAAAACTTCTGCGGCTTATTAGTTAGTATGAGATCAATCTGAGAAGGAGTTTGAACAAAATTAGTTGCACAAGAACCAAGCGAACTCAGGCCCAGCTGACTAATACACTCAAAGCGCACTTGCTGCAGTTACCTTGACTATCATGTAATAATAAATTTTCATTAAAATCACCCTACACCACAACATCGTCATATTCTGGGACCAGTTCACACAAGACCTCTTCGAAGATATCGATTTCGTCCACCTTAGCTGCCTTGTAATAACTCCCCCACTAAGACCTTATTATTCGGAAAGATCAGCTCAATAAAGAGGTATTCTGACCTTATACCCTTGGATGATCGAATTATTTTCGCCTTAAGTCCTTTTTTAATGTAAATAGCCACCCCCCACTGCGCTTTGCAACTCTATCGTTTCGAAATAGCAGTGAGTCGTTGGACTTAGCTAGGGCACTAAAAAAGAGTCTTTGTTAGGGCCCTACGTGTTTTTTGTACATAACTCGAGTAAATCTCTTCCGATTTTCAAAAACTTTTTTTGTTTGAAAGATCTCGGCAGGTCCGACAATTTATATGTGAGATGTCCGATCGAATTGCTACGAAAACCAATGATGATATTAATAACCTTTCTTCTTTGAATAGATCAGTAAATAGCATATTCCTTTATCCTACTACAGAAGAAGAAATCTCGAATATAATTACAAAATTAGGTACACATAAATCTCCCGGAATCGACAAAATCTCAGTTAGACTTTATAAAAATTGCTGCGACATTATTTCTCCTATAATTTCCAAATTTGCAAATTTAATTTTCAATTCTGGCAAATATCCACAGGCACTAAAAGTAGCTAAAACTATCCCTATTTTTAAAGGTGGAGACGCAAAATTAATGATAAATTATAGACCGATTTCGTTATAAAACATTCTGAACAAAATTATTGAACGGTTCATTTACATTAGGCTTTACAATTTCCTAAATGATAACGGCTATTTTTATAAATTCCAATATGGCTTTCGAAATAAAGCTAGCACAAAAACAGCATCAATTGAATTGATAGACAAAGTACTAAGTGCTCTTAATAAAGGTGAAGTAGTCACGGGAATCTTTCTAGACTTAGCTAAGGCTTTCGACACTGTAGACCACAAAATTTTAATTAATAAGCTTGAATATGCAGGTGTCAGAGGCAATGTATTGAATTTATTATCAAATTACCTTTTAGATAGAAAGCAGTTAGTATGTATTAATGGAACTATAAGTAGCACGAGATACATTCGTTGTCCAGTTCCACAAGGAAGTGTTCTTGGCCCATTGCTGTTTATGATATACATCAATGATTTAGGCTCTTTGAAACTACATAGTTTTCCAAATTTATTTGCGGATGACACAGCAATGTTTTACTTTGACTGTGATGTCAAATGCAATATTAGAAAGGCTCAAGATGATATAGATATGTTATATGAATACTTTCGTTTGAATAAATTAACACTGAATGTTGGAAAATCTAAATTTATGAATATTGCACCTAAAAATAAAATTGTACCAAAACATGATCCATTAAAATATAATGAAATTTGCTTAGAGGAAGTTTCAGAATATAAGTACTTAGGTATAATTTGGGATAAACATTTAATTTGGAATAATCGCATTCAAAAAATTCGTAATACTTTATCATGTAGAGTGGGAATAATAAGAAAATTATCTTATTTTCTACCGAGAAATACTCTACTTATGTTATATTTCTCATTGATCCACTGCCATTTAGAATACCTATGCATAATTTGGGGCTCAACTTCGACATGCTACCTGCAGCCCTTACAAGTATTACAAAATCGTAGTCTTAAATTCATCTACAGACTGTCACAACAACACCCAAGCACTGAACTTTACAAAATTTGCAAAATATTGCCAATTAAAGGACTTTATTGTCAGCAAGTTTGTAATTTTGTCAAAGCAGCAATTTGCGAAAAAAGTTATAATACCATGTTTTTCGACAGTATTCACCATAATCATGATACTAGAAACTCATCTAATCTCTATTATTACGCTGCAAGTAACAATTTTGGAAGAGACAAAATGTCTACCATTGGTCCTAGACTATACAATGGTCTACCATCAGAGCTAAAAAATTGTGACTATAATGGATTTAGATCAAAATTAAAGGACTGGTTACTTTTGGATGCACAAATTTCTAAATTAACAAAATTTCACGTGTTCTCATAAAAGAATTTTAGACTTTCAAAATTATCAAAAAATAATAAAAATAATAAAATAAAAATAATTATAACTCTCTAAAATAAATTAAATCATTATTCAAAAATAATTCTGCTGAGTTGAAATTGATGAAGAAGGATAATTGCAGATGATTACATAAATAATATTGTCTTTGTATAAATGTTTGTCTTCTAACTTTTGAATCAAATTCCTTCAATGATTAATATATCACTGGAATTGATTATTTAATATGTTCATAAAATTATAATTTGTTTAGTCTTTTTTCTTGTATAACGTAATGAACATTATGTATTGTTATTTGTGAATGAATTAAATTAAATTAAATTAAATTAAATTTTATAGAAGAATTTTTGCCTGTGCTTAGGGCTCAAGTGGGCCTCATGTTGGTCCTAAGGTCAGCCCTAGCTAAATTTTTTTTTTGCTATGCTGCAGAGCAAATTGATGGAAACATTTTTGTCTATGGAAATATGTGTCCGAGGCCTCTACTTAGGGCCCTAGGTCAGTATGAAGGTCGGCCCTAGCCCAAAAAAAAGTTTTTTGGTATGTTGTAGACAAAATTGAGGAGAACATTTTTCTCTATTTGGAGGTCAATTTTGTGCGTTCGTAGAATTTTTTTACACCGTTACTTCGGACCGGTTTTTCAATATTGCCCTGCGGGCAATTTCCAATACAGTCTATCGTGAACGCAATATTTACTTAAATACGTTCCAGTCTTTTCGTAAGATCAACTCTGTTTGCCGCATCTATTCTGATACGTACGGGTCCCTTCATATGTTTTATCATCTAAATCAATTGTCCTCAATTTGTCCTTTAATGTCTAGGGTTCCTGGGAATTGGTGTGTACTAATTTAGAACAGAGGGTGAAATTTCAAAAACGGTTTTCCTAATGAGTTATTGAGAGACAATTTCACCACAAAAATGTCGTCAATTTGTCTTTTCAGAAAAATGTTCCATTTTTGCGGTTTAATAGTATTAAGTACCGTTTTTACTGCAAAACGTATTTACTATTTTTAAGAAACCAATTTAACGAAAAATTAAACTTAGCAATAAAATGTTCTCTCTAAATACATTATTGTTGTATGGCCAACTTTATTATCAACAGAAATAACTATAACAGATTTTCACACTAAAAGCATTGCGAAAATTTTGTGTACTAAAACTGAGGGGGAAAACATTTTGGTAATTTTTTTTTCACAGAAAATGTCCTAAATTTGTCCTAATGAATGGCATAAGCATAACTAGAAAAATTTGCTAGAGATCATGATATTGAAGGCGGTGTGTTTTTAGATTTTTACACTAATTTAGTGTATTAAAACTAAGTGGAATCAGTTCTTTCTAGTGCTTTTTAAATGTAATCCGAAAGGACAATATGAAGACATAATTTTCCTACTCATTAAATTCCTGTATAAATTCGCAATAACTCATTAGGAAAACCATTTTTGAAATTTCACCCTCTGTTCTAAATCACAACAAAAACCTTTTTAAAGGTAGAGTGTGACGCAGTCCGTAAGTCCGCTTCCAAAATTAATGATATCGCTTGAGGTGACGCTATCGCAGATAATACGCAGAATTTCGTTTGAATGGAATCTTGTGTTAAAAGTTTTGATTTCCTGAAAAAATTAGAGAGCTTTCTTTGAAACAAAATTACGTTTTGTTAAAAAAAATTGCGTCACAAATGCCGAACCCACCAGCGGAATAATGTTTCAATACTTTCAGTTTTTACACGCAAAAATTTAAATTTACTCAAAAAAATCTACGCAATAAGAAACAAAAGTCAAATTTTTGCAGCGCAAAAACTGAAAATACAGAAAAATTATTTCGTCGTTGGGTCCGGCATTTGTGACGCAATTTTTTTAACACAACGTAATTTTGTTTCAAAGAAAGCGCTCTAATTTTTTCAGGAAATCAAAACTTTTAACACAAGGCTCCATTCAAACAAACTTCTGCGTTTTATCTGCGATAGCGTCACCTCAAGCGATATCATTAATTTTGGAAGCAGACTTACGAACTGCTTCACACTCTACCTTTAAAGAGGTTTTTGTTGTGATATCAGTTGTAATCAGTTTTCAGTTTCAGTTGTTGAAAAAAATTCTATTTTTTGAAAAAATTTTTCTCAAAAAAAAAATTTTCTCAGAAAAGAAAATTTT
>CM055404.1:61634648-61645157 GCA_029228625.1 Pseudolycoriella hygida | reverse complement strand
TTCTCTGAAAAAAATTTTTCCCCAAAAAAAATGTTCTCCAAAAAAAATTTTATACTAAAAACTTTTTTCTCCGATCTATCGATTCCGACGAAAAAAAATTTTTGGCGAAAACTTTCGCCTCGATTTTGACTTCTGCGCCTCGGCGACCCCACTTTCTATTCATCAAAATGATGCGCAAGTCAATATCTATCGATTTCGACGAAAAAAAATTTTTGGCGAAAACTTTCGCCTCAATTTTGACCAACTTCCGCGCCTCGGCGACCCCACTTTCTATTCATCAAAACGATGCCCAAGTCAATATCTATCGATTTCGACGAAAAAAATTTTTGGCGAAAACGTTCGCCTCAATTTTGACCAACTTCCGCGCCTCGGCGACCGCACTTTCTATTCATTAAAATGATGCCCAAGTCAATACCTATCGATTCCGACGAAAAAAATTTTTTGGCGACAACTTTCGCCTCGATTTTGACCAACTTCCGCGCCTCGGCAAACCTACTTTCTATTCATCAAAAAAATTCTCCTCACCAATCTCTATAACTTTCCCGAAGAAACCAACTGTCTAGCTATTCTAATTCAGAAGATAGCAAAAAATTAAAGATGGCGTCACTTTGACAGCTGGCAGTCATTTTCTAATGATACCAAAAAATTCTCCTGATGAATCTCTATAACTTTCTAGAAGAAACCGTCTCTATACGTAGTGTCATTGCGGAGCTAAAATTCGAAAACCGAAAAAGCATAAACGAAAATCCAAGATGGCGCCGCTATGACAGCTGGCAGCCGATTTCTAATGATACCAAAAAATTCTCCTGATGAAACTCTATAACTTTTTATAAGAAACCGTCTCTCTAAGTGGCGTCATTCCGGAGCTAAAATTCGAAAACCGAAAAAGCATAAACGAAAATCCAAGATGGCGCCCCTATAACAGATGGCAGCCATTTTCTTGTGATACCAAAAAATTCTCCTGATAAAACTCTATAACTTTGTAGAAGAAACCGTCTCTCTAAGTAGCGTCCTTCCGGATCTAAAATTCGAAAAACTAATTTATTGCTTGGGAAAATTCAAGATGGCGCCGGTTTGACTGCTGGCAGCCATTTTCTTAAGATCCCAAAAAATTCTCCTGACCAAACTCTATAACTTTCCCAAAGAAGCCAACTCTCTAGCTATTGTCACTCCGGAGCTAAAATTCGAAAACTCCGAGCATTACCGAAAAACCCTCAAAATTGACCACTTTTTCCCATGCCACGGCTTTTCCAGAATTTTCTTGGAAAAGCGACATATGAAATTTTTCATTTGGGGCCGAGACTGACGTTCCCTGAAAATTTTAAGAAAATCGCTCGGGCGGTTCTCCAGAAAAAAAAAGTAGATAGATACATAGATAGATAGATCGTTGACACACCACACAGGAATAAAATTGTTATTAATTACAAAGGTAATTTGACCACTTTTCCTTAGGAATTGGTCATCTTTGATTGCGATATCTCAGCCAATTTTCAACCGATTTTGATGAGTGAGGGCTTGTTTGAAAGCTGCTGCAACGTAGTTTTTTTTAAATAATTTGGAGGGGAAGGGGGCGAGGGGAAAAAACTCAAAACTTCGCCTATACATCGTGTCTTGTCCCAAAGGTTTTTGTATGGAGGTTTTTGGGTTTGTGGACGTTTTTTTGGGGTGTGGGGACTGCGTCACGCTCTCCGCTACCGCTCCGAGCATGATTAGTACACACCAATTCCCAGGAACCCTAGCTAGGACAAATTTTAATTTTTGCAGGACATTAAAGGACAAATTGAGGACAATTGATTTAGATGATAAAAAAAGAATCCCAGAAATTCTTGTATTTTTGTTATTTCACCCGGTATCGGAGCTCAGCAAAACGTTGCTCAGATAAACTAAGAATCTTTTCAAAGTCTAATCTTGTTTGGAATCCTTCGTCAGGGTTTATTTGAAAAAAATCCGCACATTTGGAAATGAATCCTTCGTCAAAATTGCAATGATTTAATGAGAACACATTCAACGCGAACTATGAGCCTGCGCGAAAATTATATCTGCTATACAAAACTGAAGAGTCGGTGTCAGTACGAAACCTACTTCTAGGGCACAGATTTGTTTTCAATAATCTTTGAGATAAGTTCTAGGAAAACAATTTCTTTTTCATTAAAGTGTTCTAATTCGCTTACTAAACGACACAATCACACATACGTGTCGCATTTATCGTACATAATTTAAAAAGTTCACCCCAAAACACTCTTTACAACCACAAAAACAAAACCTATTTTATAATCGATGAAAGCTTTCGTTTCGTTTCGGTGTGTTTTTTCGCATGACAATAACTTGTTAATGGCCGCAACATTCTACGAATATTTTATTTAGTGTTTTCAATAGTAAAATTCATCCAACGTTCTTTCCTGAGCATCTTCAATTCAACTTCATTGCAACATTGTGAAAAATAAAAAGTGATATCTTCCACACCAAAATTGAAACGACGCGAAAAAAAAAATCGGCAAATGTATGGGATTTTGATAGGAAATTCATTTGGTGAAAATTCGTTTAAAATACAGGGAAAACCGCCAATGAAAATCTGTAAATTTTAAGTGTTGTGAAAATAACTAGCTTTTCCATTTTTGTTTTTGGTTTCATAATAAAACATGTTAGCGTAAAATAAGTATAGTGACAAATTAAATAAGTAAATGGGAGGTGTTTCCTCATGTCACTTCAAGAACAAAATGAACAGTATTCATCGAAGTATTTTATTCGGCCATGCAACACAAAGTCGACGTGATAAAGAATCCTTATAATTGAAAAACGTTGTCTATAAAATGTACACAAACAAAGAAACGAAAAAACTGCGGATTCAGGATGAAATATGTTTAAAGCGAGAAGTGTCAGATCCATGGAGTTTCCTTATGTGTGCCATTTGTACGTAACCAATTATTGATACAAACAAATTGGTATAATTAATTTTTCAACAGTTGCGCATCTCAAATTTTGCGCTTATAATTTGAGTTAATTGCGGTTATTTTTGGAATTCTTATTGAGAAATTCATTTCGTTCATTCATTTCGCATCTATAGTTTTTGATACAAGTTATGTATGAAGGTACTTTAACGCACTAGATGTGAGATTGCCGAAACGAGCCGAAGGTGTCGCATGTGGTCACTTTTCGCATTAGTGCGTAAAAGCTCTTTTTCACAAGTGGAAACACGCAGGTAAAAGCTCGCTTTTTGTCAGTGAATTGCAAAAGACGTTGTGTGATACACGTTACGTATGCTGGTAGTTTAACGCACACGATATGTTGCCGAACTCGCCTTCGACTCGTGTCAGTAATTTCACATCTACTGCGTTAAACTTCATACGTAATTTGTATCAAAAACTACTACTTTTTAATGAAAAAGAATTCGACAACTGACCGATTTAAACTTAAAAAATATACTAATACGAAATTAAAACAACGATGAAAAATGCGTTGTTATCTTGCGTTTAGCATAGTAAAAGAGACAATGAGATTTCATTTTTGCAATGAAAAAGTGACGGACATGAGAAGCATTCTTAAAGACTTAATTGTTTTGAATAAATAAATCGGAGTTTTCATGACAAAAACGTTTCTTTCTCGTCTTATCATATCACCTTTACAATGGGAATATGCATATCACATAAATAATGGCCAATCGAATTGTGCTTTAATGATTCTTGTGTCAACTCACTTGATGCGAAAATGCACATTAAAATGGCAGAGATGATAGCGCCCACTTCGTATCCGGACTGGAATTGGGACAGAATGGCATATAAGTTTTGCTGCAAAATATCAGCACTGAAAAGATGTCAGAAATTATTGCATATATTTTCATCTACGAAACGTTGTCATCGCCGCTGTTGCTGTTGTTGCTATAAAAAAGGATTTAATTATGTGCTGTTCATAATGCTTTGTTGTTGTTATTTAATTGATTGTAAGCTAATTGCTGCTGATAATAATCTTAAGCTGAGCGCTGAAAATGTTGGAAAGGAAATAAATGTTGTTGATAGTGAAAATGCGCCTCTCCTGGTTGATGAAGAGGAATATGAGCATGACGAAGTAGACGAATATCAACTGTTGATTACAAATAAATCCGGTGAGTAGTTCATATGAAATCATTAGCGTTGTCGCGTCGTACTAGTTCAATTTTATTATTTTCCACTACTGCCTCCCCTGGTCGTACCGTCAAAAATTGTCCTTTCCCTTTTTCTTATATACTGGAACCACTCTAGATATCTTGAGTTTTGATGCAATTTTGCCTGATTCCATTGATTTTTCGTGTAAGATCTATAATGGCCATACCAAAGAGTCAACGTGTGCAAATAGTCGGTATACTTGGTATTGATGATCACAAACCCCTTTTAAAAGGGTAACGTGACGCAAGTCCTCGTCCCTTCTTCCAAAACAATTGATATCAATTTGGGTGACGCTTGCAGCTTCAGAACACAAAAAATTCTTTTGAAATATTTTCACTTTTCATTAAAAAAATGCGTCACAAATGCCGGACCCTTCCAACGTAATAATTTTTCCGAGGGATGAACCACTTTCAGATAATCACCAAATAATCCTCAGATAATCAAAATAATCACCAAATAATCCAAATAATCACTAGATAATCCAAATAATCAAAATCATCACATAATCCGAATAAAAAAGACTCATTATGTTAATAGTTACTAATTGGATCCCTGTCGTCCCTGGGAGCTTGCAACTCGCGATTACCTCCGAGAACGTACATCAAACTAATATACTAACATAATTTTAGGCAGTTGGAATTCGTGTGTCAATTTGGGGTATAGTATTTAACGGGGTTACGGACGGAGAAATGGAAGGAGGATTAGACGAAAACTCGGAAGAGGACTTGGAGGAGGGTTTTGGCGGGAGCTTGGACAGACGTTCGGAAGAAGAATTGGGTTTGGACGGAGATTTGGATGGGAGTATGTTTGTCTATTTTTTTTTATTAGTCTGTGTGTAACGATCCTGTTATTTTTGCGTTTAAACTGAGAAGGAAAAAAAACTTCTTGATACAATTAAACTTGTGGGACCTAAAATTTAGGTTTGTCAGACAGAATCAATTGTGTAACAAAATAAAAATGTTTGGTGTCGTGGATGGTGCAAAACGTCGAGAAAACATGTTCAGGGGTGGGATATTGTTCTGAAATAAGGGAGTTATGCGTCAAGAAAGGGTCAAAATTGAAAAACGGCCAAAAGTCAGTCAAGATGTTGTGTTAGAGATTTGTTCGGCGAAGAAAAGTCTTAAAGTTTTTAATGGCCTACAACTTTGTAGAAGAAACCTTTTTGATCCGACTTCACGCAGAGGAGATAGGCAGCGAAAACTGTTAAAATTTTGGGGTTTCCTTTTGTTTTGTTTTTGTTGTTAGCGAACTTTCGCTGTAGGACGAAGTAGAGATAATTTTTGAAAGCCAATCGATAGTGGAGGCTTGGGGCAACAAAATAGCTGAACAATGTTGGGTGAAAAAGTTTCATACTTTCGAGCTATAGGTCATTATTTGGCGATTTTGTCCAGAGCTGGAGCACTTATTAACCAATATCTCGGCCGGTAGTTGCCGAAATGAGGTCAGTGAGGTGTCAAATGGCAGTGTGAAGGTAGCGGAATTGGGTTGAAGAAAATCGGTTGAGCGGTTCGGTGTCCAGGGTCGGTCAAAGGAGGCAAAAATGGACAAAAATTTGCTCCGCTGCCCGAAAATTACTGAAAAATTAATTTGTGATACGTTGTCGGGGATGGTGCAAAACGTCGAGAAAACATGTTCTGAAATAAGGGAGTTATGGGTAAAAAACGGGTCAAAATTGAAAATCGACCATAAGTCAGTCAAGATGTTGTGTTAGAATGAAATTTGGGTCAAATCAGTTTTCAAACGTATCTTCATATGTATGGGAGATACGGCGTTGGTTTCTTCGACAAAGTGTCAGAGTTCTGTTAGTAGAATCGGTGACAAATGGCCAAAATGGGAGAAATTTGTGTCGAATCAGTTTTTAAACGTATTTTCGTATGTATGGGAGATACGGCATTGGTTTCTTCGAAAATGTCGGACAGTTGAACATGTGGTCAATTTTGATGGTTTTAGAAGTTCGGGGCGTACAAGGCATAAGAGATAAACCATCGTTTTTTTTAGCAAAGTGTCAGAGTACAATAGGTGCAACGCTGAATACGGTGAACGTTGAATACGGTGAACGTGGAATACGGGGAATGTTGAATACGGGGGAACTTGGAATACGGGGAAAGAGGAATATGGGGAACGTAGAATACGTGGAACTTGGAATCCGGGAAAAGTTGAATACGGGGAACGTTGCATACGGTGAACGTGGAATACGGGGGAACTGGAATACGGGGGAGATGGCATACGGGGGAAGTGGAGTTATTTTGCGGCAAAGATAGTGTTTTGATTTATAGTGCCTTTCTCGCCCATTTCGATTTTAGTATTATTAGCGGTAATACCAACGAAGTGATATAACGACCTTCAAAATTACGCATCATTATATAAAACGAAAAACTATTTGCTTTGGCTCTCTGAATAGACAACAAGCGAAAATGATAAAGCCAGCGTAGCCCCTAGGGGCGGGGTTTCGACTAGTGCAGATATAAAAAAATATTCTCTTAATGTACGTTCTCGGAGTAGCTCGCGAGGAATCCTGTCAGCTTTAGATGTCAGGTTCTGAGAGCCCTCTTGGCCACTCTCAATTTGTTTTTACACTGTCCCTTGGGACGTACGGGATCAACTATTTCAAACACTAATTACAACTACCCGGCATTTTTGCGAATCAATCCAGAATCCCCTCTTTTTTATGAGCCTGCGGCGCCTTTCTCATGAGCCAGCTGTTTTCGTCCATACCACTCTCCAAGTTCGAACTCCCGACTACTGTCTCGTCCATATCGCTTTCCAAATCTCCCCAAAAAAACAGTCACTCGAAACCCGTCCGAATCCCACGTCCATTTAAGTTTGAAGACCTCGTCTATATCCCCTTCCAAAAAGGTTTTTGAATCGCCATTCAAACTTCTGTCAAACCCCCCTCACATCCTCTTCATATTCTTAAATTGGCACATGAATTCCAATTGTCTCACATTTTTTTCCAGATGCAACTCACATAACTCTGACACAATCCTGAATTTTTTTGGTCAAGTGACGATTACGATTTCTTTTTATAAAAAATTCGTTACTTTAGGCTACCCTCCTCAAAAATTACCTGTTACAATTGTTAGACTAAGTCTAAGACTTTTATAATAGGTAACTAAACGTTTTCTAAATAAAATTGAAGAAAAAGTCCAAAACATGTTCTTCGTGATGTGTCAAATAATCATCAAATACTCCTCAGATATCAAGTCTCTCAGTGTATTTTAGATTATTTGGGATTATTCGGATTATTTGCGAGTATTTGGATTATTACTAATTATAAACGTCTAATGTCTGCCTGTTTATCTATCTATGTGTCTATTCGTCTATTCGTCTATTCGTCTATTTATATATTTATTTATTTATTAGTCTGTCTGTCACGATCCCGTTATTTTTTCGTTTAATTGCGTTTACACTGGCGAAGAAAAAAAAAATACTTTTTGATATGTTGTCGGGTATGGTGTAAAACGTCGAGAAAACATGTTCCGGGGTTAGATATTGTTCTGAAATAAGGGAGTTATGGGTCAAGAAAGTGTGAAAATTGAAAATCGTCCAAAAGTCAGTCAAGATGACGTCTTAGAGATTTAGTCGGGGAAGCAAAGTCTATTATATTATATATTATATTATATTATATATTATATATATATTATATTATATTATATATTATTAAGAGTATTTGATGGCCTACAACTTTGTAGAAGAAAGTTTTTTGATCCGACTTCATGCGGAGGAGCTAGGCAGCGAAAACTGTTAAAATTTTGGGGTTTCCTCACTTTGTTGTTAGGGAACTTTTGTTGTTGGACAAAGTAGAGATACATTTTGAGTGCCAATCGATAGTGGAGGCTTGGGGCAATAAATTTGCTGAACAATGTTAGGTGAAAAAGTTTCATATTCGCGAGCTATAGGTCGTTCTGTGGCGATTTTGTCCAGAGCTGGAGCACTTATTAACCAATATCTCGGCCGGTAGTTGCCGGAATGAGGCCAGTGAGGTGTCACATGAAAGGTTTCGACAGTGTGAAGGTAGCGGAACCGATTTTAAGAAAATCGGTTGAGCGGTTCGGTGTCCAGGGTCGATCAAAGGAGACAAAAATGGGTAAAAATTTGCTCCGCTGCCCGAAAATTACTTAAAAAATAATTTTTGATATTTTGTTGGGGATGGTGCAAAACGTCGAGAAAACATGTTCCGGGGTTAGATATTGTTCTGAAATAAGGTAGTTATGGGTAAAAAACGGGACATAATTGAAAATCGGCTAAAAGTCAGTCAAGATGTCGTCTTAGAGATTTGGTCGGGGAAGTGTCAGAGCAGGATGCGTAGCAAGTGCAACGCTGAATACGGGGAACGTTGAATACGGGGTAAGTGGAATACGGGGGAAGTGGAATACGGGGGAAGTGGAATACGGGGAACGTTGCATACGGTACGGGGAACTTGGATAACGGGGAACTTGGAATACGGGGAACTTGGAATACGGGGAAAGTTGAATACGGGGAACGTGGAATACGGTGAACGTGGAATACGGGGGAAGTGTAATACGGTGGAAGTGGAAAACGGTGAACGTAGAATACGGGGGAAGTGGAATACGGTGGAAGTGGAATACGGTGGAAGTGGAAAACGGGGGAGTGGAATACGAGGATTCTATTCGGGGGAACTTGGAATACGGGGAACGTGGAATACGGGGGAAGTGGAATACTGGGAACTTGGAATATGGTGCACATCGAATACGATGAACGTTGAATACGGGGGAAGTGTAATACGGGGAACGTAGAATACGGGGAAAGTTGATTACGGGGAAAATTAAATTAAATACGGGGAACGTTGCATACGGTGAACGTGGAATACGGGAGGGGTGGAATTAGGGGGAAGTGGAATAAGGGGAACTTGCAATACGATGCACGTTGATTACGGTGAACGTTGCATACGGGGAAAGTTTAATACGGGGAACGTTGCGTACGGTGAACGTTGCATACGGGGAACGTAGCATACGGGGAACGTTGCATACGGGGAACGTTGCATACGGGGAACGTAGCATACGGTGAAAGTTGCATACGGTGATCGTGGAATACAGGGAAAGTGGAATACGGGGAACTTGGAATACGGGGAAAGTTGAATACGGGGAACGTTGCATACGGTGAACGTGGAACAGGGGGGAAGTAGAATCGGGGAACTTGGAATACGGGAAAGTTGAATACGGTGACCTTTGCATACGGTGAACGTGGAATACGGGGGAAGTGGAATACGGTGGAAGTGGAAAACGGTGAACGTAGAATACGGGGGAAGTGGAATACGGGGGAAGTGGAATACGGGGGAGTGGAATACGGGGAAATAGAATTCGGGGAACGTTGCATACGTTTCACGGAGTAAGTGGAATACGGGGGAAGTGGAGTAATTTTGCTGCAAAGAAAGTATTTTAATTTATAGTACCTTTCTCGCCCACTTTGATTTTAGTATTATTAGCGGTAATATCAACGAAGTGATACAATGACATGAAACATTACGCATCATTATTTAAAACGGAAAAAAATAAGCTTTGACTCTCTGAATAGACAACACGTGAAAATGATAAAGCCTGCGCAGCCCCTAGGGGCGGGGGTTCGACTAGTTTGGAATTATTATGAAGTAATTGCCCCCCCCCCCCACAGATAATCTTCAAATAATCCTTAGATAATCCACAAATAATCCTCAGGTAATCCTCAAATAATTCTCACATAATCCTCAAATAATCCTCACATAATCCTCAAATAATCCTCAGATAATCCTCAAATAATCCTCAGATAATCAAAATAATCACCAAATAATCCAAATAATCACCAGATAATCACCAAAAAATATTTTTGAAAAAAAGTGGTTACCCCCCCGAATTTTTCTACGCTTTCAAATTTCGCATGCCCGGCATTTGTGACGCATTTTTTAATCAAACGTGAAAATATTTCAAAAGGATTTTTTGCGTTCTGAACGAGGGGTGACGCACTTCTGCGGTTTATGGAATAAATGGAATAAATGGAAGAAATTGGAATAAATGGAATAAATGGGAATAAATGAAATAAAATTGAAGAAAAAGTCCAAAACATGTTCTTCGTGATGTGTCAAATAATCATCAAATACTCCTCAGATATCAAGTCTCTCAGTGTATTTTAGATTATTTGGGATTATTCGGATTATTTGCGAGTATTTGGATTATTACTAATTATAAACGTCTAATGTCTGCCTGTTTATCTATCTATGTGTCTATTCGTCTATTCGTCTATTCGTCTATTTATATATTTATTTATTTATTAGTCTGTCTGTCACGATCCCGTTATTTTTTCGTTTAATTGCGTTTACACTGGCGAAGAAAAAAAAAATACTTTTTGATATGTTGTCGGGTATGGTGTAAAACGT
>CM055404.1:61611430-61634148 GCA_029228625.1 Pseudolycoriella hygida | reverse complement strand
TTTGAATGCTTTATAATTTGTGCAAACCTTATTTGTCTAACTTGTGATGCGTTTGGTTCAGATATTTCGCAAAAACAACAAAAAAAATTTTGGGAATAAATGGAATAAAAGAATAAATGGAATAAATGAAGTACGCCACCCCTCGGTTCTGAAGCTGTAAGCGTCACCCAAATTGATATCAGTTGTTTTGGAAGAAGGGACGAGGACTTGCGTCACGTTTCCCTTTTAAAAAGAGTTTCTGTTGTAATATCAGTAGTTTTGGAAGAAAAGGGGAAACAAATTTTGGAGAAAAAAAATATAAGGCGAAAAAAAAATTTCCGGCGTAAAAAAAAATTCCAGCGAAAAAAAAAATCCAGCGAAAAAAATTTCCGGCGAAAAAAATTCCGGCGAAAAAAATTTGGCCCCTCAACTTCCTCTACAACATATCAAAAGTTTTTTTTTGAGCCGCCGCCGCCGCCAAACCGAAGTGCAGAGGCTACTACTTTCATGGGCGAAAATGATCTCATCAACTTCCTTTACAACATATCAAAAGTTTTTTTTGACTCACCGCCGCCGCCTAACCGAAGCGCGGCGGCTACTACTTTCATGCACGAAAATGATTTCCTGAATTTCCTCTACAGCATATCAAAAGTTTTTTTGAGCCGCCACCGCCGCCGAACCGAAGCGCGGCGGCTACTACTTCCATGGGCGAAGATTATCCCCTCAACTTCCTCTACAACATGTCAAAAGTTTTTTTTTTGAATCCCCGCCTATTTTCCGCCATTCGGAACCACCGCACCGATTTTAATGAGTGAAAAGACACTTCGCCATATAATTTTCCGTAGAATCTAGGAAAAATATTTTCCGGGGGGTACGTCGCAAGGAGGGAAATCAAAACTGAGCTGTATGGTTCCGCAGTCTACCAATTTTCTTAATTTTTTGTTCGTGTGTGGACTTGCGTCACGGACGCATCGCTACCGCGCGCCCATGATACCGGAAAATTTTTTGGCGAAAAATTTGGATACCGGGAAATTCTTGGAAAATCTCGGGAAATTTTTTCTTGAATTTAAAGTTTTGAAACAAAGCTCACCGGGGAATGTAACTGACCGAGAACGGGACGTACAGCCCACCAGGAAATATAGCTCAACGGGAAGTCGTTCGGCTCACCGGGAAGTGGCTGAATCTCAGGCTTATAACATTTTTCGGGAAAACACTGGAACACTTGATCGCTAGACGTGAGCGGGCCGACCGAAAATCCTAAAAAACCCGACCCTAAGCCGAAACCGACCCGAATTAATTTGACGGATCGAGTCGGGTTGAGATTTCATCGGGTCGGGTTTTACTTTAATCTTGTCGGGTCACGGATCAGACCCGATATAAGTTTAGTCGCGTGAGGTTGTCCACCACCTTAATGAATTTTAAAACAAAGCATCAAGTCATATCTGATCGTCCGGTAGTCTGTGTCCTCCTTTTCTTCTATACTGCTTCGACGATCACCATAAACTTTTTGTTCCTAAAAGTTACATGTATCCCATGATTCAAGTCCGTCGAGTAGTTCCTGAGATATCATCGAGGAAGTGACCAAAAACAAGGTTTTTTGAAGGACGGTGAAACGTTTTTGGATACTTCTATACAAGTATTTCAAGGAAATTGTTCTTGTCGCTGTCTAATTAAAGTTTTCGATATCACGAAACTTTTGAAACCCTTTTTGTGAAAATCGGTTCAGTGGCCTCAGGCAATAGCGATGAAATTTAGTCAACTGGTTCAAATACGATAGAAGGTGTTTCATTGTCAATATTCGACAATATTTATTTAAGCATAAGATATAGAGACCCACTTTCAAAGCAAAGTTGTTGAGAATTGAATTTTAGCGAAAAGCTATTTCAGGGTTTCACCGGGAAACATCCCAATCACGGGATCTAGCACCTTTTAGAACTGGGAAGGATGCCTCCTGCCTCTTTAACTATGGCATTTAGATGCTTGCAAAGACAAAATATTAGAGAATTGAATTTACTCGAAAAGCTGTTTCAGGGTTATCCCGAGAGACGTCCCAATTCTCAGATTTAGCCACTTCTGGATTTGGGAAGAATGTCTCACATCTCTACAAGTATGGCAGTTATGAAGTTCTTCCAAAGGCAAAGTTTAGAGAATTACATTTTAGTGAAAGTAGTCTCGGAGTTCACACGAAAAATGTCCCGATCCCAAGATTTTTCGCCTCATCCGGCATTAAGTCGTACTTCGGGAGAGTTTTCCACATTATCAAGGGTATTTTTTGTGGGTCATTTAAAGCCTTAGCGTACGCTCATAGTTATACATTTTTTAAAGTAAAAGTTCAAACAAATACTACAAAATTTTATATCGCTTGCGATCGGGTTCGGGTCGGTTTGGGCTTTCATAGAACAAAAAAATTGGTTTTCAAATTTGACCCGAAATTCTAGATCGGTCTTGGGTCGGGTCGGGCTTCCGTTATATTATTTTTCGGGCTGCGGGTCCCAACCCGTTGTTCACTTTCGGGTTCGGGTCGGGTTTTCATAATATAATTTTCCGAACTGCGCGTCCCGACCCGATATTTTCTTCCTGGTTCGGGTCGGGTCGATTTTCGAGAAAAGCTCGGCCCACACACCTTTAGTGTTCACTAAAAATTAATTCTCCACAACTTTTTCTTTTGAAGTAAGTCTACATATTTCATAATTAACCAAATATTGACGAAAAACCATCTCCTATCGTAATCGTATATGGCTGAAAAAAAGAATTCTGTCAATTCCGTGGGTTCCAATGCCCAAACCCCTAAACCGATTTCCACCAAAAAACTTTCCCAGTTCTTCGATTTACCTGCGGTGCTAAACTTGAAGAACAAATGAAACAGCATCAAAATTGTTCATCTGCAATTTCAGTATCACAATTTTGGTCAATGCTTTCTACCCTACCCCCTCCCCTGACTCCATGAAAATTTCTCCCTACGGCACTGAAATCAATATTTTTTCACCGGGAAATTTTGCCAAATTTCACGGACACCGCGAAATATGGCAAAATCGAATTTTGGATACCGGGAAGAAAACATTATTTGCACACGCGGTCAGCACATTTTTGGACGATCGAATACTTCGGCAAAGTTGATTGCCTCAAGTTGTTGTGATATGCGATAGTAATTACCATTCTTGTACAAATATATTTGCTCCTTGTCCCACCGAAAACTTGACATTACGGCTCGGGATACAAACTCTACACTCGTCAAAAAACAGTTTTCAAAGCTTTTTGCGAGTTTGGCTCATTTCACAAAATTAATCCCTCATGTAATGACTTATTTCCGCAGCCCCCACTGTAATCTACTATTCTACGTAGTCGTTCGCAACCGGAGCGGTGCATGCTTGTACATCGTTTGTACTATTGACAAATACCAGATCCAAAACATTCGACGCTATGTTCTATGTTCTGGGCATTCGACAATTGTAATCACATTGCTTTTGCAAATGTTACTTTATGTTTTGATATTATTTACAGTAGTATATGGGCAATTTTAATGGAAATAAATTATTCATTCATGTAACGCGTATCTAACTGTGGTTACTCACAAACTTGTATACGCACAATAAGAATGTATGGCTCCTTGGAAGCCCTATGCCATAGACATTCCAATAAGCCATATTGTGCGAAAACTAGTTCGTGAGTAATCACCCTTAGTTACGCGTTACATCTATGGAATTGCCCATATATGCAAAAAGAAGCCACGCCATTGGATAAAAACGTCAATAAAACCGTTAAATTCACAAAAAATTTCATGAATCATCTAAAAGACGTTACACTCTCGATTGTGGTCGAACTATGTTCCTCCAAATATAATGTTTACATTGAAAAGTTTTTCCAAATATTTTTGGTTTTGTTTAGGAGTGAAAAATTCTAACAATCTAATTTTTCGTGCTCTTTTATAACTTTAGGAATTTCAAAGATCCATAGAAATTACCCAAGGTAATGTCAAAGGCCCTACCGAAGTACGTCTGAGAGCATTGATTTTAATGGCCTAAATGTTCTCCCCTACACCATATCAAAAAGAGAACCAACGTAGTTTCTTCAAGAAATCCTGAAACAGTTTTCTCTAAAAAGTAATTCTCACAAAGTTTGGCTTTTAAGAAGCAAACTTCAAACTGCCGTAATTTTATAGATATTTTTGGCTACAGCCACTTGTGGACCTTGGCATGCTCGAGGATTCTGATCCAATTGCGTCTGTTCCTTGCTATGTTTTGCCAGTTCCTTACTCCGAGCGTCCGAAGATCTTGTTCGACACCATCGATCCATCTAATTTTCGGGCGATCAACTCCTGTTCGCCCTTCATGATCGTTATGGAATAATTGCTAAAGTGCTAAATGTCCTAACCCCCTCAGCCTTTGGACTTCCACCACTGCCACTACATCCGACTCGCCGAAATCACGTTCCAATTCAAAGTTATATCGCCTCCGCCACCTCTCCCCCTCGCGCATCGCTCCAAATATGGTGCGGAGTACCTTGCGTTCAAACGTTAGGAGCAACTGTTCATCACTTTTTTTCATCGCCCAAGATTCGCATAAATATGGCACTTCGTTGTCTTCGATATTAACTTTGATAGTAGCTCTTTGATTAGACCAAAATAGCATTTGTTTGCCGCCATGATACGTCTGTGAATTTCAGGTGTGTTGTCACCATCTGATCGTATCAGCGCTCCAAGATAAATGAACTCATCCACTACCTCGAGGTTAACCTCTCCAATGCGTATTTTGTCTCCCTGTTGATTTGCTACCGGATTCGGCTCGGTCTTCATGTACTTGGTTTTAGATTCGTTAGATTCTCTCGGCTTGGATTTTCAGATTTGTGAAAGTGTCAACTGCAGCGTCTGCAAAGCCCAGAACTTGAACTGTTCCATTCACCAGCGTTTTGTTGGTTTGGATACCAGGTTAAAGAGTAAGCAAGATAGAGCGTCTCCTTTGCTTCAGTCGTTCTCTAACAGCAAACACATCTGACATGTCGTTTCGCACCTTTAACACGACATCTGGTGCACTCCAATGTCGCTTTCACAAGACGAATATACTTTTTTTCAAAGCCCAGCTCCTTCATCGCCTGTCGTAAGCTTGATGAAAAGATGGTACGTTCCATATTCGTTTTACTAAATCATACAAAACTTTAGACAATTCCTCACCACCCGTCTTCAGCTAGTATGTTATCCGGACCGGAAGCTTTTTGTTGTTCTTGTGTGAGGTAATTGCTGCTTAGACTTCCTCCATTGCTGGCACTGCTAAGATTGGACCGTCGTTGTCAAGAAAGGAAACATCGCTATCATCAGTCACATCATCTTCCCCGTTGTGCAATACATTAAAATGCTCTTTGAATCTCTCCAAGACATCATGTTTTGCATAGTAATCAACGTTCCGTTTACTGATTTGCATATGAATATTCGGGGGTTGAATCCTTTCCTTTGATTGTTTATACGTTTATAGTACTTTCGTGACTCATTTGCGCTGCACAATCTTTCTAGCTGAAGTAGCGTCCTATCTTCGAGCTCTCTTTTCTTGTTCCGGTGGAAACGTTTTTTCTCCTTCCTCTGTTCTTTGTATCTCGCATCTGCAGTCACTTTCTGTTCTATCGTTCTTGCAGTTTCCCTTCTTAATCGCGCAGTGTTTTTACGTTCTGTAACATCAGCACACTCCGCATCAAACCAGGTATTGAAGTCATTAGGGCTCTGATATCCTAAGGTGTTGGTCGCTTCTTGTTTGATTACTTCACTCACCGATTGCCAGTCTGGTTGAGCTTGTTGTAGTTGTTGAAGCTTTGTGCTAATGTTTTCAGCATATGTCGCCGCTGTCTGTGGATCTCTTAGTTTGTCCACTGCAAAACGCCTCACAGTTTCTCGTTGGTCGTTATGAAACCGGGCAAGATGTGATCACAGTGTTGACACCACAAGATAGTGATCAGAGTCGACATTTTTACTTTCCAACATGTTTTGAAGTTGAAGTCAATTACATCAGTAAGTTGTCTTCCGCTAATCAATAAGTGGTCGATTCGATTAGGTGACAAGTTGTCATTGGGATGCTTCCAGGAAGCTAGATGTCTGCTTTTATGTTAGTGGAAGGTACTTTTCACTACAAGGTTTCTTTCAGCCGCGAAATAAATCATGCGCTGTCCGTTTTCATTCGTTTCATCATGCAGACTATCTCCCAATTGTTGGTCTGAACACTTCCTCCTTACCCACTTTGGCGTTGAAATCTCCCAAAACGATTTTGATGTCGAGTGCCGGTAGTTCGTCGCAGATATTTGCGAGCAATTCATAATATTCGTTCTTGACTATGTCTGTCGATTCATTATGTGGTGCGTGTACATTAACTAGGGAGTAGTTTTATGAACGGCCTTTAATTCGTTGCACGCACAATCGCTCGTTGACCTTTTGGAAGTTTAGAGCCAGGTGTTCAAATTTTCTAGCTACCAGGAAGGCAGTGCCAAGTACATGGTCTCGACTTTTGCTGTTATGAAAAGTGATGTAGCCATCACAGCGGGAAATTTGATAGACCAACTGACGAGGATAGGGTGTAGGAGTAGGTGGACAGAAGCTAGCACCATTTGAAACTTTTTCGCAGTTTAGCAGCGAAATTGATAATTTTGGTGTCAAATGAAAGCATATTTGATCTCACAAAACTAGAACAATGATTTTAGTAGAAATCGTGTCGGTGGTCTGGGCACAGGGACCAGTGGAATGGACGAAATTGCGTAACTTGGCCATTTACGAAAGCAGATGGTTTTTCGTCTATATTTGCTTAACTAAGCAATATGGAGATTTACTGTCAAGAGCAATGTTGTAGAGAATAAAACTTTAGAGAACGCATGTCACAGGGTTTTGGGGAAATATGGCACAATCCTTGGATATGGGCACTTCTAGAATTGAGGGGGATATCCCCCTTAGGAAGACTTAGGAAGCTGCTTCCAAAGGCAAAGTTATAGAGAATGAAATTTTAGCGAACACCTATTTGAGGAAAAAAGAACATAATCCTGTGATTTAGTCACTTCTAGAATTGGGAGGGATGACTCATACCTTCAAAACTATGGCAGTTAGAAAGTTACTTCCAAAAGCAAAATTGTAGAGAATAAAATTTTAGAGAACACGTGTTTCAGTGTTTTAGAGAAAAATTATCAAATCTCGGGATAAAGGAACTTCTAGAATTGGGAGGGGTGACACATATCTGTAAAATTACGGCAGTTTGAAGTTTGCTTCTTAAGGCAAAATTGGTGAGAATTAGAGAAAATAGTTTCAGAATTTCTTGAATAAACCACGTTCAGACATGACACACGGCGGCGGCTAGCCGACTGAAAAGGGGTCGGTGGCGTCGGCTAGACCCGGCTGAGCCGTCAAAAAAGTGTCGGCGGCGTCTGGGACTAGCCGCCGGCCTAAAAGTCTGGCGGCGGCGGCTAATCAATAAAAATCTAATGAAATTGTTAAAATCCGTGTCTTAATATCAAACCGAGAACAAAGAAATAACAAAAAATTATAAAACTCGGTGTAACGGTGTGAAAAGAAATCGTATTGCCCTGATAATGCTTTTGATTTTGCGGTTGCAAAAATTAGCACTTCGAATAGTCAGCTCACGGACAAATTTATTTGCATCTGAAGAATTGAAGCAAGGAGAATAAAAAATTATTGAATTTAGTGGAAAAATTAGGCAAAGTAAAAATCATCCATAATCTGACATAGTTTGGTGAGACGAAGTTTTCTGTCTCAATATGAACATATAAAACAAAATGCCTGTCATCGTTTGACATTAACCCAAATAAATGTAATTTGTTAGAAACATGAGGATTTGTGCCACGCGATTTTGATCGCGTCGCTCTCAATATAATCACTAATTAAGTAGTAGAGACTGGCAGCTGTCAAATAGAGTACTAAAGAGAACGACAGCTGATGACTCTGAAGATCCCCTATTAGACTACTTCAGTTTCTTGTCTTTACTTTCCTGTCAGGAAGAATGTTGACAACAGAGTCTAAGAACCGTTTTAGTGCATTTTGAAAATATGAGAGTACTGCTGCAACTTGACCTACTTTACTTGCTTTTCTATAAACCTCAAATAGTAGGTCGTGATGAGATCAATCAATATGTCGCTAGTCGAAACGTACATTCAAGAAAAAATTGATTTCAAATTCTGAAAATGATGCTACGTTAACCAAGCAGAGGTTTTTATTCAGAATTTTCATTCTTAAAATTCTCAAAAATTCTCAAGAATTGTGAGAATTTTTAAGAATTTCAAGAATTAAAATTCTGAATAATAACTCCTGAAACCAAGAGTCCTTTTTTTCGCTTTAGTTCAATAGATGTCATTGTCGACAGAGAAGTAGATGTTTCGGTGTATAGTGACATCATCTGAAATCTTGGAAAAAAACGGCAAAACGACAAAAAGTTGATGTGGATTTTTGCTAAATCTACCCCCCCCCCCTTTAGGGGTAATGACGAGCTTTCCCAAGTGCACATATGGCTAAAATGATTCGTCTCAAGAACCACATTACTAATGAAGAAAATAGTTGAAGAAGTCAAGGTTCGATTAAAGTAAAATAGATCCTATCATCTGCCAGATATGTAAGTCACAATTAAAAAAAAATTGTCAGACTTAGTCTTCTCTTTAATAGCTGTCGAACTATAATTTTTGTGATAGATACAGAATTGGTTTCGTGATGGATTAAGAAAATGTTGCAAAAAGGCTAGCCGACATAGACCCTTGGCGGCTAGCCATGTCTAACGGACCAAAAACCCCGGCGGCGGCGGCGACACTTTTAACCCCCAGCCCCCATTTTTCGGCGGCTGTCATGTCTGACTACGTTGGTCCTCTTTTTTGATATGGTGCAGGGGAGAACATTAGGGCCATCAAAATCAATGGTCTCAGCCGTACTTCGGTAGGGCCTTTGACATTACCTTGTGTAATTTCTATGGATCTTTGAAATTCTTATAGTTATAAAAGAGCACAAAACATTGGGTAGTTTGCTCATTTCTACATTTAGATACGTACGAGTCTTTTTGTAACATCTATTCTGTTTGCCACATTTATTCTGATACGTACGGGCCTTTGGTTATGTTTGGACCCGTACGAAGTACAAAGGTCCTATACGTTTACTACAAACAATTTTATTGTAACATGGGGTAGATCGAGGTGTGAGGGGGGGGGATGCATCTATTATCGTCTAGAGATGACGAAAAAGCAACAACAAAAATTTCCGTCTGTCCGTACGTCTCCACCTTTTTTTCCAAACGGCTCAACCGATCAGCCTAAACTTTTTTTTTCTCTGAAAGGTACATGCCTCCCATGATTCAAGTTCGAAAATGAGCAAAATCGAGTAAGTAGTTCCGGAGACGTGGTCGAAGAAGTGGAGGTCGGAAATGAAATTTTCGAGGGTCGATGAAACTTTTTCCCAAATATATCAGCAAGTATAGCACGGAAATTCCTCATTTCGGTGTCAAATGAAAGCATTTGATGTCACAAAACTGGGAAATTTTTGTGGGAATCGGGTCAGGGGTCTGGGCACTAGGACCAATGGAATGGACGAAATTGAGAATCTTGGCCATATACGAAAACATTTTTTCGGCTATATTTCCATAACTATGCAATATATGGAGATTTACTGTCAAAGGCAAAGTTGCAGAGAATTAAATTTAAGCGAACACGTGTTTCAGAGTTTTGGGGAAATATGGCCCTATCCTGGTATATGGCCACTTCCATAATTGGGCAGGATGACCCAGATCTCCAGAACTATGAGGGTTAGAAAGTTGGTTCCAAAGGCGAAGTTATAGAGAATTAAATTTAAGCGAACACGTGTTTCAAGGTTTTGGGGAAATATGGCCCAATCGTGGTATATGGCCACTTCCATAATTGCACAGAATGACCCGAATCTGCAGAACAGTTACTTCCAAAGGCAGAGTTGTAGAGAATAAAATTTTAGATAACACGTGTTTCAGGGTTTTAGGGGAAAATGACTTAGTCCTTGGATATAAGCTTTTCTAGATTGGAATGGTCTGAGACGTACTTAGGTATGGCATTTGACATTACCTTGGGTAATTTCAATGGATCTTTGAAATTCGTACAGTTATAACAGAACAGAACACGTTGGATTGTTTGCTTATTTGTAAATTTAGATATGTTCCAGTGTCTTTGCCACATCTATTCTGATACGTACGGATCTCTGGTTATGTTTTAAGAATGAATTTGCTCTCAGAATGCATTTTTGCAATAAGTTAAAATAAAGGCCTATCTAAGATATTTCATAATTAATTTCCAGCCAAAGGAATGTACATTGGGGCACCGTGTGACCAAACGTGTAACTCAAATCTACTCCACGTACAATGCGATGAATTGACTAATCTATGTGGCTGTGAACGTAACTATCCTGTGAAACTTGGATTAACGAAAGGATGCGCAAAGCGTATGACCTAAATATTTTTTTATTGGAAAAATTATTGAAAAAAAACATTTTAGCTAAAAAATTGGGAGAGCAATGTTGGTGAGTACTTTTTAACTAGAGAAGGATCTCCGATAGTTAACATTTTTCGTTCGGTATTTTGATTTTTAATATTTATTTAAATATCCATTTTCATCGAAAAGGTGGCATCAAACCTGTACGTTCAACGATGCGAACAGTCTTTGTGTACAAGTAAAGCATAATGCGCTCTGTCAGTGCTCACCCGGCTATCATTCCGTAACTTATACAAAGCCTTCAAAGCGTGTTTTTTGCACACAAGGTGATAAATATTTTTCGTATCATGAAGTAATAGAAAAGAATTTATTATTAGACATGGCTGTGCTCACTTCGGATCTGCCGACTTTACTGGGTGTATCAACAGGGATCGCTGTATTGGCAGGTCTTATTTGTATGGTTTTACACTTGTTTAGCAAAACCAAATATCCACGTCATCGACATTATGGCGATGCAAATATTGCCCCGCAGAACATTATGTACTCAACAGATACAGGTAAAAAACCATCCACGAAACTGCGGCATGGTAAACGGGAAGCCACTGTGCGGAAAACTCCATTTAGATTCATATAATTACAAATGATTTGCGACTAGTTCGATAACAATAACTGGTCCGAATGTGTTAGAGTAAATTTTAATGGATACGTTCAGTGGTTATCCTATCAAAAAGTCGGCTGTTGAAATTATTCTGGAAATTTAACCAAATTCTGATTGACATGAATCAGAAGTAGTAAAACATTTTCAGCTTATGCAGGTCAACCTGGAACCAAACCAAATTTGAACGCTTGACTGAAGACTTTTGGTTAGGTCAGGTTGCTTGCATCGACTACTTCTAACTTATTCTATACAAACATTTCAAATAAAATTAAAAACAAATTTTTGAAAATAAAAAAACAGTTCACTCGGCAAGACCGTCATCACGTGGCAGCTTGAGATCGAGCAATTCTATCGGTTCATATACAAATCGGCGACCATCTAGTGCTCCTCAATCTGGTTCGAAAGGAATTCTCGTGTCCACATCTCGCTCAGGTGCGGCTAGATCAGCTGCCATATTGCTTATATCGTGTCACATTTCTGCTCTCAACAAAACTAATGGATCGGACGATAATATGACCAAACATTTACAGAAGCAATTGAAACAACAAAAACAGTTACTCCATTTGGAGTTACCGACGATCAATAGTAAAGGATTAATGAGAAAATTGGGATTGAATGGAATCGAAAGTCACGATGATGACTTTCATAGTTTAGATAACGGATGCTGTGAATTGGGAGCAGTGCCCACACCAGCTAGTGACGTGCCTAAAGTGGCGGTAAAAATGGATTTTTTTTTTGGGCTTTTGTTATTTTGATGTCAATTTGGTGTACTTTTCAAATAATATTGTTTTCGTGTTTTGTTTTGTATTTTTTTTTTACTAAAAAGAAATATTAATTAGAGAAACCGTCAGTTACTTCGCATTCACTTTGATTTTACCCCAAAAATAAATCAATAAAATGGATGGCTTGGTTAAAGAGCAAATTTGGAGGTGTTTTGAAATAAACAACAATCCAAACGGCAGAAATTACTCATGCAAACCCCTCTGGAATCACCTAGTTGTTAGGAGTGATTCGGTTCGGTTGAACAATCTCCAAAAAAGTTTGAAATACCACTTACCCTGGTGTCGATCTTTAGCATATAAGATTCTCCGTTGTGAACCAATTGTCGATCCTCGTTGGATCACTGGTTCGTGGCAACACCAGAGCTGGTCCAGCGATGCCAAAGAGGCTTGCAGGGTCCCACCGACATTGTTAGGTTCATAGAATAGCACTCACCGAGAACTTCGGGTAACGGAATTCACGGTTGAATTTGGCAGAACGCACCCCTTTATCCTTCCTAGTTAACTAAGTAGAAGAAAACATAGTATGGAGATGATGATACACCACCGGTCTCCACATGGGACTCGCAACGATGCCTCAACACTTACCTCTATAGGTAGAGCGATAAGCACTGTGCTTAGTAATCTCGCTGTAATTGGGCTCATCCCAATTCCTCGCCCATGGAGGTCGTGTGCTTAAATGAGCGACTATATTTTTCTGTTCTTCGTAGGGACCTATTATGTCACTTCCTTTGCAGTTAGACCTGTGGGGGCACCTTAAGAGTTTACATTACGTACTAAAGAGCCATCTGGCGGAAATTTTTCAACTAATGAAAATTTGTATGGGAAAAGTGACACTTTTGTGTAACGTTTTTGTCTTAAAGTTTTGAAAGCAAACCAATGCTTATGTAATCATAACAAACTTTACTTTACTTTAAGGAAAAAAACATTCTCATTTGCTAGAAATGTGAATAGAGTGTGGTCCTTTTTTCTCGTTTATTTTTGGTGGTCAGATGACGCTTAAAAATTAACGTCTACGCAATGAAACAGTCAAAAATTCGTTTTTTATAATCTTGAACTTCATACGAAACGACCAAAAATTTTTCGAAAACTTTAGCGCTCGAAGAAATGTACCAGAAAATGTACTAAATTTAACAATTACCAACATAACAAAAGAGAAAAATTGTAGAAATACAAACGATTCAGTCAGTGGGAGGAGTCAGCGGGGATTGACTCGGGATTGAGAACAAATTTCTTAAATTGACGATATAAAAAAATTTGAAATGACTTTTCGGTAAGTTCTTAAGCAAATCTCAATTTTTTCAAGTAAACTTCCATTTAAAAATATAATTGTAAAACGACCCCAGTCTATTCCAATATTTCACTTCAAAAGTCAGTTTTTTTCAGATTTTCTTGTTAATAAACGATTCGAAATGCATAATTTTTCGACCAATGTGTTTGCTCACTTAATCTTTAATTGAGTAATCCATTTAAATCACAGAAAACATTTTCTACGATTTAGAAATACATAAAAACTTTTTGAGTTGATACATTTGCAAATATTTGTAAACGTCAAATCACAATAAAGATGGCGGCCATTTTTATTTAGAATCATCAACTCAACATTTTTTTATCAATTTCTGACTCGTAGAAAATGTTTTCTGTCATTTAAATTGATTACTCAGTTAAAGATTAAGTGAGCAAACACATTGGTCGAAAAATTATGCATTTCGAAGTGTTTATTAACTAGAAAAGCTAAATAAACTGACTATTGCAGTGAAATATTGGAATTCACATTTCTGGCAAATGAGAATATTTTTATGAATAGTGTTTCCGCAATTTTCTTTAGAGATAGGTAAAGTATGTAATGATTACATAAACATTGGTTTGCATTCAATACTTTAAGAGAAAAACATTACACAAAAGTGTCACATTTCCCATACAAACTTTCATTAGTTGAAAAACTTCCGCCAGATGGCTCTTCAGTACGTAGTGTAAACTCTTAAATCGAAAAATGAATGAAATTATTTTCAGTTTTTCGCTTCTGATTTTTTTAAATTTCCAGCTCAAAAATGCAACGCTGACTAAACTAACCACGCAGGAATCCCGAGGACGTCCGGCTCGAAGTAATTTCCAATCCCGACGATGAAGAACCGTAAAGCCCGGACTATTTACCGAAGGCGCAACACGGTCGATCCCTCCAACAAACGAAACGAAACTCCCGTATAGTTTTTTTTCTTATGAATTAGCATGCCTCAGCCCTTTGACATGACAGCTAGTGAAAAGTTGAAATATGTCTGTGTCGATAAACATAGAATCTAAAGAAAAATGTATTATATTCATTTGACGTTTAAAACGTCATTTTCACAGTTACAACAAACCGACTTTTAACCCCAGTAACCTCGTTTATTTCCTAGATAAATTTCAAACATAAAGAAACAGTATTTTGCTTCATGTTTATCATGTATACAATCTCCTTTATTTATTCTTAGCGTATGGTAACAATCTCATTGGCGATACTTTCCTCTTGTCCAAATATCGAGAAGATCACTTTACTGGCTGTCATCTGTCCACATTCCATTTGTTCACAGACACAGGTTCTATCAGTTTAAATGTGTATGAGAGTCGACTTCTATTTACAGTTCTCATGAAGAGTTCGAGTGCTGCATTGTTCGTTTCGAACCACGAAACTACCCAATTTATGAAGCTTGGGGTGAATTTAGGGACTATCCCTTGATTGATTGATCGACTATCCTTAGTCGCGGACGTCTGGGGGATCGAACCCGTGTTTTCTGCGTGCATGCCCGTTCACTACTACGCTATCCGTACCGTTGCATTAATTACAATCGGCTGGTATTCTTAAGTCATTTTCTAGATACGGCCCTGGTGAAACGCTATTAACTTTTACGGGTGATTAGACCTATTGTACATAGATGTAGCTAGAACCGCAGCTTCTCAATAATACCCATCAATCTTGTATACAGAAAAATTTAAAAGAAATCAAAAGCAAAAACTGGAAGAGGGTAAGTAGACATATCTGCCCTACAACGCATAAAAAACTTAGCAACGTTATTAGATGAGAGATTTTCATAAATATATTCTCTCACAAATTCTCCTCGCTAAGTTTTTTATGTGTTGTACGGCAGACTTCTTCCTATTTTATTGAAGTCAATCAGTGCGAGATAGGAGTTTTTTGGTAGACTTAGGAACAGATTTTACATAAAATTCTGATCGAAAAAAATCGACAAAATGTACCGTTTCATAGAAGCGCGCATTGAAGCTAAAGTTAATTTAAAGATCTTACGTTAGTGGTTCAGTTAGTAATTGGTTTCCATTGGTACATGTATGAGGAACGACAAAAATGAACCTAACCTTTCGCGAAAAGTGGTCTTCAGAACTTCTTTTGCAGGGACCTTCTTTGCTGCGGGATCTACGACATATGACGAAAAAAATACTCTCATCGACTTCACTTCTGAGTTAGGGTTCTTGAAATCCCATGTAAAAGCATGTTTTGTGTATGTGTGTGTTACACAAGGTAATAGGTGAAAAATGACACATTTTTATTATATAAACAAAATTTTGTAAGACATTTTTTTAACAAATTTGGTTTCTTCCACACAGAAGTCCCTTTTAAAATGGAAATGTGACGCAAGTCCTTGTTTGTTCTTCCAAAACAACTTATCTCTAAAATAATGTTACGTTGTGTGAAAAAAATCATCACAAATGGTAGTTACACTGAAAAATTTGAATTTTAAACGAAAGAAATTGCCACAAAAACATGAACGCGAAAACAAATTTTTGAAAAAATAGAAAAATTTTACACTGGTGTGTCTGTCATTTGAAAGGCATCGACCACAAGCATATTATTACTGACAAGGAAGTTCTGCGTAGCGGAGGTCAAAGCGTGTCAGTCGTTTTTTGAAGAGAAGCAAGGGCGCGCATTACATTTCCCCTTTTTGAGGGGGTTTTCGTCTGATATTACCGCGAGAATGTTTTGAATCGATAACTTTATCTAACATTTTACAGTTAGAAGTTAGTAGAAATATTGGTACAAATTTTCTAATCGTATCATTTGGAATGAAAACATAAGTCTTGTATGTTGTGAGTAACCCTGTTTGTAGAAAAAGCAAACAAATTTCGCTGTTGTTTCGTTGTTTCGACTAATGTTGCTCTAAAAGTTTCATAGGCTCATCATTGCTCTATCCTATCCGACCATTAAAAGAATTCATTTAAAATCTATTTCTAAATTCATTACATCCTCTATTTAAACTGTTACATAAAATAATAAAATAAATAAAAGTTCAAACACATTACACCAGAGATGGAATACACATATTGAGCAATATGGCGGTACACTTTTATGACATTTTTATGGTAAAGATTTTTATGTAAATAATTTTTTCTCCTTTACACTTTTTCATAAATCATAATTACTGAGCGTCCGAATGTTTCATTTTCGCATTATGTCTATTGCTTGAGTCATAGTTCAGACCAGAGAGTCTGTGATGAAATATATTCAAACGACGCCTTGTAAGTTTGTTTACATCTCATCCTGACCTAAATACTAAATAATACGAATTCGTATGACTCTGCAACATTCGTAAGCTTTTTTAAGGTACAAGTCCATTTTTTGCTTTCGCTTTTGTTTGTAAATCCCTAAAAGCATGCTGCTTGGTGGAAGTAATGTTGCTGCTTAGTTAAGTAATAACCTCTTGTATCAACTTAACAATCACTCGGAGCGTTAAAGATCATAACGTATAATAAAATATACACTTTTATACCATTCTCATTCCAGAACTTGCTTCCGTAAAAAAATTCATTTGCTCTAATTTAGCACTGGTTTCCACTCACAAAAAGTTCTCCGTTTTAGCGCTCCATTAAGAATTTTAATTGGTGATTTTTTAAACCAATTAAAATCCTTAACGGAACGCTGAAAGGAGTACTTTTTTGAGTGAAAACCCGGGCTTAGTTTTCAACAATTTTTAAAAAGCTGATGTTATTCACCCTCATAGGAGTAGACTATTCAAACAAGCATAAAAATGGAGGCTACGTTGGTTAAAAAGACATCTGTTTGTTGCAATTTTAATCCATGAAAACAGGGCCGTCTTGACTTGTCCACATTTCCAAGTTGGTTCCTGTGAACTTCCCCAGGAGAGCTTGAGCGTGAGTATTCAGGTGTTGCGTAGCCTCAGCAAGTCACACCTGCGTACCCCCGGTAATCCCATGTGACCAGTGTTTCCCATTGTTCACCCATGTAGGGACGTCAATGGAGGACACTGGCCAGTATGGTGTGCTCTCCTAGTTTGTTACGATTGCTCGTCTCAAACAGCGCTGGGCGCCACCTGGAGCGTGTTTTAGCTTATATTTAACAACAGTCACCGTCCGTCGCTCGTAAGTAAGTACCGTCGCTCGACTAATGACCGGACTAGCTACTAAATTTTAATAGGTTTTCGATGTAAAATTACCTGTGTAGATTCATCAGTCAGTACTTGCAAAACGCTTTATGTTATAGTTATGGTTCGGCGTCCAATTAATATTACATTATTACCTCTGGGTGATTCTTGTGTTATGTTGTGTTGCCGTTATTTCTTGCTGTTACTTCTTAAAAAATTGTTGACTTTCTAATGCTGTGATATATTCATATTGCCTATTTTATGCATTACATACGAACTGTATCAAAATGGAATAAAAATAAAGAGTAACGTTACCAAGTGTAACAAAATAAAATAAAAATACATCGAGTAACGTTACGATATGTAACTTTTTTATAAAGTTATAACGTTACAGATGCCTGGAGTTAACTTATATACTAACAACAACCACCGTCGCTCGACTCCATGGTCCGTCCAAAGCTACTTTATGCATTTTCAAGTTGATGAAGACATATGATCAATATGTTACCTTTGTTAATTACAATATTACCATAATGCCTTTGTACTATCAATGGGTCATCCAATCTTTTTTGGTTTGAAAGGTCTGAATCTGCCAATTCTCTCTGAATCTGCCAATCTGACAATTTGTGGACTTCAGACTTCTCATGACTAAGTCCTTGCTAGTCCAAATTTGGGCGGACAATTCCTATTTCAGTGATATACAGTGTGAACTAACAACAACTGCCGCCACTCGGTCTAACAGTACGACTAACTACTTAATTCGTTTGATATTTTCGAAAATCTTTTATTTAATATAATTACCTGGTACCTGGTATAGCTTTATGCCATCTTATCTTACCATTTTTGAGCCTACCGGGTCTTTCAGGTAAGTAAGTAAGGGTCTTTCAGGTTTTTCAACATTTTACATGTCCTCTACCTATGTGTCCGTAAGCATTCAGTTGTTACAAAGTCGATCCTAATCATTTCAACGCTTTTTTCAGTATTATATTCCGGAACGTCGCCATGAGCCTTTACGTGGTTATCTGTACCGGTTTACTAATATTTTCGCTCTTGTGTCATTAACTTGCTTGTCGTTCCATCTTGTTAGATTCAAAGCTGAGCGGCCGGAAAGAGGGCCTTCTTCAAAAACTGTAAGTTTGGCCTGCGCATCAAGTCGACTTGGACAATGGCCGCACAAAAAAATGCACCCTATGCAATTTGGACCTACGATCTCGTAGGCCCGATAACAGTTTGGTGGGGAGCCAACTGTCGGCAATGAGGGAGATGAATCCACTGCCTGAGCGTTCGCTCAAGGTCAACGAAAAATCATTGATAAAACAAAATGCTTGGGGCGTTGACTAGACATTTTCACACTTAAACAATGCATGTAACCGTTCTAGATACTTTCGAGTCGCTTGAATTAGTATTTGCAATGAATTCACTGATATTATTTCATTTTTAGAAAAAATTTTACGGAGCAAAATATTTCCGCGACCATCCACTATCACCGCCTACTCACACTTCTTTAGGGCAGCAGTTTATTCTCACAATGATGAATCCATACCTAAAAATACGTTATTTGAAATCAAAAGTGGGGGGAGGGGCACTTCGAAGTTGAGAAAGTTATGAGGCAAAAACAACCTCTGAACCGTTATAGTCCCCACTTTTTATTTCAAATGTCTTTTTAGGTGTCGATACATCATTTTGAGAATAAAGTGCTACTATAAAGTCAATATTTTCTGCATGAAAATGAAATAAGTTCGTGCAGTAGACTGGTCTTTCTGGTTAGTGCATGAACTCCTTATGTCATCGTCGTATAGAACAGTTTCATGTAGAAAAATTGTAACAAACAGATGTCTGCATCTGCCTATAAATCTGAGTAGCCTGATGACAAAAATGTTCTAGGACAATGTTGGAGTGGGGGGAAGTATACATTCTACGTACTCAGTTCCAACTCGGCACCGTCTGCCTACTTGAGAAGCTTAAGTAACCATAAAGAACGCAGCCTGTTGCTAAAAATATGCTAATTCCGTCGTAACAGCAGTAACGATATAGTATTCGTCATAATTTTCAACTCGGCATCAGGCTGCGTATTCAAGATTCCCTACTGTGATGTAGCAGCCTAGTGCCAAATTGAAATTGATATGACTTTATAATATATACAGTTACCAGACTGATTTTCGGCACTCATACTTTTCAAGTACGCAGCCTAGTCTTGTGCCGAGCTGGAACCGAGTGCACACTAAGGTACTCGTTTTCCCATCCAACATTGTCGTAGTGAGTTGGTAACATATAATACACGGCGACCACACAGAAAATTGTTTGAAATTTTATTTAACTCCATGATTTGAGTGCGAACAGTCTACTTCTATGTGCACATGTTATTCGTCCGAGCGGACGAATAGTCACCGCGATTTTTAAAATGGTTTATTAAAATTATGAAACTCTTTCGTGTATTGATTTCTTTCTCAATCTTGTAAAACACAATAGGAAATTCCGTATGAAAATAATTCAAAATGCAGTAAAAGCGGAAAAAACATTTTTGAAAAATCCGCTCCTCGGAAAATATGCTTTACGCAACGCCGTTGTGAAAGGTGAACTTTTTCATGCATCGTTTCGGTGACGTTAGAGAGGTCGTTTTATAACTGGTTTTACTTTTTATCACTAGTGATAAAAGGTAACTTTTTACCACTCATTTGTGTGATAAAAAGTTACTTTTGCCACCAGTGATAAAAAGTAGCTTTTTGTCACTCATTTGGGTGATAAAAAGTTACTTTGTGTCACTAGTGATAAAAAGTAACTTTTATAAAAAGTTCATTCAAAAGTTCCTGTTTCACAAGTTGTTGCGTAAAGTCTTGTATGAAACACGTTGCGAAATTGATTGTTTTTGTCACCCGATGTGGTTATCCAACTCGCTTCGCTCGTTTGATAACTTCACATCTAGTGACAAAAACAACTCCATTTCGCAACTAGTTGCATAAGTAACTATTTTCAAATCTACTTTTTATTATTTTGAATGAGAACAATAGACAATGCCACAAAAAATTTTTTCGTCGATTTTTTTGCATAGTCGTTAATAGTCGAAAATAAAGAGATTTCTACAATTACTTCCATTTATTTTTAAAGGTTTACACAGAATATGTCTATATTTTTACATATTTCTCAAAATTCCATTGTTCGAACAATTAGCTTTCAAAAAAGCTTTCAAAAATTCTTCCATTATATCTACTTCCTAACTGTAGAGAACAAAAATGTTGCTGATTTCGTAGTACTCATCAGTACACTCTTAAGAGTGATATCGCGAAAACTTCGATCAATTTTGGGCATTTTGTACACATCGCATATTTTTGATTTTGAAAAATGATGGCTCATCCGATTCGTCATTCAATTGGAGCTCAAGGTGGGAGTCTAGCAGAGGTGCCTGAAACAGTTTTTTTTATGTAAGTCGATGAAGAAGTGAGCGAAATTATTATTTTTTGGTATGATTGTAGTACATACCAAGAGAGACAGTCATTTTGAATACCTTAAACCGTCTCTACCCCTCCTCTGTGAGAAGTAATCCGTCAAAAATGGGTCAATCCAGCTCAGTGCAACAGCCCATATTTTTTTCCAGGAAGAGAGAACTATTTTTTGAAAGTAGGGTCCGCGTCCGCACGCACATTTGTTGTTTTCTTCAATTCGATAGATAATCAATAAATATTCAATAAGATAATGTTCTTATATGAGAAAAGGAGTAAATTAGACTATTTCAGGAAAAATAGGACTCGAACAGATAAGATCAATCTGATCAGATATCGGATTTGGCCTGATCTGATCTGAAAAAAACGTTATCCGAAATGATCCGAATCTGATTTGATCTGATTTTCTTTGATCTAATCTGATCTGTTGCTCAGATTGATCTGATTTGAATTGATCTGAAAAAATTGTCTTGGTTAATATTACATAAAGAAAAGAAAAAAAACGTTGAGCCAAAACTTTCAGTAAGTAATGTTAGATTATCAGACAAGGTGCTAAAAAAATTCAAAAGGTTCACTTTGAAGATAAGTATGGAACGTCCTCCCACAATTACATGTAATTTGCCTATTTTTGATTGACTACCCTAAACTCTTCCAAGTTGAGTTGAAGAAACTTCAATTATAAATGAAGTTTCTCACTAGCCAACAAAGTTTTCGTAGCTCTGCTCTACAGACCGAAAAATTTCTAGCACTTTTTAACTTCCGCCAGTTTTTTTTGACAGATTTGGGTTACTAGCGACCTGACTGAGGTCTAACAATGTTGGTTCCTATATTTTGGGATCTCAGGAGATATCTGTCGCACTTCTTAACTTCCATTAGATTTTTCAGGTCGCTAGTAACTCAAATCAGTTGAAGAAACTGCTGGAAATTAAATGGTGTTAACTAATCATGAGCTTTGCGACTGCATCATTAATTGAAACACCTTGGCATTGTCTATTAGAACAACCTTTTCTTACAATCCTTAATTCATAAGCACGTTTAGTTCAATATCAGCTTACAGCATTGCAAAAACGATCCTTGTGTTTAGTATGACGTCAGGTTTTGTAAAAGTGTATGAAATTTCATTAAGAAGTGCACAAGCTAACAAGGACACCAAATATTATGAAATTCGGCATAAACTACATTGACATAAGCCGACGTCGCACTAAAAGCGTGCATTACTAGTATCTCCTGTGTTTGATTAAATCTTCTGTAATGTGAAATAAGCCAACGGTGCAGCATTGAATTACATCATTGCGTTTAGGGCGACTTTGGCTTAAGTCAAGTAGAGTGGATTTCAATCGTTTTTTCTCTTATAACTGAGTTGTACTTCATTTTGACTAAATCTAAGATCAAAACAAAAGACTGATTGATGTGAGCTAAAATTGCAGGAAACAACTTTTATTATAATACATTTTTATTCGATCTGTAAAGCGCTTATGTGAAGCACATGTTTTCCTCGCTCGAAGTAAAAGTTTTCACGTTTTTTCCACTTTTAAATTCAACATGTTGAATTGAATGTTCTTATGTCAGATAATGTGTAGAAACTTAACGAATCGAATTCTTGATCAAATTTAGTATATGGTATAGATAAGGTTTTTTCTAGTTCTTATTAGGAAGAAAATAAAAACCTTACAAAATTATGATCCTAACTCTTCGTATAAATTCGCACGGAGTTGGTGTTACTACTTCTCCCATTGATTACGTATACTTTCTGGGTTCGTGTAGCGATACCAACCAATCAAATAACGAAGAAACGCATACGCCAGGAAATGAACGTTAAATTATTGGTCAAATGCATTGACAAACGCAAATAGTCTCTCGGGGGATTACATTTGGTAGTACTCTTGACAAAAAATTAAGACAAATTGAAGCAAAAGTGAATTGCGAAATGTTCAATAGTGTTGGCAAATTACGTAAAATTTAGAAGGATTTTCAGCAGAACAACCTAGCGTGAATTGTGTATGTGTTGGAGTGTGATGCCAGAGATGACTGCCGACTTATTTTTTAAGTAGGCTAAGCCCTCGGCTTTTTTTTTTTTTTTTTT
>CM055404.1:61576982-61610930 GCA_029228625.1 Pseudolycoriella hygida | reverse complement strand
GAACTTTTACTTTTACAAAATATCACAAAAACTAGGTGGCTACCGAAGTTGGGAAACTTTTCCTTTTACGAAATGTCACGAAAACTAGGTGGCCTACGAAACTAAGGAATTTGCGCTTTAGTGAAACGTCACGAAAAGCTAGTTGGCTAACGAAGCTAGGGAACTTTTACTTTTACAAAATATCACAAAAACTAGGTGGCTAACAAAGTTGAGAAACTTTTCCTTTTACAAATGTCACGAAAACTAGGTGGCCTACGAAACTAGGGAATTTGCGCTTTAATGAAACGCCACGAAAAGCTAGTTGGCTAAGGAAGCTAGGGGACTTTTCCTTTTACGAAATATCACAAAAACTATGTGGCTAACAAAGTTGGGAAACTTTTCCTTTTACGAAATGTCACGAAAACTAGGTGGCCTACGAAACAAACGAATTTGCGCTTTAATGAAACATTACGAAAAGCTAGTTGGCTAACGAAGCTAGGGAACTTTTACTTTTACAAAATATCACAAAAACTAGGTGGCTACCGAAGTTGGGAAACTTTTCCTTTTACGAAATGTCACGAAAACTAGGTGGCCTACGAAACTAAGGAATTTGCGCTTTAATGAAACGTCACGAAAAGCTAGTTGGCTAACGAAACTAGGAAACTTTTACTTTTACAAAATATCACAAACTCTAGGTGGCTAACAAAGTTGGGAAACTTTTCCTTTTACGAAATGTCACGAAAACTAGGTGGCCTACGAAACTAGGGAATTTGCGCTTTAATGAAACGTCACGAAAAGCTAGTTGGCTAAGGAAGCTAGGGAACTTTTACTTTTACAAAATATCACAAAAACTAGGTTGCTTACAAAGTTGGGAAACTTTTCCTTTCACAAAATGTTTTTGGGTAAGGAAACTAGAATTAGTGCTACGTCTATATACTGTATGCAAATAGCCGAAGGTATATAGAAGAGGCTATTTGCACAATGTGCAAATAGCCAACAATATATAGAAGAGACAATGTGCAAATAGTCTCTTTCTAAATTATATATATCAAATAAGTTTCAGCACCGGCAACTACTACCTACCAACATTTATAAAACAAAATTTTAAGCACGCAGCCTAGTGCCGACTTGAAATTTGTATGACGT
Source organism: Pseudolycoriella hygida (assembly GCA_029228625.1). NCBI lineage: Eukaryota > Metazoa > Arthropoda > Insecta > Diptera > Sciaridae > Pseudolycoriella > Pseudolycoriella hygida. The sequence continues at coordinate 61,609,805 of CM055404.1, read as the reverse complement.
ATAGATCTGTGTCAATGTCATTTGAGTTGTCAAATTTCACAAAGTATGGTATGGTGTTTCTACGTGAAATCTCAGAACCGTTATTCGACGCAGATCTATAGTATTCATGTCAGCCTTTTCGATTACACCGACCCATTTTCGGCTCCACGCTGCCTGCTACACTGTCAATCAAATTTATCAAGTACGCAGCTTGGTGCCAAGTTCGAAACTAGTGGATAAAGTGTGTTCGGAAAGTAATGAAACAATTTTCTAAACAATTTAGTTTGTTTCTGTCTCATTACTTTCCGAACACCCGTTAGTTGCGTACTTTTTCCACCATGTAAAATCGTTATAGACACTTTTTCGGCACCAGACTGCCCAGTCTGAAATGCAGACCTATATTGTAGCGAAAGATTTGTTAAAAAAAACTAAGGAATCACAAAAAAGTATCTCCACTACTAGATTAATAAAAGTTGAAAATAAAAAGCCATTTAGTTACTTTCTTGAAAATGACACATCAGTTCGATCCAAAACGAGCCATTCCTAAACTACTATAAAATTAATGATATTCTTTGTTCTCAGTCGGGTTCGAATTTGCAATGTAACAAACGTGGTAGTAAACGCATCAGACCTTCGTACTTCGTACGGGTCTAAACATTGTCAGACGAACCGTTTAACCGGAAAACGTTGTTCCCAGGTCATCCACTTTTTTATTTTCAACTTTTGAGTGGAATAGCCCCTCTACCCCTCTATTGACGTTACAGCCTGAGAATCTCAATCGATTTTCAACTCATTTTTTTTGTTTTTTCTTTGTTTCTTTGGAGGTCGGTATCTTTAAAAGCAATTTCCGCGCTTTATTCGCATAGGTATAAGCGAAAAACTTTCACCGACCTTCGAAAAACCCAGTTCCCACTCTTTTGCCCATTTTCAATCCCAACTTTCCTTTTTCGATTACCTTCCATTGGAACAAAATTGAAAATTTACTCCTTATCAATTCGACTTCTTTCCTTCTAAGCAAGCATACCTCATTCGACGATTAGGAAAGAATTTGATTTGCGTCGTATTTTCAAAAAATTTACTAGTGGGTAAGAGATATTAGAAAAGAAAATCTGAAATGAATTTTTTCGGGGCGGATTTTGTCAGTTGAAATCATCAAACCCGACCGACCCGAAAAAAAGAAAACGAATACCCGATCCGACCCGATAAAAAAAACGAAAACAAAAAGACCCGAACCGACTAACCCGAGTACTAACTTAAGCCTCGTTGAACACAATGTAAACATCACCTAAATAGAAAACTGCCCTCCCAAACCCCTTGTGTCTACGCTCTAACCCTCAATCGATCTAAACAATAGGAAGAGAGTAAAAAGAAAAAATTGTAACTAAGAAATTGACAATTTAATAAACTTCAAGTATTATAATTTAAAAGTGGAAATTAATCGTTCAGTAAATGTGAGAGTTTCGACTTTGCATCTCTTTTTTTAAAATATATTGTAAAATTTTGTTGTTAAAATTAGTTAGAAATTAGTTGCCAGAAAAGAGACTTTTATAATACAATTTCCATTCTAGGTTCACGAAGACCATCTCTAGCATCTGTGCATAGCACTAGTTCGTCAGTCAAAAGTTATAGCTTAGTTCGCATAGAAAAGGAGCTGCAACAAAAAGAACTTAGGCAAGAAATGAAATTGCGTTTAGCTAGACTACAGCAACATCAACAACAAACGAAGCAGCATATTGCAATCAGTGATCCGTTGCTGCACGGCGTTATTTCGAAAAGTGCTTTGCCATCCCCTAGTCCATTAACTCCAAAGTCAACTGATGAGTTACTACCGTCACTTGATGAATTACAAGAGGTATGATAATAGTAGATTATGCACCAATTGCCAAAATTGTTATTTTGACGTGTGGAGTATTGTGGCCCTAGCCGAACGCGTGGGTCATAACGCCACAGGTCAAAATAACAATTTTCGCAAGAGGTGCATATGCTATTTTATCTATTGAGAACAGATAAATCGAGATGAGTAAATTTGCCCTAGAGGAATGAGTTCGATATTATCGTTCAAGATAGATAAAGTATTTAAATTATCGAAAACTCGTCCATCAAACATATGATACGCGGACTCGCAGGATTCCCGTAACGTTGCAAGGCATATCGAGAATGTAACATTTAACATTTCTCGAAAATAAGAAAATTCGCCAAAAAGTAAATTATTACGATGAAAAATATCATAATTTGCTCATTTTACACATTCACACGTTTCATCACTTTCCAGCTGTTTTGTCATTGTTATAACAATAGCAAAACATCTAAAAAAGAGAAAAATAGAAAAGGAGTTAAGTGCGCAAATTATAAATTTCTTCATTGTCATAAATTTAAAATTATTTTTTTTTTTCAAAATTCGGAAATAAAAATGCAAATTTTTTTAGTCGACCTGAGGAGAAGCCTCGGACCATAATGTTGCACTCATTTTTATCTGTAGCATAGCAAACAATTTTTTGGCTACGACGGCCTTCGGACAGACTTTTCGGCCGACGTGGAAGTCTCTGGAGTGGGCCCAAAATGTCTTTAATACTATTAGTACTTTCCCATCTAGTCCGGGCTCGAAACTCGACTAGTTACAAACATCGTGGTAAAGGCATTGGCCCGGTTAACACCCGTACGACAAACAAAATTTTGGACGATTTTTCACTGAAACCATCTTTGACTTTGAAGACAATTATGCACAAAAATCAGTTAACGATTGGTTTTTTTGTGTGTCAGAAAGGAAAATTCTACCGATAACAGATTTTTCTGCAAAACTGACTCCAAAGATCTTTTCAGTGAGTGCAAAATGTTATCAAGAAATATCTAGTTTGACAGTTTTAGTTGTCACTACACATGACACTAAGGAGTGTGAGAGAGGATTTTAGCTCAAATATTGAAACTTGTCTTGTGGAAAATTTTTGTGTTTATTTCAAAGTTCAGTTTGCGCCGATTAATTTTGTATGAAAATATAATTGGACTTTTCGCATGACCGCATGACAAGTTAAAGTTATCTCGTGCTATGTTACGTGAGTTGCAGGGAGCGATTTCGGACCACTTTCGCTGCACTTGTCTCGGAATTGCTGCCAAAATGAGATAAAGAAAAGACATGAGAACGTAAACAAAAACATATGCAAAAGACACGTACGCATCAGAATAGATGTTGCAAAAAGACTCGAACGTATCTAAATAAGAGTGAGCAAACATTTCAATGTTTTATGTTCTTTTAGAACTATAAGATAATAGTTTGCAGATCTACGGAAATTATCCAAGGTAATATCAAAGGCCCTACCGAAGTACGTCTTATGACATCCTGAAACACGTGTTCTCTAAAATTTTATTCTCTACAGTTAATCTCTATTATACTGCATAGTTAAGCAAATATAGTTGAAATACCATCTGCTTTCGTATAGGGCCGAGAAGCTCAATTCCGTCCATTCTATTGGTCCCAGCTCCCAGACCCCGGACCGCATTTCCACAAAATATTTTTCCCAGTTTTGTGAGATCAAATTCTTTCATTTGACACCAAAATGAACAATCTATGAGCTGTACCTGCCGAGATATTTGCAAAAAAATTTCAGCGACCCTCGAAAATCCACGTTGTTTGACACATCTTCGACCATATCTCCGGAACTTTTTTTATTTTTTTTTTTTATTGAAATTAGCCGCTCCACTAGAGTAGAGAACGCACGGGGGCCTCCATTTGGTCCCATTGTACTGGTTATGGGGTTAGATTAGACATTTGCTGTTGTTTTTCCCTAACCGGACACCACAAAGAAAAAATAATTAAGTTCCGCTTCATCAACGGTGTTGCGTAATCCGACAGTCCAAACAAACAAAACCATAAAAAGTGTTTCGTTTCATGAAGGGGTTAAACTGTAAAGAAAAAATCATAGTCATTTAAATGTAAGCCATCAGGCGGGGAGTTCCATTCAAAAATAGAGTTGGGCTCAATAAGAGTCCCAACAAATGAGCCTTTCGGCGATAAGTTCTTTCGAACCATCCAATCTGGCATCGTAATACAATTCACTGTTATCTCGAAGAAGATACATACGAAAAATTCACAAAATTTGTAAAAACACGTCTTCACATCTCCGCAACTACTTGACTAATTTTGCTCATGTTTAAATTGAATCATTGGACTCATGTTAAGAACAATTCCATTGGTAGGTTGCGAGCGAACCATGCGTTCTTGCTAAACCGTCCACATACGAGATTTGTGTTGTATGAAGAAAATTCCTCTATAGGTTCAATGTACAACTCCTTCATGCGAAAGAAGTCCAACCTTTGCATTCTTAGCCAGAAGACGGTTCTATCGTAACACATTTTCCAACTTTTCAATGGAATGGCCCTTAAATCATTGCGCGGTAGCGATGCGCCCGTGACGCAAGTCCTCATACGAGTAAAAAATTCAGAAAAATGTTTTTCGTAGACTTCAGAACCATATATACAGCTAAGTTTTGACTTTTTACCCTTACGTCGTACCGTCCTGAGACCTGGTTCATTGGATTACTTGTTTTGATTTGATTTGATTTGATTGAAATCGACTTTTGATCATCAAAATCGGTCCAGTGGTTCCGGATATATGACATTTTTAAAACTGCAATTTCCGGTACAAAATTTTCCTTCCATAGAAGCCAAAGTAAATGAAAATATCCTACGTTAGTTAGTGAGTTCGTTAGTTTGTACTACGTGGGGTGAAAAGTCCGCGGCCTTGCAATGAAAGAACTAACTTTTACATATGAAATTAATTTTATTCTTCAACGTAGTCTCCCTGAAGGGAAATGCACTTAGTCCAACGGTCCTGCAACATTTGGATACCTTTGGTATAATAGGATTTCTCCAACCCTGCAAAATAGGCCTCTGTTTCGGATATCACCTCATCATTAGAGTAAAATCTTTTTCCCTGTAGCCATCTTTTTAAGTTTGGGAACAAATAGTAGTCGCTGGGGCCAGATCTGGAGAGTAAGGTGGGTGGTGGAGTAATTCATAGCCCAAAGAGTCCAGTTTCACAGTTGCTTTTATGGATGAATGCGCTGGTGCATTGTCATGATGAAACAGGACCTTTTTCTTCTGCATATGCGGTCGTTTTCTCTTGATCTCGTTGTCGAGCTGTTCCAATAATGTGACATAGTACTCGCCAGTTATTGTTTTCCTTTCTCCAAATAGTCGATAAATATTATGCCATGCGCATCCCAAAAAATCGTGGCCATAACCTTGCCTGCAGAACGCTGTGCCTTTGGGCGCTTCGGTCGGCTTTGACCAAATTCTAACCACTCTGCAGACTGTCTATTGGACTCTGGTGTATAGTAATGAATACACGTTTCATCAATCGTGACAAATCTACGCAAAAACTCCGTTGGATTACGCTCGAACAAAGCTAAATTACGCTCTGAATCGTCAAGACGGTGCTGCTTTTGATCAATTGTTAGAAAACGCGGCACCCATCGCGTAGAAAGCTTTTTCATGTCCAAATACTCGTGTAAAATGTGTCGCACCCGTTCTGTTGATATTTTGAGGATGTCAGCTATTTCACTAACTTTAACTTTCCGATCAGCCAAAACAATACGATGGATTCTTTTGATGTTTTCTTCCGTAACTGCTTCACTTGGACGTCCTGAACGTGGGGCATCATCGGTGCTTGTATTACCTCGTTTAAATTCAGCATGCCACTTCTTGACCGTTGTATACGACGGAGAAGATGTGCCATAACACTTATCCAGCCATTCTTTGCTTTGCACCGTATTTTTTCCCTTTAAGAAACAATGTTTAATCAACACATGGAATTCATTATTTTCCATTTTTTACGAACAACAAAAACCTGCGTCACTCTATTGACAGTAATTCGAAAACTATGACACCAAATGTCAGGAAATTTTGGCTGTAGACAAGTAAAGGGTGGTACTACTGAATGTTAACAAAAATTCTGAAGTAATGACGCCATCTCTATGTGAGGCCGCGGACTTTTCACCCCATGTAGTAGTTACACCGTTAGTTAGTTAGTTCCAGGGCTATTTGTATGAAAAACCAATTTTTTTGCTGCGGCTCAAAAACGGTCCGATAATTTTTCTTAAAAATTTGCAGGGACCTTCAGCTGGGCATTCTACGCCATATGAGATTTTAAAAAAGTACCCCCCTGCCTCGTTTGGGCGCCAGCGCTCATGGAAGCTCCCATACAAATCCCATATAAAAGCATATTTTGTATGTATTTGTGTGTGTATTCAAGGTATGGGTCAAACATGAGCAAAATTTTTAGAATGTGACCTGAGGCGGCAGTGATGGTGAAATCGTGGTGGCGGTCAGTGGTGGCCGCCACCGCTAGCTATGGCAGCCGCGCGAAGTGCCGTGGCGTCAAAAAATTTTTATGAATGAGGGTTGTAGAGGAAGTGACTTTGATCATTTTCGTAGATATAAGTGATGGCCGCCAACGCCAGCTATGGTAGCCGCGAGGATGGCCGTGGCGACAAAAAAATTTTATGAATGAGAGTTGTAGATGAAGTGACTGTGATCATTTTCGTAGACGTAAGGGGTGGCCGCCATCGCCAGCAGAGGGTTGAAATTCGAATAGAATAGAAAATATTTTTCGCCGAAATTTGTTTCCTATTTCCTTCCAAAGCTAGTGATATCACAACAAAAACCCGTTTTAAAACTAAAACGTGACGCAAGTCCTCGTCCTTTCTACCAAAACAACTGATATCAATTGGGGTGACGCTTACAGCTTTACAGCTGGGGGTCCGGCATTTGTGACGCAGTTTTTCAATCAAACCGTCACCCTAATCGATATCAGTCGTTTTGGAAGAAGAAACAAGAGACTTGCGTCACGTTTCCCTTTTAAAAAGGGTTTTTGTTGTGATTTTATTTTCACTTGTTTCGGAGGCTGCTGTCAAACATTTATCAATGAAAATAATTGAGAGAAGAAGAACTAATTTTAACACGAATTAACATTAAATTCAGCATAAAGTGTGCCACCGATATTAAAGACAAGTTAGACTAAGCAATGGTGTTTCTTTTGTGTCTGGCTGAGAGCTCAGTTACGCTACCAACGATCCAACAGCTTTAGAGTATTTGTAAAAATTTTTCGTGACCCATATGACAAAAAAGTCAATTACTACATAACAGAGCAAAATAGTTTTTTGTGTGTCTGTTTTTGACGACTGATTTTAGGCAATTTCGCGTGTTGTAGACCGAGCAGAGCGGGGTCTGTTCTTCAAAATGCTTTTCGGTAGCCTATTATTACCCACCTATTCTAAAAAATCATATCGTTTCTTAATTGTTGTTCTTATAAACAAAAATTTCTGCGATATACCTCTAAGAATTATCATTTTGTAATAAATTCAATTGAAAGTGTAGATACTTTGAAATAGCCCTTTCAATTAGAATTAAAAACTATAAATGTTTCTGCAGTTTGAAAGTCACATCCTTATTTCGTAAATAATCTAAGCAGCGAGCGGCGGGCGGGCGCATACGCTTCGATCAAAGTTAGCTCAAATTAAATTGAATTTAGAGAACCGACGAAAAAGTATTTTCGGTTGTCTGCTATTTTCGGTTCCTTTACCAATCAAGAGTTGAATTTTTTCATTTTCGGTTGTCATTTGGGTAGCGAAAATGACAATATTCGTAGTTGGTGTAATGAAATAGTTATTTACATCACAAGGACATGTCATTTTCGTGTGATGTATTGAATTTTTCATGCTTGATAAGAGATACGAGGGCCGAAAATACCTTCGGTTCTTTTTTACAAGCATGAAAAGCCTAATACATCACAGGAAAACGCAGTGATGTAAATAATCATTTAGGGCTAGGACCGACCTTAGGACTTAGGATCTTAAGGAGAGGATATGGCCTATACTTCTATGGACAAAGTAATTCGACTCACCACTGCATTAAAATGTCATCAGTAGAAGTATATTCAACTAACTACCTGTACCTTGTAGAGCGATTTCAGTGCCAATAAAAGCTGAGTTTACACTACACTGTTACTCAGCTCCGATCCAACTTGAAAAACATTTTATGTTTGGTTTGGCAGTTGTTTTAAATTACTGTGTGTAATGTGGCGATCGTGGATTTCCAACATTTTTTTGCTAATTTTTACATTATTTTTTGTCCGGATTTCTGAGATAATTCCGTATTTATTTTGACGTCTGTTCGGATTTTATAAGGACACAACAATGCCCAACAATGCCCAAATTTAATCCCATAAAAGATTTTTCGATTATTTACTTTTCAGCGAAAAAAGAATTTTGAAAATCTGTCAAATGCAAGTTTTACTCGAGTCATCGTGTTGACGGACGGACAATTTTTTTTACATTCGGCATCTAGGCAATGTGATCGGTGCTCCCCCCTTTTCTCCCTCATATCGACTGGTTACAAACATTGTGGTAAACGCAATAGACCCCTTTTCGAAGAACTTCGTTCTTCGTACGGGTCTAGTGAACGCAAACTTTACAAAACGAAAAGTCATCTGGAAGCCGTACAACTTTCATACTGTTTTTGTTTAAGTTTTCATTTCTCTTTTCTTCATCTCGACAGCAGTGTTCAAGACAAGTTTAGTGAAAGTGGTCCGCTCTCTGAAGCTCACCTTCTGAGTGTATGATGAATGGACTTTAAACTTGTCTTGCGGAAAGTTCAATTGTATTTTCATACAAAATTAATTGGCGCAAAGTGAACTTTGAAACAAACACAAAAGATTTCCGCAAGACAAGTTTCAATAACTGAGCTAAAAATCTCTCTCACAACACTATTAGAAAGCCAAAACTTTTACATAATTTTAATATTTCAGCTTTCACCGCCGGAGTCGATCATAGCGTCAAATGATGCTTCATACATAGGACCATGCTCATCAAATGAAGCTTTATTAAATTGAATCCGTCAATTTAATTTATTGTTTAACTTCAAAGTAACGACACATGCAGTCTACGATATGTTAATAAATTATCAAATAGCACTAGAAGAAAATGTTAAGAGCAATCAGTCTGTCGCGGCCTGAACGGCCCGATGTTTCATGTAAATAAATTTTTTAATAGCCTTCGCCGATGATCATAGTTTTTGTTATAAATGCCTTTCTCAATATTTAATATTAAAAATACGGATTAGAGGCATAACTCCGATTCTTAATTACAACACAAATAAAGTAAATCTGTAATTTATATGGCTTATGAATTCAAACTGATAAACGAATGATAGAAAGAAGGTATAGTTAACAACACATAAAACACTAATAAAATTGATAAACAAATTAAACATTTGTACCCATCCGCAACTAAATTGAAATAGTCAAATACATCTATAGATTGTGCATTTACTTTTACATAACCACGTTAAGATCTCAAATCTATGGAGTGATTGAACCGAATCCCGAGGTGATATGAGAATCATAGCATTTCAAATAAAACGAAGTAGCTGAAATACAAACATCCCAGTTCCCAGAGAAAAGGTGCTAGCACTGTGTGAAGGTGCCATCGTATAATCAATTTTAATCGACCCTGGTGAATGAACAGACCATTGCTATTACTTCTTGAAATACGCCTCCATAACACCTAAAGAAGCTGCGACGACAAAACACGTTAAATATTTTTATTAACGAAATGCACAACCTATAGCGCATTTAAAATATTATTAAAGTAATGCCATCTCGAAAAACGTCATTTCTATCAGGTTTTTTGATGTTAAGATAATTTATCGATTATAATTGATAGTATATAACTCAGGTGACAGGAATTAACACCCAGCTCAATATCGCGGAAAGTATTTCGGGCGTTACTGACTATGTGCGTAGTATACTTTCCTGGCGATATAGGACATGTGCATAGTATTGCCTGTTCAATATCTTCCGAATAAAATAGTTTATTAAATTTTCCCTTTTACAAAAAAATTGCTCTAAACTCCTCCGCTTTGACATAAATTTACGGTCGATATTGAGTAGGAAAAATTACACACCTGCGTAATATCGCCCGGATAATTGTTGCGGGTGATATTGAGTGGGTAACAGAGTATTAAAGGAGAGAAACATCAACAATAGAAAAACTCACGCCGAAGTAAGTCAAAATATTACTGAAGAAATTGGTCTCATTTTGACGTGTGACCCCGAAGTTGTTTTGACTCGTTTGTATGGATTTGCGGGTTTCACTTCTTATAAGGCGCAAAGCCATACGTCCATATTGATGCGAAAACCGATTTATAAATTAGTTATTTTGGAGTTATTTATGAACGACCAACTAATATATTTGTCTCGTTTTGTGTTCAATTTTTTGTTATCCTAATTCAAACTGTGCTGATTCTTTTTGTGGAATGGGAGTTGACACAATGAATGGATTTTGCCTCATCAATGGTGTATTGACAACTTGTAACTAGCGCGTTTTGTAATTTGAGGGGGGAGCGAAGGTCTACATATTAACGTTCAGCTGGTATTAGAATTCTTAAAATTTGTAGACACGTCGAAAGGTAGCGATGCTTCTATTGAAGTGTTGTGATGCTTTGGCCTCTCCAATTCGGACGATTTATAATCTGTCCATAGGATCGAAGGTTTTTCCGTCTCGCTGTAAGACTTCTTACTTGAAGCCGGTTTTTAGGTCCAGTTTAAGGAGCTAGTGTGGGACTTGGTCACTGAACGATTGACCTCCTCCATCTCCCTCCTGCACAACATAGCTTTATTAGGAGTCGTTCGACTGCGACCGATCCTCTCGATTTCGCCTCTATAGCTAGAAATTATTGAATCAGATGGAAACCACACATTCAACGTCATATAATTATAAGGCCTCCAGTTCTTTCCGTACATATCGTTTGTGTTTAGCCTGTTAGCCTTTATTATTATTACCAGCTTACGTCTTAATATGATGCTAACGGTTAATTTCAAATGTTTTCTATACAAAAATATTGTAACATACTACACGACCTTGAAATTTCAAAAAAGTGCTGTGAATAATCATGGATGGTGCAGAAAATTGTCAGCTAGGCTCCACATCATGTGCAAATATTTCAAATTCAAAATGGAATATTAAAATTTTATTCAAACTAAAAGAACTAAAGGATAACGTCGCGGCAATGTTCGGTGCTGATATTGTACTACGCGAATTTGACTAGTTTGGATAACAACGGTTTTATTTGTGAAAACCACCGAATCCTTCTAGGTGATGGCTATGCAGACTTATCGGATGATTCTGATGAAGAAGACTTTTTCGGTTTCGATAATACTGAATACTTATGCTTCTTCTTTCGTCTCAGGGCTACTCGTTGCATTAGACAATAAACGTGAACACGGACGGGCTAAACACAAAATTCGAACGATATGTACGGAAAGAACTGGAGGCCTTATAATTATATGACGTTGAATGTGTGGTTTCCAAATGAATTGCAACAAATAAGGTCTTTACCTGAAAGACTACGCGTCTAGAAGTGAAACTAGCACAATTAGTGAAAATTCTGGACGAGTTTCTTACACTTAGAACCACAAAAGGTACCTCGAATGTGAGTTTTTCGTGAACAATTTGGAATTTCCACTTCGAAACATTTTTCCTTTTTTAAAATTTCGGTTTTTGGACAATATAGGAACTCCATTTTCATTTGGATTAAGTTCTCTATTCCATTTGTGGAGGTACGTAAAGTTAAAGATACAAAAAGTTACGGATTTTCATTTTTTTTAAATTTTTACTTAAATCAACTCCATTTTTTTTCTACGCGTCACAAAGTTCTACTTACGAATTCATTTAAAAGCTAAGGGCAATGGCTACAGCCTCCCGCTTTGGGTTTGGGAAAAAATTGTATACCGTCCCTTCAACGACTCTTTGAAAATGACCATTTTTTCGACGTTTTTGACTTCTGTAGCCAGCTACTTGCACTTGCCAGGAGTGTTGCCTCCGCCAAAAGCTTTGTATTATTGAACTACTTAATCGTACATAATTTGCCTGGAATCGATTTGGTCTTATCCAAGATATTCATCAAAAACTATTTTTTTGACCTCTGTGCAGACCATTTTTCGGAGAGTTCAAAACTACAAAATAATTTTTTGAAAAAAAAACTGTTCTTTTACGAAAGTCTTTTATTGGAATGAAGAATCAAACAAGCCATAGAGATCGAAATTCCGCGACATGTTGGATCATGACCGTGCGAAGTTCTGGCAAATTCACTCACAAGGGAAGAAAACCAACATTTGCAAACTCGGTCAGAAAGGAATGCATAGATGTCACTTTGGTATCCTGTGGCCTTGCAGAGAGAATTCATTCATGGGAAGTGGCCGAAGAAGAAACTTATTCAGATTGTAAACTGATTAAGTTTCGTCTTAGAGGGTCATTCTCGGGTAGAAAACCGTATAGGAATTTGAGAAGGACAAATTGGGACTCCTATAGAAAAGAGCTGAAGGAGGTACTAAATAAAATAGTCTCTTATGAGCACTACGCAACAGTGGAGGGGCTGGAAGTAGCTTATCAAAGGCTTACTTCAGCGATGTTGAAAAAATAACACTCTGCATGTCCCCTATCCTATCCCAAACTCCTTTACAAAAACCATGTCTGGAGTAAGGCCATAGAGGGAAAAAAGCAGGAACTTTGGAAGGCATGGAATAAAGCAGGAAAGGGTCATAATCAAGAAGAAAACAGGGCTATCTATAGGACCCTCCTCAAGGAATACAAAGAAACCCTAGTCAAGCATAGGGAAAAAACTAAAGAAAAATCCTTTGAAGAGGCAAAAACGATACCGGCATATGCGTGTGACCACAAGATTTTAGCTAAAGATCATGCCGTTCAGGTAGGCTCTCTGCTCAAACCAGATGGAAGTTACACCACAAACAGCTGAACACCTCGAGACTCATTTCCCGGGTAGCACTCAGGTTAACAGGGAACCTAACCCAGAATACCTAAATAGGAATACACCTAGTAGGGCTAACTGGTAGTTTGCAGAAAGGTTGACTAAGAAAGGGAAAGTGAAATTCGCGATTCACAAATTTCATTCCTTTAAGTCAGCTGGACCAAATGGGATCTACTCAAGGAAGGTATGGAACTACTTCTTCACGGACTGATCGGTATTTTTAAGAGCTCTATTGTACTGACCTACATATCTAGGGACTGGGAAAGAGTTAGAGTAAGCCTTCATCCCCAAACCTGGGAGAACGATTCACTGTGAAGCCAAGGACTTCAGACTCATCAGTCTGATGTCCTTTCTGCTAAATTCAGTGGAAATGCTTCTCGACTTTTACCTGAGGAAGGAAGTCCTAAGGAATTTCCGACGTTATGTTAACCAGCATGCTTATCAGACGGGTAAATCCACTGATACAGCACTTCACCAAATAACACAAAAAACCGAAAACATTCTGGGAAACAAACAAGTAGCCTTGGGTTGTTTCATGGATATAGAGGGAATTTTCGACAATACGGGGTTCGACGCTGTCAGAGGAAGACATACGGAGGACATTGCTGTAAGATGGATTGTTAGAGATGTAGAACTGTGGAAGCAAGCATCTGCGGCACCACAACCAGTCTGGGAGTGACTAGGGGATGTCCCCAAGGGGGCATACTATCACCTATACTTTGGTGTACGGTAATAGACTCTCTCCTGGTCAAACTCAATCAATCTGAAATTTTTACCCAGCGTTACTCAGATGACATCTCTGTCAATGGAGGAATCTGCCCGACGACTTTGGGAGATCGGATGAGAGAAGTGCTAAAAGTAGTAGAGGAATAGTGTAAGGAGAAAAAACTCCGAGTAAATCCGGGAAAAACGAAACTGATAATTTTTAAAAGAAAGAACAAGGTTGATGGACGGGAGTTTTTTTTTTTTAATAATCATTTATTTATCACTCCAATTAATTACTGGGTGAAGCACAATATTTTAGACTCTTTGGAGAATTACTTAACCCTAGGGTGATGATAAAATACCTAGCGGTCGCCTTCGACCATTGAATGACCTGGATTATGCATCTAACAGATAGTTAGATAAGGCAATTGGAACTTTCTGGATGTGTAGAAACGCATTCGGAGGAACTTGGGGTTTATCCCCAAGAGCCATCTGGTGGATATACACAACAGTAGTTAGACCAATGTTCTGCCATTTGTGCATTGTTTGGTGGCATAGAGTAGAAATAGGGACAGCTAAAAAGAAGATAGATAGACTTCAGAACAGAAGACTCTACATCTGCTCGGATAGCCAACCCTCAATTGAAGCTCTGGAATCCCCTATGGTCAGTTCGGCCACGGTGCTTCAATGTGAGGAAACTCTCAATGAGATGGGTAAAAAGAATAATGGGTTTATAATTCTATGGGTGCCGGGTCATTCTGGCATCCAAAGGAATGAGAGAACCGACGAATTAGCAGACAAGGGAGCGAATGAGCACCCGATAGTGTCAGAACCCTTCTGTGGTATAACGAAAAATGAAAGAAAACGTATCATTAAAAATTGGCTCGAGATGTAGCACAGGAGAATCTGGGACAGGTACGAGGGAGGTAAACACACAAATGCCTTCTGCAAGGCTCTTCTAAGGAAATTCAGTGACTGTCTACTGAACCTTGCCTTGATAGACCTGACATGAAGAGAGTAGCTGAAGTCCTGACAGGACACTGCGGTCTCAACAAATATCTCTCTGTTATAGGATATGCAGCAAACCCCAAATGTGACTGCGGATATGACGAGGAAACTTGTTTCCACATTATCAGTGACTGCCCTAAATATAGATATTACAGGCAACGAATCTTGGGCAAACCAGAACTTAGCATAAAAGACTTAACCATCGACAAAATTAACGTGCAAGACCTGCCCTCTTTCCTAAAAAGGACGAGTAGACTGGAGTGGTAACTTTCAACTAACTGACAGAGCAAGACCTTACAAGGATATGACGCAACACGCTGAACTTTGGACAACTCATAAATCACAATGAGATAACACACTATTTTTCACATTTGCCTGAATCATTTAAATTCTTATAATTTCCTGTCAAACTTACTAATTTGACCCCCTTCACACCTTCAATCTATCTATCTTACCCTTTCTGTAGTGGGTCGTAATCCATAATTTCATTGTAAAACAATTCTGTTTTGGCGAAAATACAACGACGCAGTCCGTAAATAAACGATTTTTTCTGCGAAATATAAGCAACATAATCACAAATTTCATCCACTCTATTCCTTCACAACATCTCCAAAATACATGACGATGGACAGGTGAACTTTCTTCTACTTCTATATTGCTACCTTAACATTTTAAAGGAAATTATTACTTCAATGCTTTTAGCTTTTGTTCGATAATATAGGCTATAATGCAGCAACAACCTTACAATTTATCCTTGTTTTATTCAATATTGTAATTCTTTCCTAAAACTGTGGTCGGTCTAGGTTGAGCTTTAGAGTTTTCATAGTAGCTACGGTCCTGATTCCACAAACTAGGGATTGTCAGAGTAGACTATGCTCTTTTGAGATGGCTTGAAACTTTAGTGGGCGATTTCAATATGTGAAGGTCATGGAAGATCATCTCCGACCTTTAGAGTATGCTCTTTGTTCCTTTTTGTGGATGATGCTACGAAGATCTTCAAATCGATAAAGATTTTGTTTGTAGACGACCTTAGGCTGCTTTGCAGAGTTGAATCGATCCCTGATGCTATTCTTCTTCAATCTGATATTGATGCTCTAGTGCTTTGGTTTAGGCGGAATCAGTTGATCCTCAACGTGGGTAAATGCAAAGTGATGTCTTTTTACAGAATCCTTGACCCGATTTCTCTTCAATATGAGATTGATCGGGTGTCTTTGTCCCGAGTTACTGAAATCCAGGATCTCGGAGTACGGTTGGATGTAAGGATTACTATCAAGTCCACCAGATCGGGTCCTGACCTGAATTTTTTTGACCTGGTTCTGACCTGGATTTCCAGGTCGGAAGAAAACCAGATCGGGTCCTGACCTGGTGGACTTGGTTTTATATAACGAATAGTAGAAAATATTTTTTCAATAATTTTTTGAAGTCTAAAGTACCGAAAAGTAAGGTTGCTCATCGGGCAAATATCTCAAAACACTCATATTAAAATTGTACGCCTTGAAAATTGTACTGTACAGTCTAACATTTGTTGACGGAAGATTTTAATTTTTTTAAAAACATGCGATGGAAAACATGCAGGGTCTGTGTGTAGAAAAGCTATTGAAATAATCCGAAAAGTTCTTCAGTAAGGAACAACCAATTTTCTAAGCTGAAGCAAAATTTGTACACTTATGCTTTGAAAAGATATGCAAGATATGCAATAACAAAAAATAAAAATTAAAGAATATTTTGCATAAAGTACGAAAAAAAACCTTAAGATTTGATTTTTTTTTATATTGTTGTTGACCAAATTGTTGTTAACATGAATGTTAGCGCCCTTATCTTACAGAATAGGTAACGCAAAATAATAGAATATCTTAAAATAAATCGATCAATGGAGAAATTCAAAAATATTTGGGACTACCACAATTTCCAGCAAAGTTTTCGTTCTGTATTGAGCTTTTGGAAGTTGGATGAAAAAGGATACCCGTTCCTAAGCTCAATTTTTTGCAGTGCGTTGCAATCAAATACCCTACAAGCTAGTATGTGATTACGGAGTTGGTGTAGACAGGGCCTTTTATAACATACAAGCTCGGATGAAATATATACCCCAGGCCGAGGGGTGGCGCACTTCATTTATTCCATTTATTCATTTATTCCATTTATTCCATTTATTCCCAAAATTCTTTTTGTTGTTTTTGCGGAATATCTGAACCAAACGCTTCACAAGTTAGACAAATAAGTTCAAAAAAAGGTTTGCACAAATTGTAAAGCATTTCAACCATCTTGAGAATAAATTTTATTTTTTTTGGAATAAATAAAATAAATTTATTTATTCCATTTATTCCATTTTTCAACAAAAATTCTTTTAAGTTTTCAAAAGTGGGTTTTTTCACTTTTTGACACATTAGTATGGTTTGTTGTGTGCGTTGCCATCAAAATCAAGTCTATTTGAGGTTTTGACGAATTTGAAAAACTATCATTTATTCCATTTATTCCAATATTTATTCTGTTTATTACCATTTATTCCATTTTTTCCCATTTATTCCCATTTATTCCATTTATTCCCATTTATTCCATAAACCGCAGAAGTGCGTCACCCCTCGCCCCAGGCCCATGTCAGTCCACCCCACTTTTTATAAATCCACCCCAGTGCATCCCAGTGAAACTCATTTTCAACTTTGAAGTTCAACTCATTTTTTGATTCTTAATATTCAGCTGGGCAAAAATGACAGATTTTCTCACTGAAAAGAGGTTCTAAAGTGGACAACATGAATTTTTTCTTTTGTAAGGAATTGTAGTCTACAGTCGACAACAATTCTGACAGGGTTGTGCCCAAAATTTTGCAATTTGAAATAAAAAATTTCGCCTTCGGCGCTTTACATTATATTTTTTCTTAGTGTGTTTTCTTCTTTTGGAAACCGAATTTTCCAACAAAGAGATAGATAATAAGTATGGATTTTTTATCCAAAATCGTCGCGAGTGGAAAATTTTCTCGCTCGCGCTTCTTACACGATCTTTGTCCATTACAAGCAAAATAAAAGTATGCATAAAAGACAATACTACTTATTGAAAAGGTTGGAACATTCAATTGAAAATTTGGGCCCTCTCAATACAAAATTTGGGCCACCTCGATGAAAAATCCCTCAGTCCAAAATCTTTATAAAAAGCTCTGAGGGTAGAGATAAACTATTTTTAGAATCTGAGTAATAATTTTGTCTGACACTACAGTATTTGTTTGATCCAACCAAATTTTAAGATCAATGGACGCTTGGCAAATTTGTCGCCTACACTTGTGCGCAAAAATATTCGTTTTTCAATGATTTCACTGAACCAAAATATTTTTTTAAAAAAGTAACACGACAATTCTCACTGGAGCAGTTTTCGTAAATTTATGTCATCATCCGAAGCAATTTTTTATTCACAAGTAACACATTGACAATATTGTCGTACTGCTTTTTTAGAAAAATATTTAGATTCAGTGAAGTCATCGAAAAACGAATATGTAGGCTACTTTGCAAAGTGTCTATTTATCTGAAGTAGTGAATATCAACTTTATTTGAATCGGTTTTAGTCATAATATAAGTTTCTGGAACTTATTTCCAGCTTTATTATTTTAGGTGAAAAAAATTAGGTCGACCTGATTCCATCAGGTCAAAACCGGAACGGGTCATTTTTGACCTGGTCTTTTTTCGACCTGGTTTTTTCGGGTCGAACCTGAATCTAACCAGGTCGACCCGACCTGATAGTAATCCTTAGTTGGATTGATGAGATGTTGACATTGACTTTATCACGTCCAAGGCATGGAGGGATTCGTGAAGCGAATATGCAGGCAATTCATGGACATTCGAGCTCTGAAAAGTAGTGTTTATATTGCTCATGTACGATCTCACTTGAAATACGCTTCTGTTGCTTGAGATGTCGTGTAAACAAAATTAAGTCGAGCCAGAAAAAGTTTCTCATGTGTGTATGTTTATGTATTTGACTAGCTGTGCTACAATATTTCCTTATACTTATATTTTTAACTTTTTGTGTCTCTGTTAAATTTTTACACTTATATCTATGATTTTAATTTATTTTTCTTTGAAATTCACGTTTTATTAATTAATGACAAATTTTGTTTTAATGTTTTGCTTAAAATCACTTTCTCCCTTTATGTCCCTTGGCAGTCCGTTAAACACTTTGATTTTGTAGATTCCTCCTTTGGCCTGAGGTCCTCCGCGTTTAGCAAGTTGTGTGACGTTGTTAGTATGCTCTGAGAAGGACCGTAAGTCGGGTCAGTGCGTTTCGTCTTCCTCCTTACTTGGGATTGAGCCACTTTGGCGTAGGAGAGCCAATTTGTCCGTGATGTTTGTGTCCGATTTATTGCGCTGTCGTCTTACTGGCCCTGGCTTGAGCTCAAAGATTCAATCGAAGGTCCATGTACGTCCGCTTAGGAGTAGAGACTTCTTTGTGATTCCTTTTCATTGAACTTATTATGGCCAACATGGGCCACTTGATAGAATGCTCAGAATTTGTAACTTTTGACTATCTCACGAGGAGCGGATTTCGATCCATGGTTGTATCAGTTACCCGGTTACGTAATAAATGTTTCTGATCAACTGTCGGAATCATTCTGTACTTTTTTTTGAAATAGTAACTAATATTTCAAAAAAAGAGTACAGAATGATTGTTGACCATTAAAATGTAATCCGGACTCTCGGGTTCGAGCGGTTGACGTAAGAATAAATAAATAATAAACTTTTCACTATAGATTGCAATAATAGTTTGCCATATGAATTTTTTGTAACTGGAATGTCAGCTGTGAACAGTATGTATAATAGAGGTGCCAGGACACTTCTTTGGGGCAATACTCATACTCATATTGGACTATAGCTTGAGTATGTTTTTTCTTTCTTAAATGAATTTTCGTCAAGCTACATATGACTCAAGGAGTCGACAGTAATTTTTTGGAAGGATTTTACTCATATTTTATGTGAGTTCTTGGTGCCATACTTTATTGTGACTCCGAAGTAGACAATGCATTTTGAATTTTCGTTTCTCTCCTAACACTCCATATCACGCAGGTGTGTAGTTAATACATGTCACCTATAACAAACTCATCTACTTTAAAATTTTTGTTTTGACTCGCAGGAACTTCACCGCATGAGTCAATGGCGAATGCTGTAATCTTGCGACGAGTTAAAAGAAACATTTAGAAGTAATTAAGTAACATATCTGCATGCCGAAGCGATCTAACTACAATTTTCAGTTTTACCACAGACTACTAAGCTATAACTTATCTCAATCCTGTAAATTTATAAAGAAATTTGTTTGTATAAGTTCATGTTACAGAAAGTTTACATTTAGGATGGTTGTGTTTCTAGTTTTTAATAAATTCATGTTTTCAGTGAGCCCAAAACGATGAAATGGGAAATATATAAATTAAAGGTTGTAATTCCAAAGCGGTAAAAACGTTTCCGTAAATCCATTAAAATTTGAAATTTACCGGGAATTTACGGAAAGTTAACGGCTTTTTAACAATTAAAAGCGTTTTTTGTTGTTGTGTTGGTGTTTCTGATCTGTAATAATTGTATTCAATGTTGTATTGCTTGGAGTTTTCGAAACAATTGAGATGCTTTTTCTTTGTTAGCCGATATTCGGTAGGTTTCCCATTTTCAGAGCTAAAAAACAAATCTGTCTTAGGTCATAGATTTTTTTAAATAAAACTTTTTTGTAACTATAAAACTTCAAAAGGAAGGAGATTTATTTAAAATTAGAGTTTACAAAACTAAATAAAACTCAACGAGAAGTCACGGCTGGAGCGGTCCGAGCGGTCCTCAAAGAAAATCTCACTAAAGCAACTGTGGGACAAATGGCTATGAATAGGCGAACGTTTGACTTTTTTTCCTAGTTCTCTTTCCTCAAAAAATTTAATCGAAAATTTTCAAAGTTTTTTTATTCTGATCGTCTTTTTAATCGCAGTCGTCGCCAAGCTTCTTCTCTGTTTAATATGAGTCTACTTTTCCAGCAAAGCTTCCGTAAAATTTCGGTAAAATACCAATTTTTGCGTAATATGCAAAAATTTCATTTATTACGGCCAAAAAATTAAGGAATTTTACTCCCTTAATTATAATTAGTTTTTATATATTTGAAGACATTTCCGTGTTCTGGTAATTACAGTCAGCTTAAAATTTTTATTCATATGATGGACGAATTGAATAGAATTGACAATACATGCTGTTATTCAAGTTCAGACTGTAAGTATTTTAAGCCGACTGTGGAGTCACTTCGAAATTACTGTTAACTGTTACTTTATAATGCGTCTGTGTACCTTTTTCGGACGATTGATTTAAGGCATTTTCGCGAAAATACCCAAAATCAATCGTCCAAAACAGGCACACATACAACTTTACATGCAAAGGGTTCGCCCCAAAAAAAAAAAAACAGAAAATGCCTTCATTTTCGGCCCCGTCGCATGTAAATAACTATTTTATTATTTTATTGTGTGTAAAAATTATATAGACTGAATAAAATATGAAGAAAGTTTAACGTTGCATTTTTAAAAAAATTTATTAACTACAAACTCATTTTTCATGCTTGCTATCAGGGACGAAAAGAAAAATGTAATCCCCCGGGCTTACATTTTTCAACTTTCGTCCCTGGTAGCAAGCATGAAAAACTTAATACGCAACACGGCAAAGCACTTTCGGCCTGCTCCCTTGTTGCATAAATAACTATCCTGTAGTATTTAAGGTAAAAATTTTTTGACCTTTTTACACTGGTTGTTCTTTTTCCTAAATCAGTATGATTGTGCAATACAATTTGAATCACCAAACACATTAAATCAGTTACTTTGAAGAAACAATCAATTGGAATGCTATCCATAGATCTCAAAGCTGCTGTTGACACTATATGGCACGCAGCCATTTTGCACAAAATGCATTGTCTCGGCTTCCCAACATACCTAACGAAGATTATCAGTTCTTTTCCACGTGATCGCACCTTTCAAGTATCAGTCCTGCCCTTTTCAACGTATTAGAGGTATTAGAATGAGGTCGCACCTCATTTTCGTGCCCGCCCAGCGATATAAAAAAATTAACGCTCGCCCGAGTTTTTTTACGATCGCCTGAATTTTCTTATATGTCTTTGTGCGCGCCCGAAATTTCTATAAGAATTTCTTTAAATCTTGACGGTAATGCATATATGCGAAAGTCAAAAGATTACATATTTCATTTGAGTCTCGTTTTTTGAATTCGTTTAATTTTATTTAATTCGAATCCAATTCATTTTAAATGGAAAATTAATTAACTGAAATTAATTTATTAAATTGGTGTTTCAACAGCCTTCAATTCACTTTTATGCATGAACTGAAATAGGAATTTGATTTGAGTAGGAAGTGTTGACCGTCCGATGCCGGCTCGACATTTTTTAGGCCCGCCCGATGCCCGCCCAAAAAATAATGCCCGAAAAATTTTAGCCCGCGGGCTCGGGCCGCCCGCAGACCTCTACAACGTATCACTGAGCGACATCCCATGCCAAAACAATTCGAATCGTTTGAAGCTGTTACTGTCCCAATTCGCTGATGACACTACGCTCCTCGCTTCCGCATATTCTACTAATGCTAATCAAGAAACTACCAAAAAGCGTTCAATTCATTGGCGAAGTATTTTAAAAAAGGGAGAGTGCAGATTAATGGAAGAAAAATCTGAAGCACTGCTTTTCACCCGTAAAAGGCCTAGTCGGCACCTACCCCAAAGATTACTGCAAGTGGAAAAATCCAACATCACCTGCAGCAACACAATGAAATACCTTGGCATGACACTCGACCCTAAGCTCTGTTATGCTGCTCACATCGAATTCATGCTCTCGAAATGTAACAAAATTGTACGCTTGCTCTACCCTGATCAACAGAAATTCCGAACTTTCAATTGCGAACAAAATTAATCAAATTAATCAAATTAATCAAAATTAATAAATCAATTTTGCGCACGTCGTTTTCATACGCAGCTCCAGTGTGGTTGGAATGCGCAGCAACACACAAACATATGCAAGGGACTCGTACGCATCAGAATAGATGTTGAACCGTCCGAAGAAACAGCGCGAAAACCTCTCTAAAACCCTAAAAATCTCAAAATGTAAAAAAAATGCACTAGGGCCGATCTTAGAACCGACCTAGAGCACTTAGGAGAGGCCCCTGACCCATACTGCCGTGAACAAAAATGTTCGCATCTATTTCTCTGCAAAACTGCACAAAAAACCTCAAGAAATATTCACGAAAAATCCTCAAATATCGTATGTGGTCGCGTAGAGTGAGTTGGGCCCACACTGGAGACTCTTGAGCCCGACCCACTCAACAGATTTTCACTAATTTGATTTTCTTGATTTTTTATGGCTACATCTTTCATTCAAAACATTGAAGAGCGATTGGTGTTCTAATTTTGCAGAGATGTGCGTGAAAAAGCTCCACGAACCTTCAAAAACCACATTTTTGACCACATTTTCTACCGTAACTTCGAAAGTTTCCGACAGAATTTTCCCAAATTCTATCCCGTAATAATTTGGTGATTATCTTTCAGGAAAAAAAAGGTTTTGAAAATCAGATAAGATTTACCCGAAATATGTAGAAAAAACACGTTGTGCCCTAGTAGAGATTCAGTTTTAGAGCCCTGGCTGAGACCAAAAGCTCAAAATTCAATTCAGTTCAATTGTTTGTAATTTCTTTTTATACGAAGTACAAACTACCCCAATTTCGACCCGGGAGTAGGAGAGCATCGATCATGGTCCTTAGAAGACGAATCAGAAATAAAAAAATGTCCGTCCGTCCGTCACCGCGATAGCTTGAGTAAAACTTAAAACGATTTTCAGAAATTTTTCTTTTCCTGAAAAGCAATCAAAAAATTGTTTACGGGATTGAATTTGGGCAAAATTGGCCGAAAACTTTCGAAGTTATGATCGAAAAAGTAGTAAAAACGTGGTTTTTTGAAGGTTTGTGGAACTCTTGAAGATTTACAATAAAAGATATGGACATCAGACTTTAGAGTCCTCAGTGTGGGCCCAGCCCGCGTTACGCGATCCAACACGATATTTGGTGGCGAACTTTTTTCTTCGGGGAAGTATGGATCAGAAGTGATCTAGGTCGGCTCTAAGATCGGGCCAAATGCAATTTTTTTTTCTTTCTTTTTAGTTTTGGGCTTTTTTGTCTTTTGCGCCGTTTCTTCGGACGAGTTTGTCAACATTGCCCTTTCGGCAATTTCGAATCCAATTTGACGTCGACGCAATGTCATAATTTTATTAAGAGTTAAGGCGACATTTACTTAGATACGTTCGAGCCTTTTTGTAACATCTATTCTGTTTGCCACATCTATTCTTTTTACCACATCTATTCTGATACGTACGGGTCCCCTGAATATGTTTTTGGTTGATGTTGGATCTTCGGTTTCTTTGTGGTTGATGTTTCTTCAACAAAGTCTTAGAATTTTCGTAGTAGAATAAGTGACAAATGACCAAAACTGGAAAAATTTGGGCTAAATCACTTTCTAAGTATTTATTGGGATATATTGCAGCTACACCATAGGTTTCTTTGGCAAAGTCTTGGAGTTTTGTAAGTAGAAGTCACCAGTATTGGTGAAAATCTCGGGCAGTTGGACATGTGGTCAACTTTTATGGTTTTAGAAGTATCTGCGAAGGTATGAGAGACAGACCATTGGTTTCTTTGGCGAAGTCTCATAGTTTTGTTAGTAAAAGTTACCAGTATTGGTGAAAATGATGGGCAGTTCAGGGGAAGAAGCAGTACGGTGGAAACGGTAGTACAGGTAAAATGGTAGTACGGGGGTAATGATAGTACATATAAAACGGTGTACGTGGGAAAAGGTTGTTCATATCAAACGGTAGTACGGTGGAAAACCAGATTTACATTAACTAATGGTAACTACTGAAATACTATAGTAAAGGACGGAGAAAACGTTTTTTTTGCAGATTCGGCCTCTAACGACCATGATCGATATCTTCTTCCTTACTTTCTCCCTCAAATCGACAAAACATATCTGCCGTGCAATTCATAAAAACCTTGCGATGAAAGAGAGAAAAGATTTTATATGGATTTTTTCATACGAAATCTTTTCTCTCTTTCATCTCAAGGCTTTTATGATTTGCACGGCAAATATTTTAACAATAGCCGAACTCCATTTACATTCATAATGTAATAAATGTTTTTATTTTTCTGTTTGAACAATTTTGTAGAACATTACAAACATCACTCAATTGATGGTAAATTTTAAACTGATATTTTGACCTATTTCTTATCTTATACTCATTGTAACTGATAGTCCGCTTGTATATGTGTCGTCTCTAAATGGAATAATTGAAGATGAATAGATCGTTTGTCATTGTCTCTAAAACTTTTAAAATTATGAAAGTGTTTGACTTTTCATATAACCTTGATGTTGAGACGTCGAACTTTTTTTTTGTGAAAATTACAAGTTTCTAACTAACATTTAACAATTTAAACTGGAGGCCAGCCACACTGCATTCCACCAAGAATGTGAAGATGAAGATGATAAACGCTTTGACACCCTTCTTGGCCATTATTTATAACCAAACGAAATCCTTTCGGACACAAGGAGTTACCTAATTGACCGGCTGTGTACATCAAATGACCCAGTAGCTAAGAAAGCAGCACATTAAAAGCATTTGTATTTAACGTATTTCTCGGCAAAATAAAATACCTGGGCATCAGTCTCCTTGGAACTGCTTAAACAATCAATTCGAGTTTTTGGTATAAGCAAAAAATGCACAGGGGCTTGTGGATTGACATCGTTAAAGGCCAAACAAACATCGTCTTCGTAAATGATTTTTGCCGGAATTTCTTTGCGAATAATTTTGGTGAAAATTGTTTCCGCCGAATTGTTTTCAGCGTAAGATTTTGCTGCAATACCTGCGTTTTCACTTTCCTTGCTTGTTTGAATTGCTGAAGTAACGTGAAAATTACATTTCGCTTGAATCGGTACGAAAGCTTTACGTAAACTTCGTAAATTATTTAGTTTTTGTAGGGCAAACTTGGTAAACATTTCAAAAATAATATTTTTCTCGTTATCACAACTTGCGGAACTGACAGCTGGGAGTTGCGGCAAACCTCACAAAAGTATATATCGTCTGTCATGTCATGTCATGAATGTATCAATGAGATTGAGACTGCTAAATTACTATTTTGCATTGTTACCATTATCATTGCTATTATTTATAGAACGATTCTTCTTTAATTATTGTTTATGTTTCCAGACTAGTCAACTTGCGTCAGACCAAAATGGTTAATTTATGCAATTATAAAAGTGATATGCCAATAAATCTTGTGATGTCTGTCATGTGAAAAAAGTTTCTTCATGAAAGCCTGTAATTGAAGGATTTTTACTTGGCTTTCGATTCTATGAGGAAGCCGTTCGTAACAGCATATTTTATAAGAAATTTTATGTAAATTTCAATGTAAAACAAACAATTTCTTTTTTTTTTAAATAATTACATAGCATGGTGCTGAGACGGCTGCTCTATAGATACCATCGTGGTCGATATCAGTCTTTTCAGCTTCGTGTTATGTATACTATTTTATGCGCAGACGGACAGAAAGTCATATTACGAACAAAACAAGTAGAAAAATAATAGAAAGGTGTGAAATAAAGTAGGGAAATATTTGACAGGTTGGAAATAGAAGTAGGAAAATAATTGACAGGTGGGAAATAAAGCAAGGAAATGGACAGGTGGGAATGAGGCTGTTCACAAATGACGTCATGCTCTATGGGGAGGGGTGCAAAACGTGACGGGCTATAGAAATTTGGTTCATATTTAGCCCAAAATGCGTGACAGGGGAAAGGGGAGGGGGGGGGGTATATGTATACCATGTTATTGAAAATGCGCGTTGAAACTCCGTGACGAACTAACACTTTGTCAGTGCCTTTTTTGGCTAAATTGAAGGTGATGAAAAATGGTCCATGGACGAAGCTTAAGCGAAAGTACACATCAAGTGTATTGGGGTACATCGAAAGTGATTTTTTGTAAGAGCTGAGAGTGTATCGAAGCACATACATAGTGATGGTAAAAATTTTGCGTCCCTCCAATACGTTATAATACACTATCACCGTTTAGAAAAAATAGTATATTACAGTGGATGCTGCGGAAATCATTCATTACATGAGGGATCAATATTGTGATACTCACATAGGGATATAAGGAAATTTCAGAGTGAAAATTGCCGAAAAAAGAACAACGCGAAAATAGTTCGGGATCGTTAAAAAAAGTTGTCATTTCAGACAGCAAAATGATAATTTTTGAATTTTCAGCATTCCAGAAATTAATTATTACCGATGCCGACACTTCTTTCGATTTTTAAAAATGTTAACACTTGTTACTTGTGGTGGAAGGAAATAAAAAAAATTGAGTAAAATTAACATTTGAATCGCTTCCCGCAGTTCCAAGTATTTTTTCGGCCGTACCATCCGGAATTTGAGCATTATATGCATGTTTATCCCCTAAAGCAAAGGAAAAAAATCATTTTAGCACTTTTAGCACCATTCCAGTTGACGTTGTCTCAAATTTTATGTTAAAAACACGCGGTAACGATATCGTATTTCATTTTCTGAACAATAATATTGCGTGGTCATCAACTTTGTTGTGGTAGTGTGTTGAGAAGCAAATGAAATCACAACAAAAACCCTTTTTAAAAGGGAAATGTGACGCAAGTCCTTGTCCCTTCTTCCAAAACAACTGATATCAACTTTTGTGACGCTTGCAACTTCGGAACGCAAAAAAATTCTTTTGAAATATTTTCATTTTTGATTAAAAAAATGCGTCACAAATGCCGGACCCCCCAGTGTTATAGTTTTTCTGTTCTTTCAGCTTTCACAATGCAAAAATTTGACTTTGTGGGATGTATGGCATATTTTTGTACAGGAAATCAAATTTCTGCGTATGAAAGCTGAAAGCGTAGAAAAATTATTACGTTGGCGGGTCCGGCATTTGTGACGCATTTTTTTAATCAAAAATGAAAATATTTCAACAGAATTTTTTTGCGTTCCGAAGTTGCAAGCGTCACAAAAGTTGATATCAGTTGTTTTGGAAGAAGGGACGAGGACTTGCGTCACGTTTCCCTTTTAAAAAGGGTTTTTGTTGTGATATCAGTTGTTTTGCAAGAAGAGACGAGGACTTGCGTCACGTTTCCCTTTTAAAAAGGGTTTTCGTTGTGATTGTAATGTTTTCCTTTTTTTGAGCCGCCGCCGCCGCCAAACCGACGCGCGGCGGCTACTACTTCAATGGGCGAAAATGATCCCCTCAACTTTCTCTACAACATATCAAAAGTTTTTTTTTGTGTCCCCGCCTATTTTCCGCCATTATGGCGGTCACCCTGATACACTACACACCCAACCCAACAACTTTCTCTTTGAGACCAAACCTCTATCTCGAACACACAACCATTGCCTTATACAAAATGTGCTATCATACACACTACACACACAAACACATACATATGGGCTTTATACGGCGCCTTCTAAGAGCCCTGGCGCCCAAACGAGGCCGGTACCCCCCCTTTTTTAAAATCTCATATGGCGCAGAATGCCCACCCGAAGGTCCCTGCAAAATTTCAAGAAAAGTTATCGATTTTTATGGGAATCGGGTCAGGGGTATGGGCACTGGGACCAATGGAATGGACGAAATTGAGATTCTTGGCCTTATACGAAAACAGTTTTTCGTCTATTTTTCCTTAACTATGCTATATGGAGATTTACTGTCAAAGGCAAAGTTGTAGGGAATTAAATTTAAGCGAACACGTATTTCAGGTTTTGGGGAAATATGGTCAAATCCTGGTATATGGCCACTTCCATAATTGGGCAGGATGACCCAGATCTCCAGAACCATGGGAGTAAGAAAGTTGGTTCCAAAGGCGAAGTTATAGAGAATTAAATTTAAGCGAACACGTTTTTCAGGGTTTTGGGGAAATATGGTCCAATCCTGGTATATGACCGCTTCCATAATTGGGCAGGATGACCCAGATCTCCAAAACTATGATAGTTAGAAAGTTGGTTCCAAAGGCGAAGTTATAGAGAATTAAATTTAAGCGAACTCGTGTTTCAGTGTTATGAGGAAATATGGTCCAATACTGATATATGGCCACTTCCATAATTGGGCAGGATGACCTAGATCTCCAGAACTATGAGAGTTAGAAAGTTGGTTCCAAAGGCGAAGTTATAGAGAATTAAATTTAAGCGAACACGTTTTTCTGGGCTTTAGGGAAAGATGACTTAGTCCTGGATATAAGCTTTTCTAGATTTGAATGGTCTGAGACGTACTTCGGTAGGGCCTTTGACATTACCTTGGGTAATTTCTATGGATCTTTGAAATTCTTACAGTTATAATAGAACAGAAAACGTTGGATTGTTTGCTTATTTGTATATTTAGGAACGTTCGAGTCACTTGCCACATCTATTCTGTTTGTCACATCTATTCTGATACGTACGGGTCTTTGGTTATGTTTTAATATGATAACTTAAATTTTTTAATTGTATAATTGTTAATAATGACGATGGGTAAAGGTAACTACCGATTCCGACAGGTCGACTGGGTCTGCTCATAATTTATGTTTTTTTTTTTTTGTTATTTTAAGATCAATTTGTAGTCAGAGGGCTTCAGCCATTGATGGAATAAATAAATAAATTAAATTAAATATTCAGAGAAAGACAGCTTTCATCAAGAGCGCGTACAGCCTTGGTTCGATAAGTTTCACTGGTGAAAATTTTGACACTTCTTTCATATAAAACCTGTCAAAATCGCCACCAGTGAATCTTATCGAACTAAAGCTGTACGAGCTCCAAGAAAAAAGTCAAGCTGAACGCGCTCTTACAAGCAACATACATTTTCTGTTTCAGCTTTTATATTTGACATTTGGGCGAAAAAATCTGACAGCAAATGTATGTGGTTTACAGCCTTACAGCGTAAAAGTCTCTCTTTATAATTGGAAACGACGATAATTCCTCTAAAATATGTTCACTTGTTAGGTTCAGTGAGCTCAATTCATAAATTCGATGGTAGAATAGTTCCTAAAATTATATTTATTTCACTGAAGTAGCCATTTTTCTTGATTATAGCGGTCTAGTCATAGTAAAAGAATGAAGAATTTTCGCGTTAATGAAATTAATTTGTCATGACGCTCAGGTTGAACTCAACAAGGATCGCCGAGTTCTTGAACGAGATGGCACTTCATGTGTCCATTTCAGTTAGAAATCGCCAGACCCGGTTGTAACCGAGTATTGTGCATAATGAACTGACTGACTTGGCTGAAGATTGGCACTAGATGCCGAAATGTTGATGCTTCTAAAAAATGTTCAAGAACTCGGCGATCCTAGTTGAGTTCAACACAGGGCCTTTTTTAACGAACAAACTCGGAGGAAAAATCCACCCCAGGCCCATGTCAGTCCACCCCACTTTTTATAAATCCACCCCAGTGCACCCCACTCATTTTCACCTTAAAAAAAGCTTCCACTCATTTTAAACTAAAAAAAATTCGCCTGCTGCGCTTTATAATGATTCTTAAGTAAGTGTGCCGTTGATGAATAAATAAATAAAAAAACAAAAAAGACGAATGCCTAGTTTCTTATGAATTAGCCCATGATACTAACTTAGCTCAAACGGCTCAAACCGAAGGCATGAATAATATTTATACATTGTTAGAAACGACAGCTTAGTGTTTTCTTTTGTGAATGTCCGTGGCGCTGAATTTTTTTCATTCTATTTTTTTTTTACTTACGTTAAAGCAGGCCTCAGCTCTTTGATTTTAACTATTTCATTCATTCTATGTTTGCTAAGTGATTTGCCGCAACTCCCTTTTTTGTTTTAACAGCGATGGCTTTGAAAAGTGCAATCAGCGCTGTCTCTGTGAATCATTTTGACAGCCGCAATGTGCGCACTGACAGCTGTTTTTTTTTTTTGTTTTGACATCGATGGCGTTGAAGTGGAGTTGTCATTTGCTGTCATTGAAATATTTTTCATGAACTCTGTCTTTTTACATAAAAATATGGCCGCAACAAGGTCGCTAGTAGGAATTTTAAACTTAAAACTACTTAGTTCAAGAACTACACAGCCTTCATCATTACGTGCGTTTAGTGTTTGTGACAGATGTTTCTCTTCGAAAAACCTCAATGGCAGATATGTCTCGACTACATCCAAAATCAATTCAGGTAAGTTAAAATGATTTTGAAATCAATTTTTAATTTGTTTCGTTTAATGCTTCATTTGTGTCCATGTTTATATGTCGTCTTCACAGTTTCTGAAACAGAGTAGCAAAACTTCTGCCACAGCTTCAGTGACATATTCGGTTCAAAATATAATTTGTATTTCATTACAAAAATCACAACATAACCTCAACCCGACTGAGCTATTTCATAATTTCCAGAAGAATTGAATAAGATTTAGAAAATGTGGTCGAAGAAACTGCAGTTTTTCGACATTCAGGAAACATTTTTTAGAAAGAGGTTGACTCAATGAAATCCTCTTCGAGAAGCTAAATTAAGAAGCTATCAAAGACAGATATGAAATGCCGCTATACTCTAAATACTATCGCTTAATGCTAGTGCTACACCGTATTGTCCATGTAACACGAAGTATTAATATTTCGAATGACCAATCATGTATTGTGATGCCGTAGCACGTGATTCAATATTTAAAGATATTGGCGAAAAATTACGACTTTCGTCTCACATCCAAGTTTTTCGTTCGTAAATATCGCTAAATGGTGCTGTTCTATCTATACTAACGTAATTCTTATGAGTGTGAAGGAATTATAACAAAATCGTTTGAATGTGATAGATATGGTCGATCTGGAAGATACTTTGGCCAATTAAACTTTTGTTAAAGAGTACTCAACGCGATTCACTTTACACCTTTTTGTACGCTCTTTGAATACCCTAAATTGCTCATTTATGCCGGCGTACTATTATTTTTCTGAATCAACGGTCGCATCCTGTCCTGGTGCTTTGAATTTTATTATTAATCAACAATTTAAAAAACATAAAATGTCCATATCACATTCGGACGACAGTCGTCTGTCTAATAACACTACAACATTGTTTACATTTTGATGCAATTTTTGTTTAAAAAAGCACATTAAATGTACAATATAACGTAGTAGCACCTATCATTGAACGGCCCCCAAACATTGAACAAATTTAAGTCAATCTTTTGGTAAAATAAATCTTATCCAAAAATCTTGGGACATAAACGATTCCTCGTGAGATACAAAAGAAAATAGGAAAATTATGACATTTCTTTGGTGAAGACCAGAAAAATTGAGAAAAATACAAACGAAATCAATTTTTAAACAGGCGCAAAACGTTTCATAATAGCTGCGACTATGTTATAATAATAATGCGTCGTTACAACCCCTCCGGGTCAGAGGCTAGATCATTTACTAGTCCCGCAATTTTTTATGAGCTCAGATGGATTCTTTCGTTACCGAAGTTTTTACTGTGTCAGTGGTAAAGTGCACACAAACCTAGTGCCATGTATGATGTACTAGGTGCAGAAACTAGTAGGCCTTTATGATGCCAGTTCGCCCCATCAATGTGTTCTACCAGCAGGCATCAACATTATGTACAGAACATTCTAACCAACTTTTTAGCGACGCTAACGCATGTCTGATAAAAAGTTGGCGTCCCTAATCGCAACCCAGTAGCGAGCTACTAGCGAACGCTAATCTTTGCTAACTTCGGAAAGTGGAAGTATTGCTAGTGATATATACTAAGTGAATGAAATTATCGGGCTATCATTTTGTTCCGAATTTATATGATACAGACTTATTGCCTGGATGGACTGCTCTGAGCAAAAGGGCGTTACGCTATGTCAATTTCATAGAATTGATTTAGAGGAAATTTATTAACCTTCTCTCAATCTTCAGAATTTGAGGCGAAATAAGTGGCCGTTCATAAAGTATGTCAGGATAAAATGTCTGTTTTCCAGTTTCACAGTAAAATGTATGAAAGTCCAAATAAATTGTGGTGCGTATCCCCTAAGTATGACATACTTTAAACTACATTTGCAAGAAAATTCACGTTATTGAAGCAATTTGTAAATCCAAAATTAAAACATAACCAAAGACCCGTGCGTATCAGAATAGATGTGGCAAACAGAATAGATTTGGCAGAAAGACTCGAATGTATCTAAATATACAAGTAAGCAAACAATCCAACGTTTTCTGTTCTTTTATAACTGTAATAATTTCAAAGATCCATAGAAATTACCCAAGGTAATGTCAAAGGCCCTACCGAAGTACGTCTCAGACCATTCGAATCTAGAAAAGCTTATATCAAAGGACTAAGT
>CM055404.1:61540813-61576482 GCA_029228625.1 Pseudolycoriella hygida | reverse complement strand
GGAAAGATGACTTAGTCCTGGATATAAGCTTTTCTAGATTTGAATGGTCTGAGACGTACTTCGGTAGGGCCTTTGACATTACCTTGGGTAATTTCTATGGATCTTTGAAATTCTTACAGTTATAATAGAACAGAAAACGTTGGATTGTTTGCTTATTTGTATATTTAGGAACGTTCGAGTCACTTGCCACATCTATTCTGTTTGTCACATCTATTCTGATACGTACGGGTCTTTGGTTATGTTTTAATATGATAACTTAAATTTTTTAATTGTATAATTGTTAATAATGACGATGGGTAAAGGTAACTACCGATTCCGACAGGTCGACTGGGTCTGCTCATAATTTATGTTTTTTTTTTTTTGTTATTTTAAGATCAATTTGTAGTCAGAGGGCTTCAGCCATTGATGGAATAAATAAATAAATTAAATTAAATATTCAGAGAAAGACAGCTTTCATCAAGAGCGCGTACAGCCTTGGTTCGATAAGTTTCACTGGTGAAAATTTTGACACTTCTTTCATATAAAACCTGTCAAAATCGCCACCAGTGAATCTTATCGAACTAAAGCTGTACGAGCTCCAAGAAAAAAGTCAAGCTGAACGCGCTCTTACAAGCAACATACATTTTCTGTTTCAGCTTTTATATTTGACATTTGGGCGAAAAAATCTGACAGCAAATGTATGTGGTTTACAGCCTTACAGCGTAAAAGTCTCTCTTTATAATTGGAAACGACGATAATTCCTCTAAAATATGTTCACTTGTTAGGTTCAGTGAGCTCAATTCATAAATTCGATGGTAGAATAGTTCCTAAAATTATATTTATTTCACTGAAGTAGCCATTTTTCTTGATTATAGCGGTCTAGTCATAGTAAAAGAATGAAGAATTTTCGCGTTAATGAAATTAATTTGTCATGACGCTCAGGTTGAACTCAACAAGGATCGCCGAGTTCTTGAACGAGATGGCACTTCATGTGTCCATTTCAGTTAGAAATCGCCAGACCCGGTTGTAACCGAGTATTGTGCATAATGAACTGACTGACTTGGCTGAAGATTGGCACTAGATGCCGAAATGTTGATGCTTCTAAAAAATGTTCAAGAACTCGGCGATCCTAGTTGAGTTCAACACAGGGCCTTTTTTAACGAACAAACTCGGAGGAAAAATCCACCCCAGGCCCATGTCAGTCCACCCCACTTTTTATAAATCCACCCCAGTGCACCCCACTCATTTTCACCTTAAAAAAAGCTTCCACTCATTTTAAACTAAAAAAAATTCGCCTGCTGCGCTTTATAATGATTCTTAAGTAAGTGTGCCGTTGATGAATAAATAAATAAAAAAACAAAAAAGACGAATGCCTAGTTTCTTATGAATTAGCCCATGATACTAACTTAGCTCAAACGGCTCAAACCGAAGGCATGAATAATATTTATACATTGTTAGAAACGACAGCTTAGTGTTTTCTTTTGTGAATGTCCGTGGCGCTGAATTTTTTTCATTCTATTTTTTTTTTACTTACGTTAAAGCAGGCCTCAGCTCTTTGATTTTAACTATTTCATTCATTCTATGTTTGCTAAGTGATTTGCCGCAACTCCCTTTTTTGTTTTAACAGCGATGGCTTTGAAAAGTGCAATCAGCGCTGTCTCTGTGAATCATTTTGACAGCCGCAATGTGCGCACTGACAGCTGTTTTTTTTTTTTGTTTTGACATCGATGGCGTTGAAGTGGAGTTGTCATTTGCTGTCATTGAAATATTTTTCATGAACTCTGTCTTTTTACATAAAAATATGGCCGCAACAAGGTCGCTAGTAGGAATTTTAAACTTAAAACTACTTAGTTCAAGAACTACACAGCCTTCATCATTACGTGCGTTTAGTGTTTGTGACAGATGTTTCTCTTCGAAAAACCTCAATGGCAGATATGTCTCGACTACATCCAAAATCAATTCAGGTAAGTTAAAATGATTTTGAAATCAATTTTTAATTTGTTTCGTTTAATGCTTCATTTGTGTCCATGTTTATATGTCGTCTTCACAGTTTCTGAAACAGAGTAGCAAAACTTCTGCCACAGCTTCAGTGACATATTCGGTTCAAAATATAATTTGTATTTCATTACAAAAATCACAACATAACCTCAACCCGACTGAGCTATTTCATAATTTCCAGAAGAATTGAATAAGATTTAGAAAATGTGGTCGAAGAAACTGCAGTTTTTCGACATTCAGGAAACATTTTTTAGAAAGAGGTTGACTCAATGAAATCCTCTTCGAGAAGCTAAATTAAGAAGCTATCAAAGACAGATATGAAATGCCGCTATACTCTAAATACTATCGCTTAATGCTAGTGCTACACCGTATTGTCCATGTAACACGAAGTATTAATATTTCGAATGACCAATCATGTATTGTGATGCCGTAGCACGTGATTCAATATTTAAAGATATTGGCGAAAAATTACGACTTTCGTCTCACATCCAAGTTTTTCGTTCGTAAATATCGCTAAATGGTGCTGTTCTATCTATACTAACGTAATTCTTATGAGTGTGAAGGAATTATAACAAAATCGTTTGAATGTGATAGATATGGTCGATCTGGAAGATACTTTGGCCAATTAAACTTTTGTTAAAGAGTACTCAACGCGATTCACTTTACACCTTTTTGTACGCTCTTTGAATACCCTAAATTGCTCATTTATGCCGGCGTACTATTATTTTTCTGAATCAACGGTCGCATCCTGTCCTGGTGCTTTGAATTTTATTATTAATCAACAATTTAAAAAACATAAAATGTCCATATCACATTCGGACGACAGTCGTCTGTCTAATAACACTACAACATTGTTTACATTTTGATGCAATTTTTGTTTAAAAAAGCACATTAAATGTACAATATAACGTAGTAGCACCTATCATTGAACGGCCCCCAAACATTGAACAAATTTAAGTCAATCTTTTGGTAAAATAAATCTTATCCAAAAATCTTGGGACATAAACGATTCCTCGTGAGATACAAAAGAAAATAGGAAAATTATGACATTTCTTTGGTGAAGACCAGAAAAATTGAGAAAAATACAAACGAAATCAATTTTTAAACAGGCGCAAAACGTTTCATAATAGCTGCGACTATGTTATAATAATAATGCGTCGTTACAACCCCTCCGGGTCAGAGGCTAGATCATTTACTAGTCCCGCAATTTTTTATGAGCTCAGATGGATTCTTTCGTTACCGAAGTTTTTACTGTGTCAGTGGTAAAGTGCACACAAACCTAGTGCCATGTATGATGTACTAGGTGCAGAAACTAGTAGGCCTTTATGATGCCAGTTCGCCCCATCAATGTGTTCTACCAGCAGGCATCAACATTATGTACAGAACATTCTAACCAACTTTTTAGCGACGCTAACGCATGTCTGATAAAAAGTTGGCGTCCCTAATCGCAACCCAGTAGCGAGCTACTAGCGAACGCTAATCTTTGCTAACTTCGGAAAGTGGAAGTATTGCTAGTGATATATACTAAGTGAATGAAATTATCGGGCTATCATTTTGTTCCGAATTTATATGATACAGACTTATTGCCTGGATGGACTGCTCTGAGCAAAAGGGCGTTACGCTATGTCAATTTCATAGAATTGATTTAGAGGAAATTTATTAACCTTCTCTCAATCTTCAGAATTTGAGGCGAAATAAGTGGCCGTTCATAAAGTATGTCAGGATAAAATGTCTGTTTTCCAGTTTCACAGTAAAATGTATGAAAGTCCAAATAAATTGTGGTGCGTATCCCCTAAGTATGACATACTTTAAACTACATTTGCAAGAAAATTCACGTTATTGAAGCAATTTGTAAATCCAAAATTAAAACATAACCAAAGACCCGTGCGTATCAGAATAGATGTGGCAAACAGAATAGATTTGGCAGAAAGACTCGAATGTATCTAAATATACAAGTAAGCAAACAATCCAACGTTTTCTGTTCTTTTATAACTGTAATAATTTCAAAGATCCATAGAAATTACCCAAGGTAATGTCAAAGGCCCTACCGAAGTACGTCTCAGACCATTCGAATCTAGAAAAGCTTATATCAAAGGACTAAGTGATTTTTCCCTAAAACCCTGAAACAGGTGTTCTCCAAAATTTAATTCTCTACAACTTCGTCTTTGGAACCAGCTTTCTAACTCTCATAGTTATGGAGGTCTGGGTCATCCTGTCGAATTATGGAAGTGGCCATTATAACATAATTGGGCTATATTTCCTGAAAACCCTGAAACACGCTTTCGCTTAAATTTAATTCTCCACAGCTTCGCCTTTGACAAAAAATCTTCATATTGCATAGTTAAGGAAATATAGACGAAAAACTGTTTTCTTATATGGCCAAGAAACTCAATTTCGTCCATTCCATTGGTCTCAGTGCCCAGACCATTGACCCGATTCCCAGTTTTATGACATTAAATGCTTTGAATGAGGAATTTTCGTGCTATACCAGCTGAGATATTTGCGAAAAAGTTTCATCGACCCTCGAAAATTTCATGTCCGACCTCCACTTCTTCGAACATATGTATCTCCGGAACTACTTGGCCGACTTTGCTCATCTTCAAACTTGAATCAGGGGAGGCCCATACCTTTCAGGGAAAAAAAGTTTAGGCTGATCGGTTGAGCCGTTTGAAAAAAAAGTGGAGACGGACGGACAGACAGACGGACATTTTTTTATTGCTGATTCATCATCTCTAGACGATTATAAATGCATCCCCCCTTCCCACCTCGATCTACCCCATGTTACAATAAAATTGTTTGTAGTAAACGTATAGGACCTTTGTACTTGGTACGGGTCCAATAAAAAATAATGCGAAGAAACAAACGTCGATCTATTCCGAAATTTCTTAACAACAGAGTCATAAAACAAATGTGCAAAAAATGTAAATCAGAAATATTTTAATTTTACAAAAAAAATGCGCCAATTAACGAACTAAATGAAACTGCATATCAACATACATTTTTGCACCTTCACCCCCGCGCCTTCGGCGAGCTCAGTTACGCCCTGTAGGCTGCTAAACGTGCATGGGGTTCTGCCCCAAACCCCAATAGAGTCTCTGCCTCTTAGATTCTGCAAGGATGATATTTCTCCTTGCTCCCTATGCGGGGGCTGCAGCCCCTCGACCCCGCGTTTTTTAACTTCACGACCTGCGGCGCATTCTTCTCTATCTTTTGGATTATTTTTTTTAAATCAGGAAAAATCCTAAAAAATCTGGAATTTTTCTGCCATTCCATATTTTGAGGCTACAGTATTTCGAGGGCTCAGTATTTTGACGCTTCCGGATTTTTAGCCTTCCAGATTTTGACGCTTCCTAATTTTGTGCAATGATTTTGTACGATCACCGAAATAGTACATTACATTGCTAGGAGCTAAAACGGCTCATTTCACCACCGTGGTCGAACTCAGCGCCGTTTTAGCTACATTATTACCAGGGTTGTATTAGCGCCGCTAATCATTAGCGTCGCTAATAGCGGCGCTAATAGCGAAGCTAAAATCTAATATCCTCCGCTAATAGCGACTAGCGTTTCGCTAAAACCAGAATTAGCGAGACCAAATTTCGCTATTCGCTAATCTCTAAAATGTTATAAATTATCACAATCACAAACTTGTGAGACATTTGTTAAAAGAATTTTCTGAAATTTTTCTTCGGCCAGTTAGGTGACCCGCACAGTAAAAAAATTATTTTTTCATCAATTTGAGGCCTGTTTCGGCTCCACACTACACAAAGTAACCTGAGACAATCGGAGTTTCATTTTTTTCTGAAAGTCCCATTTATTACGATATGCTATATGAGATATTTGGTTAGGAATAACAGTTTTGGCCACCATTTTCAGTATGATAGTTTTTGCCTGCGGAAGAGTTGACCGATTTTACCACTCTGAAATGATCACCAAATTTGCAATTCTTAACCAAATATGAATAGCTAAATGCAAAAAGGGGTCATCTCTTAATTTTTATACATATATTAATTTTTTGTCGTTCTTTCCTTAAAATATTATGTGTTATTGTAATTTTTAAGAAAAGGTTGAGGTATGATTAATAACACACATAGAAATTGCGAGCTTCATTTTACTTATAATTCGCTATTGGAGATGACCACTTTTTGCATTCAACTATTCATATCTCAGGTCTCAGGGTCAGGGTCTCGTTTGAAAACGTATAATTGTCAGAAAATAATAAATTTTCAAGTTAAGTTGAGGTTCGCTGTGTATATGAGGAAGTTTTCCTTTCCCGTTGATGGCGAAAAGTGAAAAGTCGCTCCTTGCAGCAAACCTTAACCAAGGAAGTCTTTGCATATTCTGGTACCAGTATAGGTATACTAAGTACCCATATTCTTGGTTCCACAGTTGGCTGTTGCTACAAGTGACGAAATTCGCTCAAAAAAATCTACTAAAATGGCCTATAGATCCAGATGATGTGCACCGGGACCATAGGCTCCGATGCAAAAAATCTTTGCAATACTGAGAACCATAATCGTGCTGAATTTATGAGTTATATATATGTTGTTTTTGTTTATTTGCCGTGTTGAGAGAAATGTGGATTTTGGTTTTTGGTTTTATACGGCAAGAATTACAAAAAAAAAAAAAATTTTTTTTCTTTTAGTTTATAAATCCGTTGCTATATTTCGAGTCTTGATTGGACTAATCATCAGGCTGGATAATTTTACAATCTGTTTGTTTACGTTTATCAATTTTAAATTTAGTTAAATAATTTACCTTCTAGGGACTTCTCAAAAAATGTATGAGTTATAGCAGAAAAACCATTTTTAACACCCTCTGACCTGCACCTACTCCGCGGCCTCCCACCTTGGAACGAAGTGCAATTTCGAAAACTGAGAAAACGTTTTTCTCTTCATGGTTCAAGGAGTCGAATGGGCCATAAGTCTCTTTAAACTGTGACACCTTGTCCCAAAATTTACGACTTCGGTCGAAGTTTTCGGAAAATCACTCTAAAATTAGTTACAATTAGCGAACATTAGCGTCCGCTAATAGCGACCGCTATTAGCGCGCTAATTTTTTTATTATTAGCGATTTGCGTTAGTTTCGCTAATATTTTTTCCAATTAGCGTTAGCTCCGCTAAAAAAATTGAGTAGCGAATACAACCCTGATTATTACTAATTTTTATATTGCTGCCGAATGACGAAAATTTTTGTGAACATTGAACAAATTGAATCCTAGATTAAAATTTTGGTGTCGGAGACGGGAATCGAACCACATTACATCTTCGCTTACCGGGCGCTGCTCCAACCACTTGAGCTAATCCCGCACATTTTATTCTTTGATTCAATTTTAAACCTTTCATTCTATGCTATGTACAGCATCCATAGTATTTTTCACAATTATTTACTTAAAAGAAGAAAAATAGAAAGGTAAAGTGAAAAATGACACTGAGGATGGGTAATAACAGGTTACCGAAAAGGATCTTGGGTGCACAGGTCCCGGGTGTTAGGCCAAGGGGTAGACCAAGGAGAAGGTTTATAGATTCAATTAAATCAGATTTAGAAGTTAGGGGACTTTTCTGGGCGAACAAACCATCTCCTTGGCGGGCGATAGGAGGGCATGGAGGACGATAGTTCACCAATCTGGGGTTGCGGCAGAAAGACCTCACACCGGAAGGTACTAACGGTCTATAAAGTTTGATGATGATGATGATGATGAATATTGCTGTGCTTAACAGTACCTACCGAATCTAATTTGTAAAAATGAACGCCGTAGGCCGTTAAATTAAAGGGAAAAAAAGAAGCGGGGTCGGCAGTCCCTGCTGTGAGGGGTGAAGGGGGGTGATCCACTTCTGGGGTCCAAGGGGCAGAGCCCTTAGCGGGGTTTGGGGAAGAGCCCCATGTAATAAATTGGTCGCCGTGCACAACGGAGCCCAAATAAGTCAATCCACTTTTACTAATTTCAAGATTCTTCAACAAAAAAAAAATTATTTCTCGTTTACCTTTTTCATTTCAGCATTTCAAACACTAAATCACAGATCATTTCATTCTTCCACCGCGCTTCTGCAGAAGAATTATTACCAAATCCTAGGAGTGTCGAAAAATAGTTCCGCTAAAGAAATTAAGAAATCGTATTACGAATTGGCCAAAAAGTACCATCCTGACACAAATAAAGATGATCCAGATGCGAGTAAAAAGTTCCAAGAAGTGTCTGAAGCATACGAAGTGCTAAGCGATGATACAAAGCGACGTGAATATGATACATTCGGTCAAACATCTGAGCAAATGGGTAGAGCCGGTGGTGCTCCCCGAGGCCCACAAGGGTTCTCTCAAAATTGGCAATTTCATTCAACGGTCGATCCGGAGGAATTATTTCGTAAAATTTTTGGTGACGCAAATTTTGCCAACAAGGGCTTTGATGATTTTTCTGAATCACAATTCGGCTTCGGTGGTGCACAAGAAGTGGTGATGAATCTAACGTTCGCACAGGCAGCTCGTGGTGTCAACAAAGATATTAATTTGAATGTTCTTGACACATGTCCAAAATGTGGTGGTTCGAAATGCGAACCGGGTACGAAACCCAGTCACTGTCAATATTGTAACGGAACGGGAATGGAGACTATTTCTACCGGACCGTTTATCATGCGATCAACGTGTCGATATTGTCAAGGTACAAGACAGTACATAAAATTCGCCTGTGCCGAATGCGAAGGCAAAGGGCGAACAGTACAACGCAAAAAAATTACCGTTCCCGTGCCAGCTGGTGTTGAAAATGGACAAACTGTTAGAATGGCAGTCGGACAGAAAGAAGTATTCATCACATTCAAGTAATAATTTTGTTTGTTTGTAAAGAAAGTTTAGTTACTCAACTTAAACGTTTTTGACAGAGTGGAAAAAAGCAGATATTTCCGACGAGATGGCGCTGACGTTCATACAGAGGCAGATATATCTGTATCACAAGCAATGCTCGGAGGAACTATTAGAGTTCAAGGCGTGTATGAAGACCAAACAATTCAGGTAATCCCATTGATAGACTTATAATCGAAACGGTTCTGTGAAAAATAAGAGAAATAATCATAAAAATAATAGGGAGATTGGGCAAACCTACTTATAGCAAAACTAGTTGTCAAACACAGTTGTTGAATATAAGTTGTTGAAAATTTAATTTAATTCCAAAATTCGAACTTAGCTGTAAAAGAAAAAGAGGAAAAAACAATAATATGGAGCAATAAGTAAAGAAATGAAGTCGCCAGTCCAGTGAAGTGAGAAATGAGTGGAAGTGAGCACTTGTTAATCGGCAAAATGAAGGTTTGAACTACAGAAAACAGGAAAAGAGAAGAGTTCTCTCTTTTTTATCTCAAACAGCACTGAGTAAATTCTGAAATTCTGAAATCTGATTAGACAATAAAATACATCAACACACCTACCACACCACGATGCAGTTAAAACAGTGCTACACTGCAGTGTATTGCTGGTGTTATAAATCGAGTTTCGTTCTGCCTAAAGTCAATCATTTTCCTCAAAAACATTGGTCGGGCATCGGGCGGGCAGAAAATTTTTCGAGCGGGCATCGGGCGGGCAGAAAATTTTACGGGCGGACATCGGGCGGGCTTTAAGAATTTCTGCGGGCCGCGGGCATTACGGGCATTTTTAATAGAAAAAATCGGGCCTCGGGCTGGGCGGGCATCAAGATTTGGTCCGCCCGCTCACCTCTAAACCAAACTTCGCTTTAATTAATTTTGCTTGCGTATCGAAGCTGATATTGTCACCTTTGTCCGATTTTTTCAGAACTTTTGTAACTGGAAGAAAATCGTTTCACCTTAGTCGCTTAATGCGTCACCCTTTTCTGATTTCAGAACTTTTGTAAGCAAACACAAAGACTTGCATCATGAAGCGTCACACCTCTTCTGCAAGAGGTTTTTTTTTGTGCGATTATCAGTACTATTGTAAGTTTATCTCTCTATTTGTAATTGAAAAATGACCTCACTTATGCCGAGGATAACCCAAAATTAAAAAAAAACTGATGGAAGTTGAAAACTGCTAAAGAAACCCTCCAAATTCTAGAAGTGACTGCATCCTGGCATTCGATCATTTTTCCAAAAACACATATTCGCTAAAATTTATTTATCCACAACTTTGCCTTTAGAAGTAACTTTCTAACTCTCATAGTTAGTAGAGATATGTGTCATCCCTTCCAATTCTAGAAGTGACCACATCCAAAGATTGGGCCATATTTCCCCAAAACCCTGAAACACGTGTTCGCTAAAATTAATTTTTTGTACAATTTCTCCCTTGGAAGCAACTTTCTAACTCCGATAATTCGAGAGTTGAGGCTCATTTCTCATTTTTGTCGTTGCTAACCTACTAATTCTAGAAGCGGCTACATCGCCCAACTGGGTTATTTCTCGAAAAAATCCAAAAACTGATTTTCGCTAAAATTTAATTCTTACAACTTTTCCTTTTCAAGCAACCTGCTAACTGTTATAGTTTTAGAGTTATTGAGTCATGCTGACTGAGTCTGGAAGCGACTAAATCCCAGAAATCCCTAAAGTGGTCAGTTTTTTAAGGGGAAAAATTACATGTCGACCTATTTTATGATCTGAAATCTGAAATATTTTAGTACACAAAAACATAACCAAAGACCCATACGTATCAGAATAGATGTGGCAAAGAGACTCGAATGTATCTAAATATACAAATAAGCAAACAATCCAACGTTTTCTGTTCTTTTATAACTGTAAGAATTTCAAAGATCCATAGAAATTACCCAAGGTAATGTCAAGGACCCTACCGAAGTACGTCTCAGACCATTCAAATCTAGAAAAGCTTATATCCAAGGACTGGGCCATTTCGCCCTAAAACCCTGAAACACGTGTTCTCCAAAATTTTATTCTCTACAACTTCGCCTTTGGAACCAACTTTCTAACTCTCGCGAAACTCTGAGACACGCCTTCGCTTAAATTTAATTCTCTACAACTTTGCCTTTGACAGTAAATCTCCATATTGCATAGTTAAGGAAAAACTGTTTTCTTATTGTGCTTCGCAACATAAATGTCCAATCTGTCGCGCTCCGCTAACAAACGCATTGCGAGATGAAAGAATTAAGAAAAATTGTAGACATTTCATTAGATTTGCTCTGATAAATTACTCAAAATAATACTTCGAAAATATCGCATGAGAGAATGCAGAGAGCGGGAGAGAATGTTATAGAGTGTTATAGAATGTGTGAATTGCAGATTTTGGACATTTATCTTGAAACGCACAATATATG
The DNA here is from genome assembly GCA_029228625.1 of Pseudolycoriella hygida. Taxonomy (NCBI): domain Eukaryota; kingdom Metazoa; phylum Arthropoda; class Insecta; order Diptera; family Sciaridae; genus Pseudolycoriella; species Pseudolycoriella hygida. The sequence goes on along the minus strand of CM055404.1, from coordinate 61,565,255 downwards.
GCCAAGAAACTCAATTTCGTCCATTCCATTGGTCCCAGTGCCCAGACCCCTGACCCGATTCCCACAAAAAATTGTTCCCAACTTTGTGACAGCGTGCTATACTTGCTTAGATATTTGCGAAAAAGTTTCATTGATCCTCGAAAATTTCATGACCGACCTCCACTTTTTTGATTATATCTCCGGAACTACTTGGCCGATTTTGCTCATCTTCGAACTTGAATCATGGGAGCAATGTACCTTTCAGGAAAAAAAGTTTCGGCTGATGGGTTGAGCTATTTGAAGACGGACGGACAGACAGACGGACATTTTTTTTATTGCTGATTCGTCATCTCTAGACGATAATAGATGCATCCCCCCAACTCCCACCTCGATCTACCCCATGTTACAATAAAATTGTTTGTAGTAAACGTATAGGACCTTTGTACTTCGTATGGGTCCAATAAACAAAAATTTTCTTAACGAGTGAGGGAATTTTTGAAATATTTAAAATTACAAAAACGATGAAACAATTTACGTTTTGAATGTAAATTTCTTGTGAGCTTCCTGCGATTAGTCCCCAAGGAATGCTATTCGCAGGTAGTGTGAATAGTCTTCACGAAACATATCCTTGAATTGAAAAAATGATTACTCTGCGAAACTGGCTTGAAAATCGCACTTCAAGGTTTTGAATGAAAGATGTGAACATCAGAGAATCACAAAAATTAAATTAGTGAAAATATGTCCATGGAAGCTTGGGTAAGAGCTAAGTTCTTTAGGTCGGTTCTAAATTCTGGGCTTATTTTAAGGGTTAGGAGAGATTTTTAGCGCCGTTGCTTCGTACAGGTTTTTCAGTGTTGCCTTTTCGGAAATTTCCAGTCCAATTTCTGTGGACGCAATTGTATATTCTTAAGAGTTAAGGCAACACCTACTCTGTTTGCCACATCTATTCTGATGCGTACGTGCCCCTTGCATATGTTTTTTTTCTTTTTTTTTATTGTAAATGGCCCTACTCGAGGCCCTACCCTCGCTGTCTATATATTCATGTACTAAGTAAGGAACTGGTTAGCTCAATTGGAGCGAATTGGTCTTCTACCAAGAAAACGTGGGGTTGAACCCGGTCAAATACTGCATTGGATTTTTCTTTAATGTGTAGTACAAAAGTAACGTTCCTAAATCACCCAAGCTTGATGATGTGGGTAGTTGATGTGTTTGGTGCCCCTGACGAACTGTACAGAAAGAATGACATGAAACACGCGATATAATTAGGAGAAGAAGAATGTACTCTCTTGGGGAACAGTTCTGATCGAAATGACGTAAAATAATAAATAGCCTATAGCAATTTTGGCACTGCCGATATGAATGTTTGCATTACCGATTTTACTTAAAATTAATGCTACAGCAACAGTACGGATAATTTTTTTATGAAATTTTAGATGGGCCCATTCGACCTAAGGCAAATCGTTTCGTGAAAGGATAAATCCTTAGGCAAGGTGCTCGAGCTACGCCGTCCTTGCCACCTGTAAAACCTTGAGACTTTTCAACTACATAAATGTTCAAAACGCCTTATCGTTGTATTTCGTACAAAGATAATTTCGCTATGACTAAATTGGATTATCGATGCTTTTCGTAAAATTATAAATTCGTATCTAGGTCAAAATAACTCCAAACAAAATAACACTGACATAATAACCCCAAATTGCCTTACAGACTAACCATAACAAATTCAAAATCAAAATGAGGGCGGAAGTATTATTTTCTGCATTCAAGCTATAAAACAATTGTCATAAATTGTTAAAACCGGGCGAAGCCCGGTAACCGTGCTAGTGAGCTATAACTTTGAAAAATTTGTTATTTACGCAGAATTCCGTTTTAAAAAAACATCGCAAATTTGGCAGTTCAAAATTTTGCGACGTGCTCTCAACTAATAATTTTATGTATAAATTTTTAGACCCGTACGAAGAACGAAGTTCTTCAAAAAGTGGTCTTATGCGTTTACCACGACGCACAGTAGGCTAATCCGTTATATTCATGTTCAAAAATCTATATTCACAATTTAAATGTAAGAATTCTTAAAACGTGATTTAAGAATATTCAAAAATGTCGTAAGGTTGTTAGACAAAGTTACAGGTTTGATTTCTCCCCATACATAACCTCAAAAAAATATATTTTCCATATTTTCGTCAGAAACTTGTCGAAATCAGTTGTAAACGTTAAAGTAATTCATAATAAGTCGAAACGAGCCTAGTCCGACGAAAAAAAAGATGAATTTCTTGGTTGATTCTTCGATTTTCATGTCTTTGAGTCTCAGAGCGCTGAATAACAATTCGCTTCAAAACCACTAGGAATTTCATCCCTTTTTCGTCGGACAAGGCTCGTTTCGACTTATTATGAATTACTTTAACGTTTACAACTGATTTCGACAAGATTCTGACGAAAATATGGAAAATATATTTTTTTGAGGTTATGGGGAGAAATCAAACCTGTCACTTTGTCTAACAACTTTACGACTATTAATCTGCGGCCTACATGCACATGCACATTTAAATTGTGAATATTTCACGAGATATAGATTTTTGAACATGAATATAATGGATTAGCCTACTGTGCGACGTTTGTAACCACCCCAATTTCGACCCGGGGGAAGCATCGATCATGGTCCTTGAATGACGGATCAATAAAAAAAATGTCCGTCCGTCCGTCTGTCACCGCGATAACTTGAGTAAAACTCAACCGATTTTCAAAAAAAAAATTCTCCCTGAAAGACAATGAAAAAGTTGATTACAAAATTGAATTAAGACAAAATCGGTCAAAAACTTGCGAAGTTACGATCGAAAAAGTGGTCAAAAACGTGGTTTTTTTGTAGGTTGGTGGAACTCTTTTCCTTATATCTCTGCGAAATTAGAACGAAAATCGCTCCTCAAGGTTTTGAATGAAAGATGTGGACATCAGAAAATTGCGAAAATCAAATTAGTGGAAATCTGTTGAGTGGTTCGGGCTGTGGTGTCCTAGTGCGGGCCAAACTCACGCTACGTGACCGAATACGACGCAGGGAATATTCCTTTAATGAGTAGGTTTTTTGTGCAGTATAGCAGAGAAAAAAGAGGAGACTTATTTGTCCATGGAAGTATGAGTCGGAGGCCTCTCCTAAGTGCTCTAGGTCTTTTCTAAATTCTGGGTTTATTTTAAGGGTTTGGAGAGGTTCTTAGCGTCGTTGTTTCGTACGAGCTTTCGGCAATTTTCAGTACATTTAGGTGTGGACGTACTTGCATATACTTAAAAGTTAAGGCAATATTTACTTAGACACGTTTATTGTGGAATAAAAAATAGAAATTAGAAAATGGAGCGCCGCAGGCTGTGAAAAAAAAGCAGGGTCAAAGGGTAGAGCCCCTACCTCGCTGCAGGCGTGTCTGTGAGGGAGCAGAGTCCATCAAATACATATTTTATTGTGTAAGTTTGCGTCCGTTTCTAAATAATTTAATGATTTGAAGATTATGCCTGGTACATCATCGCATACCAAAATTTGTTTGAATGGAAAAGGCTTGAAACGAGTAAACTCTCATGGACACGGACACCATTACATCGACTTGAAAATTCAAATTCCGAAAAAGTTAACGCAGGAACAAAAAGCATTGCTGCAGGTAATTCATTTTTAGTCTTTTTCATTTACCATGATTTAGTTCATAAATTCTATAACAGGCCTACGCTGAATTGGAACAAGACACTCCCGGACAAATTATGGGGATCACAAACAAAACGGACGGTAAGTCAGCGGACGATAACATGTCCGATAAATTCACTCAAAGGTCCAAAGACAATGATAACTACATGGAACATGATCCAACCGAAACTGTTGAATATCAAAGAGAACAAGTAGCCCCTAGTTTTTACTTCCTCCTGGGAGGTGTTGTGGTTATTTTGGGAATCGTTATTTTTATGCAGAACAAACCGATGGACCTAGATAAGGAAAGGGAATTGGTTTATAAGCGATTAGCGGAAAGGGCAGAGGAACGTAGGATTGAAGAAGAACGATTAAAAACAAGTTTAGGTCCGTTTCGGGATGCATGATTGGCGAATTCGGTAGAGCTATTTTAGGCGGTTTCGCCCATTTAAAATTGCAGTGTTCATTCAATCTTTCGACCTTCTTTCCTTTTATTTAATTTTTATTTAATCGCCTAGTTGAATTGTAAACGTGACGGCATTGTTAAATTGAATAAAAAAATAAAAAAAAAGTTAAATTTTTTTCTGCTATGTCGTCGCAGAGAGATTGTTTTGAACAATGCAGTGTAAGTGGGTGTCTCGTAAAAAAAACTCATGCAAAAAGCATGGTTTCAATCTCTTAAAATTATCACACTCGTAGCACCTTCAGAAGGAGTCATGGTTTCTATTTAAACAGATTTTAGTTTTAGGGATGCCGGCGCTGAGCTAAAGGTGAGGGGGCGGACCTAATTCCCGTGCCCGATATTGTTTTTATAAAAAAATGCTCGCCCGATGCCCTCCCGAAACACGATTGCCATGATATGCCCGAAGAACTTTGGCCCTCCCGTGCCCGCATTTGTGGGCCGCCCGCTCACCTCTACACTGAACCATTGATTGCATTTATGGACGTATTATAACGTATAACGAACATTTTGCATTTCCATCCAGCAACTGGCTGCCTAGCTTGTAATGCAGACTTCTGTTTGTTGCAATTTTACCCCTTGATAAAGTCCAAGACAATGATGCCTGGTGCTAAAAAAGTTTCTATGACAATGTTGATACGCACCAGGCTGCCTACTTGAAACTTTTAAGTAACCGTTGTAACGACAGAAACGATTGGAACCATGGGTTACCGATGGAATTAGCCCATTATGTCATATAAATTTCAACTCGACACCAGAGTATAGCAATAGGACATGAACAAGATTTTCTACTCTGAATATAGAGGGCGTCCGAAGTCTGTTACAACCCCGATTTGTCTAATGCCTCACAATTAAGCGAATGCATTAAGAATCCATTCCCAGCAAACACTTTTAGTGACTGAGATCTAAAGAATTTTCTTGAAGTCTCAACAATTTTCTTGAGATCCTGTTGAGCTTACGTGACCCACATGAAATTAAATGGATTAATCCCATTTTTAAGAAAAAAACTATTCTATATACGCCTATTTTTCTTTTTTTCTTTTTTTTTGGCAAATATTTATCTAAATGAAAAATAGCTCTTGAGCATCACGTCATTTGCGAATGTGAACAGCCCCTAATACTTTTCGAAAACGAAAAGACTTCTTGCACATTGTGCGAATAGTCACTTTATAATACTGTGCCTATTCGCACAATGTGCAAAAAGTCACTTTATTATACTGCGGCTATTCGCACAACGTGCAAGTAGCATGTCCATAATAAAGTGACTATTCGCACAATGTGCGAATAGCCGCAGTATAATAAAGTGACTATTCGCACAATGTGCGAATAGCCGCAGTATAATAAAGTGACTATTCGCACATTCGACTGATTTTCAAAGAAAACATTGTTTTAGCGAAAACCACAAAATTTATTGCCAATAAATTTTCGTGATGTTAGAAGTTGTCCAGTACTTCGATTTTCAAACAAAATTATTATTTTTGCTCGAGTTTTACTAGGTGGCTAACAAAACTAGGGGATTTGCGCTTTAACCAAAACGCCACAAAAGACTAGTTGGCTGACGAAGCTAGGAAACTTTTCCTTTAACGAATGCCTCAAAAACTAGGTGGCTAACAAAACTAGAAATCTTTTCCTTTTCCGAAATGTCACAAAAAATTGGGTGGCTTACAAAACTAGAAAGATTTTCCTTTTACTAAATGTCACAAAAACTAGGTGGCTAACGAAACTAGGGAATTTGCGCTTTAACGATAACGCCCCAAAAACCAAGGTGGCTGACGAAACTAAGAAACTTTTCCTTTTACGAAATGTCACAAAAAACTAGGTGGCTAACAAAACTAGGAAGATTTTCCTTTTAAGAAATGTCACAAAAAATTGGGTGGCTAACAAAACTAGGAAGATGTTCCTTTTACGAAATGTCGCAAAAAACTAGGTGGCAACTAGGAAGATTTTCCTTTTACGAAATGTCAGAAAAAACTAGGTGGCTAACAAAACTAGGAAGATTTTCCTTTTACGAAAAGTCACAAAAAACTAGGTGGCTTACGAAACTAAGAAACATTTCCTTTTACGAAATGTCACGAAAACCTGGGTGAATAACAATACTAGGGAATTTTTCCTTTTGCAAAATGTCACGAAAACCTAAGTGGATAACAAAAATAGGGAATTTTCCCTTTTACGAAATGTCACAGACTAGGTGCCAAACCGAAGAAGTTCGGCTTTTTACCAAATTTCACCAAACCTAGGTGGCTACCAAACCTAAGAAGTTCGTACTTTTATGAAATGTCACCAAGCCTAGGTGGCTACCAATCCTATGAAAGATCTTCCTAAATAGGTGGCTAACAAACCTAGGAACTGAATCCTTTTACGGAAAGTCCCAAAACCTATGTGGCTTACAAGCCTAGGAACTAAATCCTTTTACGGAAAATCACAAAACTTCGGTGGCTAACAAACATAGGAACTGAATCCTTTTACGGAAAGTCACAAAACTTAGGTGGCTAACAAACCTAGGAGCTGAATCCTTTTACGGAAAGCACAAAACCTAGATGGCTAACAAACCTAGGAACTGAATTCTTTTACTGAAAGTCACAAAACTTAGGTGGCTAACAAACCTAGGAACTGGATTCTTTTACTGAAAGTCACAAATGAACAATGAACTTATTGGAGAGTGACAACAAAGTCAATAATGATGTGATATACTCAAGTGTATTGAAGTTATGTCAAATATCCAGTTTAGCCCCAGTCTCCCTTAAAATGGTGCGCTCATCGGTCAGCACTGTAACAGAAGGCAGTGTGAGGAGGTGAATAAAATAAAATAACGACATCGTTCTTTTTTCATCAAGTGCGATGCGAGGGGATACATAGTTGAAGTTATGTGAATTTACATAAAGTTTGTATGTATGTTTCATTGTTTCGTAATCTTGAACAAGTAAAAAAACGCGCAGATTAAAATGATTAAACTTTATTAATTTGTTCTATGCGTTTGCCATATTTTCTTATATCTCCATTTTAATACATAACCGACTTCATCATTACATTATAAGAATAATATTTTTGCTTATTATCGGGTCTTTCATAAAAAATGTAGAGCTTCTTCATCTTTTCCTTTTCGGTATAGAGTGAGGATTCAGTTGTATGTCGAATCTTATTCAGCTACGAAAAAAATGGATGGCGCCACCGACAGGAGTACTTTAGTTTTATATTAATCCGTATTCAGCTATGAAAATAAGCGGATGACGCCACCGACAGGCGGCTACTATTGCCTGATGAAAAGTGATGCAAACCACTCTCTATTCTTGATGTCGTTCCACTTGCATAGTTGCATTAACTGATCCATACTGATTCCATTGAGGTAACCAAAAGTTGTTGCTGTCAATCTATTTTTGTACGTGCAAGACCAAAAAAAAGCATCAACGATGACGTCTGGAACGTCGTCAAAACGTATGACATCGTCGCGATTTAACAATATTTTTCTAGCGGCGACACGTTGCTTTTGAAATCGGAACATCGTTTTGATTCGGCGTGGAAACTTGATTAATACGCTCAGAACTACGTATAAATCTGTCCGAAACACTGACAATTGATCAGATGGCTTCGCCTGAGAGTGATTGAGACATTGTTGCAGTGAGTTAAGGAAAAAATTGTGTGTTCATGAGAAAAAACAAGTCGTGTTATCATATCATAATATTAATTAATTATTTCTCCATCATTCTACGTACTTCTTATTCTTTTATTTCACACGGTGCCAATAGTATCTACATATATACTACGGCTTTTCGCACATTGTGCGAATGGCATCTTTATAATACTGTGGCTATTCCCACCATGTGCGAATAGCCGCAGTATAATAGAGTGACTATTCGCACAATGTGCGAATAGCCGCAGTATAATAAAAATGCTATTTGCACAAAGTGCGAATAGCCACATTATATATGTAGAGACTATTCGCACAATGTGCGAATAGCATGTACCTTTCGAAAATGGCCTCGAAGATTCACTCAAAGTCAGTTGCATCTAGGTACAATCAGGTGCACCAAAGTGCTTCAAGGTGCAGTGAGGTGCACCAAGGTGTAGCGTGGTGCAGGAAGGTGGAGCAAGGTGCATAAAGGTGCAGTGAGGTGTAGCAAGGTGTAGTGAGGTGTAGCAAGGTGCAGTGAGGTGTAGCAAGATGCAGCTAGGTGTAGCAAGGTGCAGTGCATAGACAGACAGACAGCCCAAGCCTTACCATAAAGTAGCTACTGCTACTTAATAAACCATTGAAATGGTATAAGAAAGTAGCGATAGAGTAATTTTGTTGATAAAATAAATGTCAGAGTGACAGATGTCAGAGTGACTGATGTCATAGTGACAGATTTCATGGTGACAGATGTCAGAGTGACAGATGTCGAAGTGACAGATTTATTTTGACGACAGTGGTGAAAGTGACAGATGATGTGACGTTACAACTCTTAAAGTGACGACAGCTGTCACTTTGACAGCTGTCAAAAAACGTGCACAGACAGACAGCCAGAGCACTTCCATATAGTAGCTACCTAATAAAGAATAAGAATTAGATTAAGTTTAGGATTAAAACGATGAATTAAGGTCCAGAAATTAAAATCAAGAAATACAAATGGCAAGAAATATTCCGACCTTTCTGATTCCACTGCACAACAAAAAGTTCCGCTATAAACAAAGAAACTTCCCGCGCGCTATGAGGACAACCATCGTAGAAAATTAATAGCTCATTTCATCACTCCTAGAAATATCGTGTAAAACAAAAACTAGAAATTAAAAACAATTATCTCATAACTAAGTGCCGTACCAGACCAAGTATTTGTTGACCAAAGGTTAATCGCGATACTGACACAGGATATTCCGATTATTGCACATTGTTACTCACTTCTATAAATTGTAGAAAGAATTGAGCTTTCAAAAAATAAATCAAGAAAAATAAAATAAAATAGAAAAAAAATAAATTTGAGATCAAACCAGATCTTAAAGGGGGATGGAACAAAAAAGCATATATTAAGTGACACTCAATGCAGTATGCAGTGGTGAGAACCAGACCAGATCATGTGAACACCAGCTACATACTCAATACACGTCTCTTATATCATTTCCATTTGTTTCTTGGTGTCATAAATCAATATACTGAGCCCACTAGCTATTTTCCCAGATACTGATTCATTGAAAGCCATTCTTTCATTTTGTCCTAAAAGATCTCCGATCTTAGTACCCTTGACTCCACAGGGAGAGCGGTTACAGCCTTGGAGCCAGCTTGAGTCTTCGCATTGGAAACTTTCAGGAATGCACGGTTTCTAGTGTTATACAGGTGAGTGGTGCGTTCAAAGCAGACCACATTGTGAGAAAGACCATTAGCAAACAGTGTGTTATTATCTTAGGTATTACAGATAGAGCAAAGGCTCATTTGGTATGGTTCAAACCGCTGAAATAAGTTTCTTGTCCACTAAACATATTAGTCAGAAGCAGGAAACCCTACAATTCATATAATAAAGTATCAAATAACTCTCCCCCTGTCGACTTTCGTCATATTTTGAGCATCTTATGCTTCTCGAGCGTGACATCATTTGTGAACGGCTTTGCTAATGCAAATGGTGAAAACCTCCTAAAATCCTCATTTTAAGTCATTTGAAGTTGTGAGAACTTTAAAACTATAGTTTTCGCCTTTAGCGGCACTTAAAGCATCAGGCTCGGAGCGGTAGTGGAGAGCGTGACGCAATCCCCACACCCAAAAAAAACGTCCACAAACCCAAAAAACTCCAAACAAAAACCTTTGGGACAAGACATCATGCTCGGAGCGGTAGCGGAGAGCGTGACGCAGTCCCCACACCCAAAAAAAACGTCCACAAACCCAAAAACCTCCATACAAAAACCTTTGGGACAAGACACGATGTATAGGCGAAGTTTTGAGTTTTTTCCCCTCGCCCCCTTCCCCTCCAAATTATTTAAAAAAAACTACGGTCGCAGCAGCTTTCCGACAAGCCCTCACTCATCAACATCGGTTGAAAACGAGCCGAGATATCGCCAATCAAATATGACCAATTTCCTCATAAAAATGGTAAAATTATCTTTGAAAGTAATCTCAATTTTATTCCTGTGTTGTGTGTCAACGATCTATGTCTGTATGTATGTATGTATCTATCAACTTTTTTTTTCTCGAGAACCGCCCGAGCGATTTCCTTAAAATTTTCAGGGAACGTCAGTCTCGGCCCCAAATGAAAAATTTCCTATGCCGCTTTTCCGGGAAAATTCTGGAAAAGCCGTGGCATGTGGAAAAGTGGTCAAAGTGGTAATGCTCGGAGTTTTCGAATTTTAGCTCCGAAGTGACGATAGCTAGAGAGTTGGTTTCTTCGGTAAAGTTATAGAGTTTGGTCAGGAGAATTTTTTTGTATCTTAAGTTAATGGCTGCCAACTGTCAAAGTGACACCATCTTGGATTTTTTGCTAAATTCTGAATAAGAATACCTAGATAGTTGATTTCTTCAGGAAAGTTATATAAGTCACTGAGAAGAATTGGTGACATGAAGTGTTCCGAAGGCAGCCGAAGGTGACACGAAGTGTTCCAAAGGCAGCAGAAAGTGACACGAAGGGTTACGAAGGTGACACGAAGTGTTCCGAAGGTTCCGAAGGCAGCCGAAGGTGACACGAAGTGTTCCGAAGGTAGCTGAGGGCAACCGAAAGTGACACAAAGTATTCGGAAGGTAGCCGAAGGTGATACGAAGTGTTCCGATGGTAGCCGAAGGTGTTGGGGAACAATTTTTTTCGGAAAGAAAATTTTTTTGTGACGCAATTTTTTTAACACAACGTAATTTTGTTTTGAAAACAGCGCTGTAATTTTTCAGGAAATTAAAACTTTGAACACAAGGTTCTATTCAAACAAATTTCTGCGTATTATCAGCGATAGCGTCACCTCAAGTGATATCATTAATTTTGGAAGCAGACTCGCGGACTGCGTCACACTCTACCTTCTAAGAGGTTTTTGTTGTGATAACCAATTAGCCATCTCATCCACTTTTCAAAGATAACTCATTTCATTACCTCTGAAAAGAGCCTCTAAGCATCAGCGTCAGCATCAGCGAAAGAGTATCATAAATTCGCAGAGTAACAAAACTTTGCTCTTACGTATTTTTTGTACAGCCCGTTATTTCACTTCGAAGTCTTCAGCATCCAACACTCAAAACAAAAGTCAGCGCGCCCAGATAATCATAATCCGTAATGGCTGTGACTTCCGAACTTATTTATCGCTTGGGAAGATCAAATTTGTTGACAGGCAACAAGGGAGAAAATAAATTACGCAAGTAATTAACTTACATCTCTTACATCGACGAGCTAAGCTTGGGACGTTTTGGGCATTTTCTATGTTTATTATAACACATTCTCTGTTTTTCTTTTTTTGCACATTGTCTTGCTACAAAGGATGAGGCGTAAACGTTACAATTAGGCAAACTTTGTTCGTTGATATGAGATAATTACTTGCAAAATTTCTTTTCGGGATAATATTTTTCACCGTTGCTAAAATGATTCTACCGTTAAAAAAGTACCGATGTAAGTACTTTGTAAATTATAGAAACGCAGATAGGATTTGAGTGTACACCAAATGTAGATACATTTTAAATAACGGTCGTTAATTACCATCCATTTCTTTTCTCTCTTGTTGCTTGTCAAGTCCGAACTTAAGAGATAATTATACATGCGCTTGCGACTTTTTGCTGGTATTTAACCGAAAAATTAAACACAAATTTAATATTTCGTATGTCCCATCATAACGAAACAATGATAAATGTTATGGTCTTTCAATTTTATTTGAAACATTACCAACGTAAAACGAATTCAATAAAATATCTGACAAAATGTATTTTATTCACGCGAATCAAAAAATCCCTCGCGATTCGCTGCGGTACATGTCAAATGTTATATGAAAACCCATACATTTGTAGCGCTTAAACCGTCAGTGAATATTCGCAATCGCAGAATGTATGATTAGCCGACTTGACTAAAGTTGTAGATTACTGTAAGCAGGAAGGCATTCCCATTATTGTAGGTGCGGACACTAATGCACATCAAACTATATGGGGTAGTAATGACACAAACAGTAGAGGGGAAGATTTAGACAATTTCTTAGTTACGACAGACCTAATGATAGCAAATAACGGAAGAAAACCAACATTTGTCAACTCGGTCAGAAAGGATCGCATAGATGTTACTATGATATCCTGTAACCTGGCGGAGAGAATTCACTCATGAAAAGTGACAGATGAAGAAACTCATTCAGATCACAAACTTGTCAAGATTCGTCTTAGAGGGTCATTCCCGGGTAGAAAACCGTACAGGCACCCGAGAAGGACAAATTGGGACTCCTATAGACAAGAGCTCAAAAAGGAACTAAATAAATTGGTATTCTATGGACGCTACACAACAGTGGAGGGGTTGGAAGCGGCAAATCAAGGGCTTACCTCAGCGATGTTGAAAGCCTATCACTATGTATGTCCCCTATCCCATCCTAAACCCCTCTATAAGAACCATATCTGGAGTAAATCTATAGAGGAAAAAAAAGGGAACTTAGGAAGGCATGGAACAAGGCAGGAAAGGGTTCTAAACAAGAGGAAAATAGGGCTACCTATAGGACCCTCCTCAAAGAGTATAAAGAAACCTTAGTCAAGCATAAGGAAAAAACCAAAGATAAATTCTTTGAGGAGGCGAACTCGATACCGGCTTATGCGCGTGTCCACAAAATTTTAGCCAAAGATCCGGCCGTTCAGGTAGCCTCTTTGCTCAAACCAGATGGAAGTTACACCGCAAACGGAAAAGAATCAACTGAACACCTCCTTGAAACTCACTTCCCGGGTAGTACCAAGGGTAAAGGTAAAGAAGAGGCCAATCCAGAAAACCTAATTAGGAATACACCAATTAGGGATAATTGGAAGTTCGCTGGAAAGTTGACCAAAAAAGGAAAAGTGAAATTTGCGATTCACAAATTTCATTTTTTTAAGTCAGCTGGACCAGATGGGATATTTCCAGCCCTACTCAAGGAAGGCATGGAACTACTTCTCCACCGACTGATCGGCATTTTCAAGAGTTCCATTGCACTGTCTTACCTTCCTAAGGCCTGTGAAAGAGTTCGAGTAGCCTTCATACCCAAACCTGGGAGAACGATTCACTGCGAAGCTAAAGACTTCAGGCCCATTAGCCTAATGTCCTTTCTGCTAAAGACAGTGGAAAGGCTTCTTGACTTTTACCTGACGAAGGAAGTCCTAAGGAATTTCCCACTTCATGTTAACCAACATGCTTACCAGACGGTTAAATCCATAGATACGGCGGTTCCTCAAATGACCCAAAAAATCGAAAGCATTTTGGGAAACAAAGAAGTGGCCTTGGGCTGTTTCATGGATATTGAGGGAGCTTTCGACAATACAGGGTTTGACGTAATTGAGAAGTCAATAAGGGAAAGACACACGGAGGACATTGTTGTGAGATGGATTGTAAGAATGCTGGGATGTAGAACGGTGGAAGCCAGCGTTTGTGGCACCACAACCAGTCTGGGAGTGACCAGGGGTTGTCTCCAAGGGGGAATACTATCTCCTATACTTTGGTGCATGGTAATAGACTTCCCCCTGGTCAAACTCAATCAATCTGGAATTTTTACCCAGGGATACTCAGATGATGTCTCAGTCATCATCGGAGGAATGTGCCCGATGACCCTGGGGGATCTTATGGGATATGTGTTAAAAGTAGTAGAAGAATGGTGTAAGATGAAAAAGAGCTCCGAGTAAATCCGGGAAAAACGAAATTGATTCTTTTTAAAAGAAAAAATAATATTAATGAACTGGATCTCGGAAGCTTTAGACTCTTTGGGGAAATACTCAACCCAAAGACCTATGCTCTGCCATGGGTGCATTGTCTGGTAGCCTAGAGTTGAGATAGGGATAGCAAAAAAAGTGCTAGATAAACTCCAGAGGCTAGCATGTTTGTGCATGACTGGGGTGAAAGTCAGTACGGCCACAAGAGCCCTAGAGGTACTTCTTTTTATCCCACCGCTCGACCTATATGTAAAATCTACAGCTTTCAGCTCAGCTCTTAATATCCAACGTAATGCAGGCTGGGCACCGGGCTCGGCTAGAGGACACATGATAATCTTAAACCTAATTAAGGATGAAACTCTCCTGATGAGGAGTGACCAGATCTCGACTATCTTGATGCTGGAGGACAATTTTAGGTGTGTCATACCGAGTAGGGAAGAATGGTTAGGGGTGGAAAAAATCTATCCCCCAGTGGATGGCCTAGTGAGCTACACAGACGGATCGAAGAAAGACGGACTGTCTGGGGCAGGTCTTATCAGTGATGAAGTCGGGATCAAAGGGTTCACACCTTTGGGATACTTTACCACGGTAATGCAAGCAGAGCTCCTAGCGATATCTGAACTGGTTAGTACCGACACTTTCAAAAATCTTCAGCACAGAAGACTGTATATTTGCTCGGATAGCCAAGCCTCAATTGAAGCCCTGGAATCCCCTATGGTCAGTTCGGCCACGGTGCTTCAATGCAAGGAAAGCTCTCAATGACCTAGGCAACAATAATAATGAGGTTACAATTCTATGGGTGCCGGGTCCTTCTGGCATTCAAGGGGATGAGAGAGCCGATGAATTAGCAGACAGGGGGGCAAACGAGCGCCCAAAATTGCCAGAACCCTTCTGCGGCGTAACGAAAAATGAAAGGAAACGCATCATTAAAAACTGGCTCGAAGAACAGCACAAGAGAGTCTGGAACAGGTACGAAGGGGGTAAGCACACAAACATTTTCTGTAAGGTTCCTCTAAGGAAGTTCAGTGACTGTTTACTGAACCTTGAAAGAACCTAACATTATGAGAGTACTTGAGGTCCTGACAGGACATTGCGGCCTAAACAAATACCTCTCTGTTATAGGATATGCAGAAAACCCTAAATGTGCCTGTGGATATGACGAGGAAACTGGTTTCCACATTATTAGTGACTCCCCTAGATATAGATATTACAGACAAAGAATACTGGGCTAACCAGAACTAGGATTGAATGACATTATAAGGATTTAACACAACACACCGAAGATCGGACAACACAAGCAATTACACGGAGATGACTTTCACATACTTATTCATATACATATTCACATTCATTTTTACAAAATTGTTCAATTTTCATGATATTTGTTAAATAAACGAAGAAAGGAAGGGGCAAGGGAACAGAGGACTAATCGTCTAGGTTCCTGTCAAACCTAATAGTTTAACCCCCCTCACTCACACCTTCTATCTAAATCTATATGAAATCCCATACATTCGTAGCGCCTAAACCGTCAGCGAATATTCGCAATCGCAGAATGTATGATTAGCCTTTAGAGTTTGGCATTCGACATACGCCTTCGAGCTTCATCGACCACCTCCCTAGTGCGTCTCTCCGACGGAATTCCTTTGTTAAAGCCTCACCGTTCAGAAATAGTTCCAATAATGATGTACAACTTGAATTGATCGATTCTTTAAGAAATTCTCAATTCATGTACAATGAGATTGGTCTACTTAGAAGGCCGATAAAAGGTCAAGACTTCAAACTCGATTGAAAGCCTTTGAAATCAGACACAGCAATCGGAAGATAGTTTGAGAGGTCGGAACGGTGGCCTTGTTTGTTCCATGAAAAAGAGTAAATGCTGAAGAATAAGAAAGATAGTAACCACTGAGACAAGGAACCAGAAAGCATAGAACAACCGTTCTTCCTTGTGGCATGCTGTTTGCTTTCAAACACACCTCTCTCCTCCCTAAACGTAGACGTATTTATGGACGGGCCCTGACCTAATTCTAAACGACTTTGAAGTCCCATATTTGCACATCTTGCAATAGCTTCTTTATAACTCGCACAATCTATTGGAGTTTTAGTTCAGTAATAATTTATACCCTCCTGATTGCTTACTGCCCAAGGAATTGCCAATTCGTAACTTGTTATAAAAATGTTTATGGATATTTTACAGCCCAAAGCGTAGACAATTTGAATAATCTATTTGTTTTCTATAGGAACTAAAGAGAACATCAACGAGCCAAAGAATCTCACTGACACAATACGTGAGGTTTTAGCGAAGGGAAAGCAGTTAGCTTGCGAAATTACAAAGAAAAGTATCACCAAGGATACCACTAAACATGAAAGTGATGAAGGCATTGCTAACAAAAAAGAAGCAGACGATGTTGAAAAGAAACGTGATAAAATCTAGACATGTTAACAGCCATTGTAGAAACTCAATGCGGACGCAGCAATTTATTCCAAATAAACGTTTTGTTAGAAAACCAAAAAAAGAACTTTTATTTAGCAATTTCTTACAGTTTGCATTAACTCTTTATTCGCTAACGATTCAACAGCCTTCTTAACTAACACCGTGAGCTTTCCGTAGACCTTCCAGTAATCGTTTTTTCTCCTCGTTGCCTTCTTTGTACATCTGCAGACACAGAGTCAATTGAATTTTCTTGATGGCGTGCGACTTGCAAAATGCATCAATGAATTCCAGACTTGCCTCATCGATTTTAAATTGTTCGATAGACTTTCCAACTGTTTCATTCAATTCCTTTTCCAGACCTTTTTTCGCAATAGCAAATCCGTTCTCTTCTCTAGACTCAAAGGAACTGGTGAATTGTTCCAATTGTTTGAGAATGCCTTTGTCGTACTCGATCCCATTCAAATTGTACATCAAGCAAATGACTTCAACAGCGTTGGTTAAGTAGTCCCGCTTGATCATATCGATTACCAAATCATCGATCATCTTATGCCAGGCGAGAAAAAAACTCATTGGCCCAAAATGTCTGGTCGACCGAAGAATATCGAACTCTTTGGTCTCGTTGATGTGCAGGTATACCTTGCTCGAAATTTCGTGAAATTTCTGTTCGAACGGTTCGAATTGAATGCACATACGATCCAACACAAATTCGTACTCATGTCTGTCAAGACATCCTCTTAAATTTTCCTCTTCAAACATACGTGGATCTCTAATATGTCGATTTTGTAATGGAAAGTAGATTTGATTTATCCGTTTTCTTAACTTCGGATCTGCAGTTTCCAATGTTCCGTCAGTTTGTCTAACAACAATTGTCCGCTCGGAGTCATTGACTCCGTACGTAATGTCTGTGATAACGTACTTACAGTTGCTATACGAATCCAAGCCGGGGTCTTTAGATATTACTTGACAATTCGCTTGTTCAACCTGAATGGAATTGATGCCATTAGATATGCAGCTGGGAATCGGTCGGTTTACCGATACCAAGCATTGATGGAAACTAGCCGTCGTTGAATGAAAACAAAATGTAAGACTCGTAGGTTTGAAATTGTACATTTTCGAACCCGTACGAACTTTATTGTAGAGGATAAAATTTTAGGGAACATGTGTTTCAGGATTTTTAGGAAAAATGACCTCGTTTCTTCTAGAATTGGGAGGGATGACTCATATCTCTGGATCTATGGAAGTTAGAAAGCTTCCAAAGGCAAAATTGTAGAGAATAACATTTTACAGAACCCCTGTTTCAGAATTTTAGGGAAAAATTACCAACTCCCGGGATAAAGCAGCTTCTAGAATTGTGAGGGATGACGCATATCTATATATGTCAGTTAGAAATTTACTTCTTATGGTGACAATTAGATTATAGCGAAAATTGTTTTAGGATTTCTTGGAGAAACTACGTTCGTCCTCCTTGTGAAATGGTGCAGAGGAGAACATTTCGGTCATCAAAATCAATGGTATCGGACGTATCTCAGTAGGGGTCTTTGACATTACCTTGGGTGATTTCTATGGATCTTTGAAATTCTTATAGTTATAAGAGAGCACAAAACATTGGATTCTTTGCTCATTTCTATATTCAGATACGTTCGCGTCTTTTTGTCACATCTATTCTGTGCGTCACATCTATTCTGTTTGCCACATCTATTCTGATACTTACGAGTCTTTGCTTATGTTCTCTGAAGCCGACCACCCTCCTCAACTGATTTTTTTTTCGATAAATTTCGTTTTTCTAAGACATTTCTTCTTCTACGACATATGGAAATAAAGCGTTTTTTTTTTTAGATTTTTCAGCTTGGGACGATCGTTTTACCAATCTTGAAACACAGATCTGACGATCCTTTGTTCCTTTCCCGTTCATCATTTAAATCAGCTTCCCTACTCAAGTTAGTTAAACCTCTCGGTCGCCTCCAAGAACTTGCTCAAAGTAGCTGGTTCTAGGTTAGCAACTTCGGACGGTCTTACAACATACCCTCCCAGCAGACTGCGCCTCAGTTGGAAGAAACTAGGACATTCACATAATACGTGAAATCCCGTTTCTTCCTCTAAGCCGCACGCACACATAGAGGTCGCCGAGAGCCTAAGCTTTTTCATGTGCCCATTCAGCCCGCAATGTCCAGTGATCGCACCCACCACTCTCCTGATGCGACTCCTGTCCATCCCTAGCAGAGATTTGGCCCATTTCACATTAGGTTTCGGGAAAAAGCGCTTGGTATGGATACCACCATAGTATCCTTCCCAGCGCTCCACATGCTTCCTCATCACCCAGCTCCCCAGCGCTTCTACACGTGCAGGTCGAGTAATCGGCAAAAACGGCTCAGGGCCGTGACCGAGAGCTTCGGCACCCGCCTTGGCTAACTCATCAGCTTTTTCATTCCCCTCCACGTCAGAGTGCCCAGGTACCCAAACTAAAGTGATCTGATTCCTCAGACCCATTTCGTTCAGGTAATCTCTGCACTCTTTCACTAGCTTGGAGGTCACTCTAGGCGACATCAGCGCCTTGATCGTTTCCTTACTGTCCGAACAGATAAGCACCCTCTTGTCGTGTGTTCCAACAGGTAGAGTCTCACGAGCTGCTGACAGCACCGCGAAGATCTCCGCTTGGAGCACACTAGCAAGAGCCCCCAGATAGAAGCAATTTCCCTCTCCAGAGCCCATGCCGTATACACCAGCACCTACTCCTTCACGAGATTTCGATCCATCTGTAAATCTAACCACGCAGTTCCCGGGAAGGCTCGCTGGCCATCCACTAAGCCATTCTTGCCTACTGGGAACTTTCGCTTCAAAATTCCTGTCGAAACAGGTTACCACAGCCATATCGTCTCTCGGCATTTCAAACATATCGTTGCAATTTTACCATGCCCAATGTGAAAATTCGGAGTCCGCATGCCATTCTGCATCAGCCTATCAGGTTGAGGTGGTTTTCATAGCGCCCGTGGTACAAATACACACTAGCCTTTGAATCTCACTTGACAGTTTTCTAGCGCATTCCACATCTAGCCTTGGCCACCACGCCACGCAACCGTGGCTAATCATCGGCCTTATCACAGCCTCATAAATCCACAGAATTGCCTTTGACGGTAGGCCCCAGTTTCTCCCGAAGGAGTTCCTGCAAAGCCAAAAGCCGCTACCGCCTTCTGCGTCTTATCCTTGACATGAGCAATCCAATTTAGTTTGCTATCAAGCGTCACTCCTAAGTATTTCACCTGCGGAGCTAAGTCCAGCACCTTATCGAAGAACCTGATTTCACCGACCAAATTTGATCCTGGGCGCCTTCTGCTGAATAGCATAAGATCTGTTTTGGTCGGATTGATTTTCAGACCGTTCTCACGGCACCATCTCACGACCACTTTCAAAGCTGTTCTGACTCTGTCACAAAGCGTGCTCTCGAATTTTCCCCTAACTAAAATCGTCAGGTCATCCGAATAGCCCTGCGCATAGATTCCTTCGTCGTTCAGCTTTCTGATGAGAGAGTCTATCACTATACACCACAACAAAGGCGATAGTATACCGCCCTGAGAGCAGCCTTTCGATACCCAGAGATTTTCTTTGTGACCACTAACCTCCGCCTCAACAGTCCTATCTCTGAGCATGCTACTTACCCACCTAACTACCACACCTCCCACTCCTCTCTCCTCGAGCGATCGGCGAATAACATCAAAATTCGTATTGTCGAAGGCACCTTCAATGTCCATTGTCCATAAAACATCCCAGTGGCACCTCTCCAATCGAGAATGATGTTTCCACCTTTGCTACCAGCCTGTACAGGGCGGAATCCGTGGATTTGCCTGACTGGTAAGCATGCTGATTCGAGTGTAGCGGGAAAACCGCCAGAACTTCATCCCTGATGTAGAAATCTATCAGTCTCTCAAGCGTTTTCATGACGAAAGACGTGAGGCTGATCGGTCTGAAGTCCTTGGCAGTGAAATGCGATGGTTTTCCTGGCTTAGGGATAAACGTAACCTTCACCTTTTCCCACTTGGTTGGAACGTAACCTAGGGCTAGGGAGCTACGTAGTATCTCACACAGCGGCTTCAGCAGAATCTCTCCACTTTCTTTCAGCAGAGCTGGAAAGATACCATCACTGCCAGCTGATTTATACGGCTTAAATTTGCCTATAGCCCACCTTAACCTTTCCATGGTGATGATTCTCCTGGCTAGCGACCAATCCTCTTCCGTCGGGGGAACGATGTTTGGCAAGCTAGCTTCGGATTTATCTTCTCCACAGCCAGGAAAGTGAACTTCCAGCAAGTGCTTGGTCGTCTCACAGCCACTCCCTGTAAAGCTCCCATCTGGTTTTCTTAAAGAGCTCGGAAGTAGCCTAGAGTCTTTGGCAAGGATCTTGTGGATTCTGGCATAATCTGGAACATGTTCCATTTCCGCACAAAATCCCTTCCATGCTTCTCTGGCCCTCCTCCAGACTGCTTTCCTGAAAGCCTTTTGGGCAGCCTTGTAAGTGACCCAGTCGGCCTCAGCTGCCGTTCTCATGGCTTTGTTCCATGATCTCCTCGCAAAAAGTCTGAGCTTTTCGATTTCTCTACACCAGAGTTTACCGCCCTTCTTTCGAATAGCTTTCCGCTCCGGGCATGAGTTTTCATAGGCATTCGTCAGCAACTCTGTGATAACATTTACTGCATCATTGAGCTCTCTGAAATAAAGCGTTAGTTTTTTTTTATATTTTGATCACAAAAAGACCGAAAAATCGCAGAAGTCATTTTTCTCTTAGTAAAACGGAAACTTAAAATCGACATAACCAAAGACCCGTACGTATCAGAATAGTGGCAAAGAGACTCGAGCGTATCTAAATATACAAATAAGCAAACAATCCAACGTTTTCTGTTCTTTTATAACTTTAAGAATTTCAAAGATTCATAGAAATTGCCCAAGGTAATGTCAAAGGCCATACCGAAGTACGTCTCAGACCATTCAAATCTAGAAAAGCTTATATCCAAGGACTAAGTCATTTTCCCCTAAAACCCTGAAACACGTGTTCTCTAAAATTTTATTCTCTACAACTTTGTCTGTGGAAGCAACTTTCTATCTCTCATAGTTCTGGAGATTCGGGTCATCCTGCCCAATTATAGAAGTGGCCTGGCCATATGCCAAGATTGGCCCATATTCCCCCAAAACCCAAAGTGTTTTTTCTACATAAATCGGGTAAATCTTATCCGATTTTTAAAAATTGTTTTTCCTGAAAGATAATCGAAAAATTAATTACGCGATTGAATTTAGGTAAATCAGTCGAAAAATTTTAAAGATACGGTCGAAGAAGTGGTCAAAAACGTGATTTTTTGAAGGTTGGTGGAACTTTTTAGACCCGTACGAAGAACGAAGTTCTTCGAAAAGTGGTCTTATGCATTTACCATGACGTTTGTAACCACCCCAATTTCGGGGGAGTAGGTGGGGAGCATGTTTCATGTTCATGTTTCTTAGATGACGAATCAGGAATAAAAAAAATGTCCGTCCGTCACCGCGATAGGCCGAGCTAGGGCCGTTTAAGAGGTTATTAGTCTTTTGTACATAACTCGAGTAAATGTTTTCCGATTTTCATAATTTTTTTTGTTTGAAAGAACTGGGCATGGCCGACAATTTATGGAAGAAACTTTTTTGGATTTGAGTCCTTGAACTTAGCTAGGGCACTAAAACCGAGTTTATGCTAGGGTTCTACATAACTCGAGTAGATCTTTTCCGATTGTCATAAACTTTTTTTTGTTTGAAAGATCTGGCATGGCCGACAATTTGTAGAAGGAAATTTTTTAATTTTGAGTCCTTGGACTTAGCTAGGGCACTAAAACCGAGTTTATGCTAGGGCTATTCGTGTTTTTTCTACATAACTCGAGTAGATCTTTTCCGATTGTCATAAACTTTTTTTGTTTGAAAGATCTGGCATGGCCGACAATTTGTAGAAGGAAATTTTTTGATTTTGAGACTTAGCTAGGGCACTAAAAACGAGTCTCTGCTAGGGCCCTACATTTTTTTTGTACATAACTCGAGTATAAATTTCCCTTGGACTCAGCCAGGACCCAGAAACTAGCCCAACGTGTTTTTGTTTGCATAAATCGGGCAAATCCTAACCGATTTTGTTGATTCTTCTTCTATTTGAGAGGTAACCGTGCACCGAATTATATTCATAAACAAATTTGGGCCTGTGCTTGGGGATCAAGTGGGCCTCTGGTCGGTCCTAAAGTCGGCCCTAACCAAAAAAACATTTTTTTGTCATATTGCAGAGCAGATTGAGGGAAAAAATTTTGTCTATGGAAGTATGTGTCAGAGGCATTTCCTTATGGCCCTAGGTCCCGGTCCTAAGGTCCGCCCCTAAAAAAAAAATTGTTTTTTGCTATGTTGTAGAGAAAATTGAGGCGAACATTTTTGTCTAGTTGGAGATCAATTTTGTGCTTTCGGGAGGGTTCTTTTACACCATTTCTTCGGACGGGTTTTTCAATATTGCCCTATCGGCAATTTCCAATACAACTTAATGTAGACGTAATTTCATACAAGACTTAAATACGTTCGAGTCTTTTCGTAACATCAACTCTCTTTGCCACATCTATTCTGATACGTACGGGTCCCTTCATATGTTTGACTTATGTCTCTGCGACATCAGCACGGAAATCGCTCTTCAAACATATGTACTTCAGAAAATCACGAAAAAAAATTAGTGAAAATTCGTTGAGTGATCCGGGCTGTAGGGTCCTACACGCAAAGAAAAGATACAATTGCGGCATTTTTACTGTTTTTATTTATACTTGAGCGTTAAGTACGTTATTTGCGGGGAATAAAATCGTAATTAAGGGTTATCAATTATAATTATAATTGCAGTGAATAAAACTTCATTATTATATTCACAGTGATTAGGTTATACTCGAAGCAATTATAATACAAAATTTTACACTGGTAGATAGTATAAGAGTGAAACTTGTATTGGTAAGAAACAAGCATATTCCTCACTTATTCACCACTAACATGAAAAAGGAAAATTATATTCACGGTGATCACAATTATAATTCCACCCAATATAATTTATAATTGCAGTCAATATGACAGACGTTTCAATTCTATATTCACTGCGAATATGATTTTCAATTCTACATTTCGTACGATCACAAATTATATTGGAGTGTCGTTATAAATGCCGCAATCATGTCTTTTCTTTGCGGGTAAGTCTAGGTTGGTAGTTTTTCATGAATATATTTCTATTGATGAGATTTTCTGTTTTTTTTTGTAGAGAGCCAAACTTAGAGGTTGGTCCTGAGGTCGACCCCAGTCCAAAAAAATTTCTTTTGTTATGTTATGGAGTAAATTGAAAGGAACTTTTTTGCACATTTTTTTGGAAATTTTTGTGAAAATGCTTTTTAATATTTCTTTTTCACAGTTTCTTCGGACGGGTTTTTCAATATGGTCCTCAAATTCCAGTACAATTTAATGTCGATGTAATTTCATATACTCAAGAGTCAAAGAAATATTTATTTAGATTTAGTTCGAACATATGTTCTCTCTTTGCCACATTTATTCTGATGCGTACGGATCCCTTGCATATGTTTGGACCCGTACGAAGTTTACTATAAACAACTTATTGTAACATGAAGTAGATTGAGGTGGGAGATGGGGGGGATACATTTATTATTGTCTAGAGATGACGAATCAACAATAAAAAAATGTCCGTCCGTCCATCTCAAACCTTTTTGCCTTGAAAGGTGCATGCCTCCCATGATTCAAGTTCGAAGAATTGCAATCGGTCAAGTAGCTCCGGAGATATGGTCGAAGAAGTGGAGGTCGGACATGAATTTTTGAGGGTTGGTGAAACTTTTTCGCGAATATCTCACCAAGTATAGCACGGAAATTCCTCATTTTGGTGTCAAATGAAAGCATTTGATGTCACAAAGCTGGCAAATTTTTTTTGAGGGAATCGGGTCAGCGGTCTGGGCACTGTGACCAATGAAATGGACGAAATTGAGTTTCTTGGCCATATACGAAAACAGTTTTTCGTCTATATTTCCTTAACTATGCAATATGGAGATTTACTGTCAAAGGCAAAGTTGTAGAGAATTAAGTTTAAGGGAACTAGACCAGAAC
>CM055404.1:61492444-61533165 GCA_029228625.1 Pseudolycoriella hygida | reverse complement strand
GTCATTGAAGAATGGAATCCAACACTACCTTCGTGCAGGAGGATTTCCTCATCTTTATAAAAAAAACCCTTAATTACGCTGTAAACTTTCCGCAGAGAGAAACCTGGATAAATTCAAATCCTATGAATAATGAGTACATTAACATCTTCACAGATGGTTCCAAAAAGCAAAGGAAACTGGCGCTGGCATGGGTATCTATTACATAGACCCGCCTATAGAGGTATCCAAACCATTAGATGTGCACACTACCATTACACAGTATATGTGCAATAAATGAAACATGTCAAATCCTGACAATAAACAAGACTCACAATAGAAACATAAATATACTCACGGACAGCAAATCATCGCTAAATGAATTACTTCGACTCGAAACTAAAATTTGAGTGTGTAAACTCAATTAAACAGTTAGCCAATGAAAACGTTGTAAAACAAATTTGGGTTTCAGGACATTGTGTTGTGGAAGTGTTGTGGAAGTGAACAAGAAGGCGGATGCAACAGCACGAACTGAAGGAACAATCCTTTTCATGGTCCCGATCCCACCTTTGGAATTAGTTACTTCGAACAACGAAGCAAAATCAGGAATTACTTCAAAACCATACACTCAAACACATTGAGTTTGACACAGAGTTTGACCAATTGTACACATAGCAGAACCAGATGGCCCAAGCAATAAAAACACCAAATTCCTTCTAAAGAAACCGCGAAATGATTTACGACTAATAATCGAGTTGGTAACAGGACACTGCAAGGTGAACCAACACATTCATAGAATGGAATTAACGGAAACAACACATGCAGAAGATGCAATCAAGAAGAAGAGACCCCGCTACTCCTACTCACGAACTGAGATGAAAAGAGATGACAAACATAAACCTTGAAAACATAGTCAAATTCCTAAAGATAATCAACATCGACACATTACAACAATTCAGCGTATCTTGAACATAAATAATTTCTTGATGGTAAACAAAAGAGGCCCAAATATGAGGCCTAATTGTAATGAATTTCCTTTATAATTTGACACGAATAAACGAAACTACTACTACTACATCGACTGATGCTCGAGCGACATCGGTGTTGTTAGTTACTGTTACAGGAATGTAACAGTATATAAGTGTACAGCATCCCCAAGTAGCAGTCTAGTGGTACAGCGCTGAATGTGATGTATCAGGACTAACTAGCCACAGAAAACTCTGAGCAAACTGGTTTCGGGACATCATGGTCTTGGATAGCTCAGTATTCAGTACCCACATCTAGATCAGACAAGGGCAATCTTGGGAGACGTACGGGCTAATACTTTAAAATACTTGACTGTTCCCCGAGTATATCCCACGCTTGGAATGCGCAGTCTGAGTCTGAGTTTGAGTCTCAGATGTAATAAGTCGTACTTTGGTAGGGCTTTTGGCATTGGGTAATTTTTATGGATATTTTAACTTCTCATAGTTATAGGAGTTATGAGGACTCTACAGCCCGAACCACTCAACAGATTTTGACTAATTTAAGTTTCATGATTTTCTGACGTCCAAATCTTATATTTTAAATCTTCAAAAGCGATTTTCGTTCTAATTCCGCAGAGATATAAGTGAAAAAGTTCCTTCAAAAAAGCACGTTTTTTACCACTTTTTTGACCGTAACTTCGAAATTTTTCGACTGATTTTGCCCAAACCCAGTCTTGTAATTAATTTTTTGATTATCTTTCAAGAAAAAAAGTTTTTGAAAATCGAACAAGATTTATCCTGATTTATGTAGAAAAAACACGTTGGTAGAGCTTCAGTGGAGTCCAAAAGCTCAAAACTAAAAAAAAGTTTCTTCCATAAAATGTCAGGCATGCCCAGACCTTTCAAACAAAAGAAAATATGAAAATCGGTAAAGATTTACTCGAGTTGGGCCGACAGTGCCCAGATTCAATCCCATAAAAGATTTTTCAATTACCTTTCAGGGGAAATTTTTTTTTGAAAATCGGTTGAGTTTTACATAGGTTATCGCGCTGACGGACGGACGGACGGACGGACATTTTTTTATTATTGATTCGTCATCTCAGGACCATGATCGACGCTCCCCCCTAGTTAGTTTGAGTAGGCGGAGTCTGCACTCCAACACCTAAGTCTGTTGTGCATGCCTACGCTGACCTACTTAAATTCTTCTGATTAGGTTAGTTTAGTATATAGTTAGATTAAATGCTGCAGATAATGTTATATGGGATAATGTAGGCTCCCAGGCATTTTGCACTGGCTGTGATGTAAGCTGGGCACTTGCATAGAAGGTGCTCGGCTGTTTTTATATCTCCACACTTAGGACATCGATCGCTGTGACTGAGACCTATAGTATGCAAGTGCTTCTTGAGGTGATAGTGTCCGGCAAGAAATGAGGTCATTCTACTAATGTTCCTTTTGCTAAGTGAGAGAAGAAATTTAGAGTTTTTGGACCCGTACGAAGTACAAAGGTCCTATACGTTTACTACAAATTCAGGGCTCCCACACATCCAATATTCAAAAAATTGTCCGTCTCCACTTTTTTTTTCTAAACGGCTGCGCCGAGGGAATAAATTGAATAAATGGGAATAAATGGAATAAATGGGAATAAATGGAATAAATATTGGAATAAATGGAATAAATGCTAATTTTTTCAAATTCGTCAAAGCCTCAAATAGAATTGATTTTGATGGCAACGCACACAACAAACCATACTAATGTGTCAAAAAGTGAAAAAACCCTCTATTGAAAACTTAAAAGAATTTTTGTTGAAAAATGGAATAAATGGAATAAATAAATTTATTCCATTTATTCCCAAATATATAAAGTTTAATCTCAAGACGGTTTAAATGCTTTATAATTTGTGCAAACCTTTTTTTGAACTTATTTGTCTAACTTGTGATGTGTTTGGTTCAGATATTTCGCAAAAACAACAAAAAAATTTTTGGGAATAAATGGAATAAATGAAATGCGCCACCCCTCGGGCTGCACCGATCACTCTGAACTTTTTTTTCTCTGAAAGGTACATGCCTCCAATGATTCAAGTTCGAAGATGGGCGAAATTGGCAAAATAGTTCCGGAGATATGGTCGAAGAAGTGGAGATGGGACATGAAATTTTCGAGGGTCGGTGAAACTTTTTTGCGAATATCTCAGCAAGTATAGCACGGAAATTCTTCATTTTGGTATCAAATAAGAGCACTTGATGTCACAAAACTGGGAAAAATTTTTTGTGGGAATCGGCTTAGGGGTCTGGGCACTTGTATGTACCAATGGAATGGATGAAATTGAGTTTCTTGGCCATATACGGCAACAGTTTTTCGTCTATATTTTCTTAACTATGCAATATATTACTGTCAAAGGCAAAGTTGTAGTAATAGGAATAGTTGTAGGAATAAAATTTAGGCGAACTCGTGTTTCAGGGTTTTGGGGAAATATGGCCCAATTCTTTTATATGGCCACTTCCATAATTGGGCAGGAGGACCCGAATCTCCAGCTAGAAAGCTGGTTCCAAAGGCGAAGTTGTAGAAAATTAAATTTAAGCGAACACGTGTTTCAGGGTTTTGGAAAAAATATGGCACAATCCTGGTGTATGGCCACTTCTAGAATTGGAAGGATGAGCCATATCTCTTGAACTATGAGAGGTAGAAAGTTGCATCCGAATGCAAAGTTGTAGAGAATCGAATTTTAGCGAACACATGTGTCAGGGGTTTGGGGAAATATGCCCCAATCCTTGGGATATGGCCACTACTTGAATTTTAGCGATGACTCATATCTCTAGAATTATGGCAGTTAGAAAGTTGGTGTAAAATAAAGGTATCAGATGTCAAAAGACGTACTTCGGTAGGGCCTTTGACATTTCCTTGGAGAATTTCTATGGATCTTTTAAATTCTTATAGTTATAAAAGAACCTAAAACATTGATTTGTTTGCTCGTTTTTATTGTTTAGATACGTTCGAGTCTTTTTGCAACGTCTATTCCGTTTGCCACATCTATTCTGATACGTACGGGTCTTTGGTTATGTTTATGGTTTATTTTAATACAATCTTTTCATTGTCTGCCATGGTCTACGGAGTTCCAGTGCTTGTTGAAAGCATTTGATTTCCATTTGATAATAAGATTCTTTATGAAAGAGGAGGAGACTTGGAGCTTTGGCTCAACCCCTATCGGTGATTTCGTTACCCTCAATACTACTGTGAGCGGGGACCCAAAGTAGCGTGACGGAGTTCTGTTGGGCTAGTCGCTGCACGAAGTTTCTGCTCCTCGTGATAACTTTGTTTTCCTTCCAGTCGTCCATTCCATTTTAAAAACGTTGTTGAAACAATATGTGGGAGCTATAGTGTCATGAGGCATTTCGAAGCTTGTAGATTCTGTGATCATGGTTTTCCAAAGTTTAGCATGACCGACGTTTGTTTTGATCAGGAGCGATGATTGATGAAGTCTAAGAAATGTCGCTCTGGCCACCGCTTCCACGTGCATGTGAAGTGGTTCGATGTTAAGAAGAGCTTCTAATGCGGCTGTGGGAATGGATTTCATGGCGCCAGTCTTTGTATTTTTGCAAGTAGTTTTCGAGTAGTTCCAATGTGACAACGAGGCCACCAAATGAATGCTGCATATAAGATTATGGGTCTGACTATGGCTACGTAGATTCAAGTGAGGGCTTTGGGACTAAGGCCCAAACTTTTCCCTATTGCGCTACGACACATCCACAGAGTGCCTAATACGATGCGGGTGGGATGAATTACATATTGGGTGCCTTTTAGTTTTTGGTCAAGAATCATGCCCAGAAGTTTCACCCAAGGTGACAGGTTGATTGTTTTACCGAATATGATTGGTGCTTTAAAGCCAATAATTTTCCTTTTACGTCTAAATAGAATAAGTTTTGTTTTTTCCGTGTTTACTTCTTGATTGTGTTGGTTGCACCCATTTTCGACAATTTTGAATGCTGACTGCATCAATTCGCAAAGTGTACAAACGAAGAGGCCTACCAGTCAAATAGTTAGGTCGTCAGCGAAGCTTATGGAGAAATAGCCCAAATCGTTCAGGATTTTCAGTAAGCTGTCTTTGACCATGATATATAAAAGAGGTGGGAGAACTCCTCCTTGGGGGCATCATTTCCTCGTGAGCACGACAATTTTAGTGTTACCCATGCGTGCAGAGACGATTCTGCTACTTAGCATTGTGAAAATCCAACTAGTGGTGGTATAATCGACTTTATGGTCTAGGCATGAGTTGACGATTGAGGAAAAGGTCGTATTACTGAAAGCATTTGAGAGCTCTGGTAACGATATGATGTAGTGCCCTTTCTGCCGATTTTTGTGCCCCATCTTTGAGATATCTGTCCACTAGTTTCTCTAGTGCTTTGAGTAGGAATGAGGTGAGACTGATTGTGCGAAAGGATTTGAAGTTGGGGTGGTTACAAACGTCGTGGTAAATGCATAAGACCCCTCTTCGAAGAATCGTTCTTAGTACGGGTCTAATCATTGAATTGTTTGCTCATTTTATTTAGATAGGTTCGAGTCTTTTTGCAAAATCTATTCTAATGCATATTGGTCTTGGCTAAGGAAGGGTTCACAAATGACGTCTGCGTCAGACACGTCATACAAATGATAGCATGTACTCTCCTTCATGTTTGCAACATATATTCTGTTATCCATATCTATTCTCATGCGTACGGGTCTTTGCTTATGTTTAATTCGTTATTTTAAGACTTTTCCTAAGTTTTATAAACTTCGTCTGTAATAATGCAAAGATTTAATCAAAATTGATCCAATTAAAAGCAAAAATAGATCGAAATAAAAAAAATCTATTTTTTATTGTACTGACAAAGTTATTATCACATTGAAAATCTCCGTATTCATTGAATAATTGCTTATGCTTTATTCAGAGGATCATTTAGACGTATGTTAATAATTACTGAACTAATAAATAATAGCATATAATGTTAAATAAAATGTTTTCAAATCAATTGGTTCTAATTAACCGACCTTCTTTATCTGAACGAAATACAGAAACGTAATAATAATAATAAGTATTTAATCTTTATAACATTTTACATGAAACAAATAAGTCAAATTATTAAACGAAACCAGTAGCCCCGTACGTTCCCAATTTTCCTTATCAAAAATATTTTTCTCTTTACTTTATTTGAGTGAGTCATAGAAATTGAAGAGAATCCTCTCGAAGTAAAGGAGGTGGGAATAATTTCAAAAATATCAAAGTCCTCGACCGATCTCATTTTCGAACTTAGACTAGGCTCAAACATGTATACCTATTATCTATCCATGTTACAAACCAAGATTTAAACCTATGAAACCTGTATACGCCAATAAATGATTATGAAAAATTTAATGTAACAGTCGTGCATGCTTAAGGTGTTTTTACTACCGTATATCAAAATCGTAGGTGTAAGACAATAAAATTGATGCTTTGTTTACAGTGTTTTTTATTGTAAGTCAACATGACACATCGATGGATAACATCTTTAGAATAGAGAAGATACCAAAGGAACACCAAATGGGTTTCAATTAAAAAACTGATCTTAATTCCATGATTTATTGTCACTAAACGGTTAGTTTGACGGTAAATATTGAACTACTGTTTAGACCCGTGCCGTGAGAAGAACAGAGGGGTCTCATAGGTATACTGCGATGTTTGTGAAATGGGTAACATCGACACCGGCTTTATGTTTATGTTTATGCAAAGGATTTTTCTTAGGTGGAAATTTCGGAAAAAGGCGCCTAAACTATTTGGGGCCGTTCATAAATCACGTCAGGCTTGTTATAAAAAATGAGTATCAATAAAAAGGTCATATCTCAGTCATTACAGCAAATTCTGCATATAGAACTCTGGCGGTGTGTTTTTTGGGATGTAACCGATGTAACCATAGTACTATAATCAAAATATGTCTTTGTAGTTATGGACTTTGTGGATTTTAGCGTGACACCTCTAAGGTTTGGAGCCCCCAAAAGGCTTGTCAACATTCGTTGACGAAATTTTTTTAAATCCAGAAACGCATCTGTTCAGAATTTCATTTTATTTAGTGAAATCGAGGGCAATTTTGAATCTGTTGGTGAGAATTCTGCGCTGGCGGGAAAGTTTCTACCCATTGCTACCTTATTCTTACGTGAACTTCAGTCTATTCGGCCGCATACGGTAGAAGTTGACTTTTCACGAATATTTCATTAAAGTCCTTCCCAAGAGCACAGGTGAAAAGAACGTTGAAGTTAACATTTACCCACCTAGGATTGTTGATTCCTAAGAATTAATTTTATGTTGCAGAGGAAGTTAATGAGAACATGATTGGACCCGTACGAAGTACAAAGGTCCTATACGTTTACTACAAACAATTTTATTGTAACATGGGGTAGGTCGACGTGGGAGTTGGGGGGATGCATCTATTATCGTCTATATATGACGAATCAGCAATAAAAAAAATGTCCATCCGTCCGTCTGTCCGTCCGTTTGTCCGTCTGTCCGTCTCCACTTTTTTTTCCAAACGGCTCAACCGATCAGCCTAAACTTTTTTTCCCTGAAAGGTACATGCCTCCCATGATTCAAGTTCGAACATGAGCAAAATCAATGAAGTGGTTCCGGAGATATGGTCGAGGAAGTGACCAAAAACATGGTTTTTCGAGAGTCGGTGAAACTTTTTCGCAAATATCTCGGCAAGTAAAGCACGGAAATTGCTCAATTTGGTGTCAAATGAAAGCATTTGACACCAAAAAACTGGGGAATTTTTTTTGTTGAATCAGGTCAGGGGTCTGGGCACTGTGAGCCATGGAATGGGCGAAAATAAATTTCTCTGCCCAAAATGGTAAGAGATAGTTTTTTTCAGTATTTGCTTAAATACGCAATACAGAGATTTACTTTCAAAGGCAAAGTTGTAGAGAATCAAATTTTAGCGAACACGTGTCTCAGGGTTTTGGGGAAATATGGCCCAATCCTGGTATATAGCCACTTCCATAATTGGGCAGGATGACCCGGATCTCCAGAACTGTGAGAGTTAGGAAGTTAGTTCCAAAGGCGAAGTTGTAGAAAATTAAATTTAAGCGAACACGTGTTTCAGGGTTTTGGGGAAATATGGCCCAATCCTGGTATATGGCCACTTCCATAATTGGGCAGGATGACCCAGATCTCCAGAACTATGAGAGTTAGAAAGTTGGTTCCAAACGCGAAGTTATAGAGAATTAAATTTAAGCGAACACGTGTTTCAGGGTTTTGGGCAGATATGGCCCAATCCTGGTATATGGCCACTTCCATAATTGGGCAGGATGACCCAGATCTCCAGAAATATGAGAGTT
Organism: Pseudolycoriella hygida; assembly: GCA_029228625.1. Classification (NCBI taxonomy): domain Eukaryota; kingdom Metazoa; phylum Arthropoda; class Insecta; order Diptera; family Sciaridae; genus Pseudolycoriella; species Pseudolycoriella hygida. The sequence continues at coordinate 61,524,889 of CM055404.1, read as the reverse complement.
AGAAATTTGAGAGTTAGAAAGTTGGTTCCAAACGCGAAGTTATAGAGAATTAAATTTAAGCGAACACGTGTTTCAGGGTTTTGGGAAAATATGGCCCAAAACTGGTATATGGCCTCTTCCATAATTGGGCAGGATGACCGGAATCTCCAGAACTATGAGAGTTGGAAAGTTGTTCCAAAGGCGAAATTGTAGAGAATTAAATTTAAGCGAACACGTGTTTCAGGGTTTTGGTAAAATATGGCTCAATGCTGGTATATGGCCTCTTCCATAATTGGACAGGATGACCCAGATCTCCAGAACTATGAGAGTTAGAAAGTTGTTTTCAATGGTGAAGTTGTAGAGAATTAAATTTAAGCGAACACGTGTTTCAGAGTTTTGGGGAGATATGGCCCAATACTGGTATATGGTCACTTCCATAATTGGGCAGGATGACCCAGATCTCCAGAACTATGAGAGTTAGAAAGTTGGTTCCAAACGCGAAGTTATAGAGAACTAAATTTAAGCGAACACGTGTTTCAGGGTTTTGGGCAGATATGACCCAATCCTGGTATATGGCCACTTCCATAATTGGGCAGCATGACCCAGATCTCCAGAAATATGAGAGTTAGAAATTTGAGAGTTAGAAAGTTGGTTCCAAACGCGAAGTTATAGAGAATTAAATTTAAGCGAACACGTGTTTCAGGGTTTTGGGAAAATATGGCCCAAAACTGGTATATGGCCTCTTCCATAATTGGGCAGGATGACCGGAATCTCCAGAACTATGAGAGTTGGAAAGTTGTTCCAAAGGCGAAGGTGTAGAGAATTAAGTGTAAGCGAACATGTGTTTCAGGGTTTTGGGAAAATGTCCCAATCCTGGTATATGGCCACTTCAATAATTGGGCAGGATGACCCAGATCTCCAGAACTATGAGAGGTAGAAAGTTGCTTCCAAGGACAAAGTTGTAGACAATAAAATTTTAGATAACAAGTGTTTCTGGGTTTGAGGGAAAAACGACTTAGTCCTTGCATATAAGCTTTTCTAGATTTGAATGGTCTTAGACGTACTTCGGCAGGGCGTTTGACATTACCTTGGGTAATTTCTATGGATCTTTGAAATTGTTACAGTAAAAGAACAGAAAACGTTGGATTGTTTGCTTAATTGTATATCTAGGTACGTTCGTCACTTTGCCACATCTATTCTGTTTGTCACATCTATTCTGATACGTACGGGTCTTTGGTTATGTTTGGTCTTTAAATTCAAAGGTCCTAGAGGTCATTGCGTTAACTCAGTTTTAAGAAGTATACTTTGGATAATTTGTGCGGGTCGTCATTATTAATCAGATTTTGATACGATAACGTACGGGTATTTCCTTATGTTTTATTTTTTTTTTTTTGTGATTAATTGGCACTGAATTCTGAACAACAACACAATTCGTTTCTAACAAAAAATATTCTACGACTTATTTATGTTGTGTTTTGATTATTGCTGATCGATATAGGTTTTCTGCGCATTATTCATCACTATTCTTGTCTCCAAGAAGCTCTGGAAATCTGTCCCAAATTTTGATGTGTGTTGGATTGTGTTTCACAGTGTACCGCAAAATTCTCTAACTTTGACCCTAACCAAAATGATTTCTGTGAATTTCATCCTAGTTCAGCATTTTTTATAGCTCAAGGAAGAAATAACAAAGCACAAAAATTGCAGACTTCATTTTGTTTATAATTCGTTAACTGACATGTTTCCTCTCTGCATTTTTTGGAATTTCACTTAATTTTACGAGACCATACACAAAAACCTGCCAAATTGTGACGCAGTTTTGTTAAGAAAATTTTTTTACATGAAATTAGATTTTGTGTATAGTCAGCGTAAAATTACACGTTGGTGGGTCTGGCATTTGTGACGCATTTTTTTCAAAGCAACCGTCACCTCAAACGATTTTGTTCATTTAGGAAGTTGTCTGAAGGACTGCGTCACATTTGACCTTTTAAGAGGCTTTTTGATGCCATATCAGTCGCTTTGAAAGTTTGCAGTTTTTATAAGTAAAATTCGTGTGAAAAATGTTCTGTCCTAATATTCGCAAAATATTTTCTGTGAAAAAACTTTTCTTCGAAAAATCTTTTATGAGATCGAATCTGGGCACTATTAGCCTAAAGATCACCGAGCTAGGGCCGTTTTTCCTGATCTTTTATACCTAACTTGAGTAAATCTTTACCGAATTTCAAATATTTTTTTTTGTTTGAAAGATCTGGTAAACCTTATCCGATTTTCAAAATACTTTTTCCCTGAAAGATAACTAGAAAATTGATTACGGGATTGAAATTGTATTGGGGAAAAAATGGTTGAAAACTTTCGAAGTTACGGTCGAAAAAGTGGTAAAAAACGTGGTTTTTTGAAGGTTAATGAAACTTTTTGACTTATATCACTGCGAAATTAAAGCGGAAGTCGTTCTTCAAGGTTTCGAATGAAAGATACGGACCTCATAAAATCACTAAAATTTAACTAGGGCAAATCTGTCGAATGGTTCGGGCTATAGAGTCCTTAGTGTGGGCCCAACTCACGCTACGCGATCCAACGCGATATTTGTTTTTTTTTCGTGAATATTCTTTTGATAATGAGGTTTTTTGTGCAGTTTTGAAGAGTAAAAAGAGTATGGGTCAGAGACCTCTGCTATGTGCTCTAGGTCGGTTCTAAATTCTGGGCTAATTTTAAGGGCTTGAGGAGGTTTTTTTCGCCGTTGCTTCGGACGAGTTTTTCAATATTGCCATTTTGGCAATTTCCAATCCAATTGAATCCACATACTTAAGAGTTAAGGCAATATTTACTTTGATTCGTTCGAGCCTTTTCGTAACATCTATTGAGTTTGCCACATCTATTCTGATACGGGTCCCTTGCATATGTTTATTTACTAGTTTCGCAATTTTTTGTGAGCTTTTGCTTAGATCTTAGATTTTAGAAAGGATCTCTTACCGACGTTTTTACTATGTCAGTGGTAAATTGTTCACAAACCTAATGCCAGCTGTGATGTACTAGGTGCGGAAACTAGTAGTGTTAAAATGAAGGTTCGCCCCATCAATGCGTTTTTCCGGCAGGTATTTTTTGGACCACATGCTTAACGTGAATTCGGAACCATGCCTAACGATAGCTAGCATTTTACCATTAGGATTTCTACTGGTGCTAATTATATCTCCGTCTAAAGTTAGACTCATCGAATATGGGTGACGCACAGTGGTCCAAAATCCGGAAAAATCGGCACTAACAGAATAAATCGGTTGGGTGATGCGATATTTGTGATTTAAGTTTTGTTGAATAGCTTATACATGGGCCTATCAGAATCAAGAACAAAACTTCTGAAGTGATTAAAACTTGGGGGTCTCGGTCATGATCAAAGTTGAAAATTTTTTACGAAAATTGGAAAAATGTCCTGAGGCCCATAATGAAAATAAATCAGTCCAAGTTTCATGTCAATCGAAAGAGGGCATCAGTACCTTTCCAACGATACCCATCTGACCTCGCTACGTGGTCTCTAGCGAGAGATAGGAGGTCTTAAATGAAAACACGTTTTTGCCCCTATCCCTGGAACCAAATGCCGGACAGAAACGAATAAGGTATCTATGCACCAAATTCACAACTACCCAAATTTCGAACCCTGGGTGTGCCTAGGAACACTTTCATGCTAAACATTGAAGAAAAATCCTATACAGAATTTGTCCTCACCACGATTGAACCCGGATATTCTTGGTGGAAAGCCACCACTGAGCTAACCCGTTCCCACGTTTTTTGTACATAAATCGAGTAAATCTCTTCCGATTCTTAAAAAAGAAAAATTTTTGAATCGAAAATGGAAGAAAATTTTTTGATTAGAAGCCCTTGGACCAGGGACTATTTTTGAGAAAACATTTTTCCAAAATTTCATCAATTTTTCTAATTTTCTCAAATTTTTTCTCAAATATTTTTTTTCCCAAAGGTTTATGAGCTTTTTTGTGGTGTTTGGACTGCGTCACACCCTCTACTACTGCTTCAAGCATGATGAAGTGTTCGACCATTACAAACTCTCTAATTTATATGTTTTTACTGTGCCACAAACTCAATGCCGTCCATAATGTAGGAGCGAGAACTAGTACGAGTAGAATACCGGTATGTCCGAAGAATGTCGGCAAGCCTTAAGAGGTATATCGCTACACGGGGACAATCTGACAATCGGAACAAATCTGAACCACCATGCTATTGAGTAATTATACGTTTAACTTACATTTGTTATTTTGTTATTTGACAAGTTCGCTTTGTATTCGAGGTAAGCGGCCGGACCTAATTTTCGTGCCCGCCCGGCCCGTTCCCGATATTATTTTTAAAAAATATGCCCGCCCGCCCGAGGCCCGAATTTTTTGTTATGCCCGCCCGATGCCGTCTAAATTTGTTAAAAAAAATTATGCCCTCCCGATGCCCACCCGAGTTTTTTTACGCCCGCTCGATGCCCGCCTGAATTTTCTTATAGATCTTTGTGCGCGCCCGAAATTTGTATAAGAATTTCTTTAAATCATAAAATAAAGACAACTCTGCCGATTAGTTAATACTCTCTTCATATCACCATAGTACTGTAATGCCAAACATTCTTTTTTCATATGATAACAACACATCTACATTTGAGTGTTATGATATAGGTGGCCGTAAAAAATCCCGAAAATTAAAATCCCGAATACAAAAATCTCGAAAATCCAAAATCCCGAAAATCAATAATCCCGAATGTACAAAAATCCAAAAAATCTGCAATTCAGAAAACAACAATCAAAACTTGAGCTGCGTCTCAGCGAAGGTGGAAAAAAAAAGAAAAAAAGCGGGTAAAGGGGCGGAAGCCCCGCTGTGAGGGGTCAAGGGGGGTATAGCCCCCCTTGTGGGGTCTAAGGGGCAGAGCCCCCAGCACGTTAGGCCGCCTGCAAGGCCGCAGGCGTAAAAAATAAGCTCGCCGCAGGCGCGGGGGTGAGGGGGCAGAGCCCCTAAACTCAAATTCACTTGTATCAATCAGGATTTTCGATATTTCACAATTTTCGTTATCATTCGGGATTATGGCTAATCGGGATTTTTGTACATTCGGGATTATTGATGTTCGGGAATTTTGTTATTCGGGATTTTGGATTTTCCGGATTTTTGCATTCGGGATTTTAATTTTTGAGATTTTTGACGGGAGCCATGATATATTACTCACCTCATATGAAGAGTTGATAGTGGTTTTAAAAACTGAACAATTGATCTTTGAAATTGAATTGTCACTACTTCTACGTTTTTAGGAGAATTGGTCAGAAGATGGAATATTTAAAAGAAAACTGTCGAAATTTAATATTTTAACTCGAGCCCTATTTCTGCGAAATTTTATCCATGAACTGAAATGGGAATTTGTTGGTTATTTGATTTGAGACCAAAATTATTGACCGTCCGATGTCCGATCGACAATTTTTAGGCTGGCTCGATGTCCGCCTGAAAAAATAAGGCATCGGGCGGGCATCAAGCAACCCGAATTTTCGGGCCACCCGCTCAACTCTACTTTGTATATCATCCAAACAGAACGATCAGATGCTTGGTATGGCTTAACAATTTGGAAGTGAAAGAATTGAGGATATGTGTCGGTTATTTGTGCTGATATACACATGGCCTTAAGACAAGGTGTACAGATGAGTCGTAAACGTCGAGATCTGCAACATTTTTGTTCTCTTCAGTTTTGTTTAACAATTTGGAAGTATTATGGAAGAATTGTTGATGGCTTTTATGAATAATGATACGAGAAGTAGACTCTACTCTACAGGTGGTATTGCAGCCGTAGAAAATTTGTATTCTATGGATGTAATTGTACCAAAACGAGAATTATCTCACAGTTTGACCATTGGTAAATACGTCAAAACCTTTTACTCTTTTGTAATACAAAATTTAATATATTCGTTTTTTTGGTAACTTAGTTCATTAACATGTAATGTATTTACAAAAAGAATTCATAATTTATCATTTCGTGTTGAATTATTGTTCTCAGTTGGCTCCTCACATCAAAAACTTTACTTGTAAGTTTCACTTTTTACTCCGGATTTACAAATCTTATAAACGTTAGACTCAGCCAAGCCTAAGTCATCAAAAACTTTACTCGTAAGGTAACCTCTTATTCCTCACTTTTAACGTCTCTTAATTCATCATATTCGTAAAAACTTTAAAAATAACCAAAGCCAACAATCCAAGTGAAATATTTGCACGAAATGAAATTTCACTCGCCGAACTTCGACCGTATGCACTGCGACCCTCCAACGAACTAAAAGTCGGTGTTGACGAAATACCGATGCCATTTTCAAGGACGTCATTTATAAATATGCCTCGGTTTAAAATGTTGTCATTGAGAGGATTACGAGCCCCGAAACCGTTTGTATAAACATAACTCAGTGTTCCAGTCTTCGCTCTGAGTATTCTAAAATTAATGTCATTCGGACGCAACAGTCCAGCGACAAAATTGTGTAAACGATTTACCACAACGTACAAATTACCCTCCTCGTCGAATGACATACCATCTGTCCATTGAATGTAATTATCGTCTTTCGCTATAATTAATTGATTTTCTAAGCTGAACGGTTTGTATGAGTCCCATTGAGCTATGGCATGTTCTTTTAAGAGCCCATAGTACAAAATGCCCCGATTATCCATTATCATGCCATCTGTCTGTGAAATCTTTAGCCCTAAGTCCGTTACGGCCTGCAGTACATCACGAGGCGTTGCACGACGAGCAAAATCCGGATCACGAAGTAAAGATGCTGGAATAGAATACAAGTGATAACTTGTAAGCGGTGTGTAATACACATTTCTTTCATAGTTGTCGTTGAGGGCGTTGTATGATGGAGCCGTTCCGGAAGAACTAGTTCCTGTGTCAGGATTGTAATACGGACCTAAGGCGATGCCATTTATATGAATAGCAAAATTCAGATCGGTTCCATTAACTGAAAATTCTCTGGCATTCTGAGCAGCTCGCATTGAATTGTTTTCCCTGACTTTCCATGACCGATTCAAACGTCTCGAATAAACCACGATTCCTAGAATCAATTTGAATGGCATGCCATGATTTTGGGAAAATACGACATCACCTTGAGACACAAACCTGGATCCGATCCGCTATTGTCGGTTATATAAGCAAATCCACCGGATGCGTCATCAATGACAATTCTGTTCAAATAGTTGTTCCCGCGGCTCGCCACATCTTCAGGAAAGTGATATCGATGAATAATGGAACCGTTTTTCTTAAGATCCAGCAATAATAGCTTCGGCTGGCAATTGTAATGTCTTGTTGAACCTTAAATTTAACCAATTTCTTTAAAATGTCAATTGTAAAGAACGCGTCTTACCTTGTGACAAGGTGTCAACCCTTCCGGAGTCGATGACCCACATAATGCCGTCAGTGTCGACAGCAACGCCCTGGACGAATTGCAATGCAGAACAATTTCCAACTTCATTCATTTCCCAAGAAGGAAATGGTTCGATTTCTGGGTCCGTTCGTCCATTATCTCCCGGAGATATTATCCATCCCAGAGTGGCCGGCACTCCAGGTCGCATTCTAGGTAGAGTGACATAAAGTCGATTGGCAAATGCTTTAATATCGGAAATAATGTTGTTTTGTGGAATGTAGTAGTTTGAATAAATTGCATTCGCACGTTCTATGTCGCTGCGATAAGCGAATTCGATGGTATCCCATTCATAAACCACTTTAAATTGGCGTTCGGCTGGAGTTACATCCGGTAATGGAAATGAACTTCTTTGGGCAGTTGAGAAGACAATGAAGATTTGTAGAATTATCAGTACTGCATTCATGATTGTCTTGTTGAGGTTTGTATGTTTGTTGCAAAATATTAGCCTATGCAATCATCTGTAAATAGGTTTCAATGTTATGTCATAGTTAAACTCGCCTTTGTATTTAAAATGTCTTTTCTTAGAGGCCGTTCATAAATTACGTAACGCACAATTTTGTATTTCTGGATTCCTACTTGCTCCGTCACACTAGTGTCACGCAAGCTTCCTACCCTTCTATTAATTTTCTTCAATCATTGTGATTTTCTGTTTTTTACAATTGTGTTATTGGACCCGTACGAAGTACAAAAGTTCAATACGTTTACTACAAGACATTTTATGTAAGATGGGGTAGATCGAGGCGGTAGGATGTATCGAGAGAGTAGGATGTATTGAATATTGTATAGAGATGACGAATCAGCGAAAAAAATGTACATCTGTCCGTACATATGACTTATGATTCAAGTTCAAAGATAAGAAAAATCGGTCAAGTGGTTCCGGAGATATGGGCGAAAAAGTGATCAAAAACATGGTTTTTTGAGGGTTGTAGAAATGTCTTCGCAAATATCTCAGCAAGTATGGCACGGAAATTGTACATTTTGGTGTCAAATGAAAGCATTTCATCTCACAAAACTGAAAAAAAATTTTGGAAATCGGGTCAGTGGTCTGTGCACTGGAGGGAACAATGGAATGGACGAAATTAAGTTTCTTGGTCACATACGAAAGCAGATGGTTCTTCGTCTATATTCGCTCAACTATGGACATGTAGTGACCCGTAACCCGGGCATTACCCCTAACGCAAACATAATATATTGCTCAGTCTCCCGACGGAAACTTCATGCTCATACTTCGTCAGCAGACGAAGTACGAACGGCGAATTCATTCGCAGTTCGACCACCGCAACATTCACACGTAATCAAGTTATCCAACAATAAATTATAACGTTCAGACTGGCACTTTAACAAAAAATTAATACAAACATGAAATGCGAAATTTTTGGTAGTGTTGGAGCGTCCACCTATTACGTAAAATTCAGATGGGTTTCCTATTTTCAGCATGAAGCGTGAATGGTGTATGTATTGGTGTGCAAATTACACACAAATTAAGTATTTTCTTGTTTGCTTCAGCCGATGGTTACGTAAACCCAGTATATAAGTTACTATTGCATTGGTCTAACCAATAGAACGATGCAAAAAGAAAACTTCTAATAGCCGTGTGTCACTTACTATAACAAATTACCAACATCAAGTTTACAATGATTTTTTTGTGTTTTTGAATTTCGTCTACATTTTATAGCATAGTCTATTTTCGAGAAAATATTTTAATGATTTCCGCGTAATTTTCCTGATTTAAACGAAATTTTTGTGATTTTCCTATTTTCCTACACTAGGGTGTAGCGTTTTTGAAAAATTATTTTATTTTCAAACGCCTGCCACCAGACTCGATCCGGGGGGTCCAATAAGACATATTTATCACTTTAAAACATTTTTAAAAGTCGATCTTCTATTGGCGCAGGAGCAATTTTTGAGCAACCTCGCTTTTCAGTACATATCAACCCATTTCCCCCAGACGATTGGACTTAAGAAGTCGGGTCAACATCTCTAAATGGTCTAGAGATTTGAGACATTAATTTAAAAATTAATTTGATGTTGGTATGATGTTTGCAGTGGTCATCGCAATGCACGAAATTTCGCCGAAGTTGATTTTCTGAATTTTCTTTTCATATAATCGTCCAATCGTCTGGGGGAAATGGGTTGATATGTACTGAAAAGCGAGGCTGCTCAAAAATTTTCAAAAATTGCTCCTGCGGCAATAGACGATCGACTTTTAAAAATGTTTTAAAGTGAAAATATGTCTTATTGGACGTTAGTTACGTATGGGTCAGAGTCGTGGTGCATGACTCAGAAAGACGAACAATCGCTGGTCACGTTCGAAAGAAAGGTACTGCGGACAATTTTCGGACCAGTATATGACGAAAATATGAACAGATGGCGCAGACGATTTAATCATGAGCTTATGCAGCTTTATGGAGAGCCGGACATAGTTAGAACAACAAAAATTAACAGACTACGATGTTTGGTCATGCGCAGCCTATGGACGACAATCGTATCCCGAAGAAACTTTTTATCACCAAACCGGAAGGCAAAAGAAGTGCAGGCAGATCAAAATCCAGAAGGTGCGATGCAGCTTTTGCCAACCTGAGAACTGCGGGAGTAACCAGCTGGAAGACGTTAGCTGAGGATAGGTCCGGTTGGAGAAGCATGTTGGAGAAGGCCAAGACCCTTAATGGGTTGTAGGGCCGGTTAAGTAAGTAAGTAAGTATGTCTTTTTGGACCCCCCGGATCTAGTTTGGGGGCAGGCGTTTGAAAATAAAATAATTTTTCAAAAACGCTACACCCTAACGCTACACCCTAACCAACACACTCTCACTATTACAGAAAAATATCTTTCAAAATACTCCAATACACACGAGATGTGTACTTTTCGCTTGGGCTTCGCCCGCGCGTACGTACACATCTCGTGTGTATCGGAGTATGTTGAAATATACTATTTATTTCTGTCAAGATAAGCTTTCGAACGAACCTTCGTACGCCAATATAACTAGTCTTTAACAACGCATGCGCTCGTCGATGCACATTGAAAGCACATACTTGCGTGCAGCTTCAACAATGAGAAGTGAAATGACGCTTTGATATTTCTTTATTTAAGTATGTGAGAGAATTAAATGCTGACGCCCACTGGACTTTAAAACTTTTTAATTCCATCGAACTTTTCATTGCGACATGTTTAGGTTGGGTCAAAATAACTAAGGAAACAAATAAGATAACTAAATCCAAAATAACTAACGACAAAATAACTACCAGGTTCAAAATAAGACAAAATAGCTAACAAATTACTATAAGTCAAATCGTAAGAAATAACCAAGCTAACAAGAAATTACTAATAACTTATGGTCGTGTGCTTTTAAAGTTACGTGCTGTTCTGTTTTCAAGATAATTTCTTTTTTTCAATACATTTTTTATAGATAAACCTGAAAAACATCTGAAATTTGACAGCAAGTAAATTTAAATGCACGCGATTGTATAAACAAACTAGCAGCGCCCCATGCTGCCGCGTTACACAACGTATCGCATTTGTGTCTTTGCTAATGAAAAACTTTCGAGAGATTTGAGTTTCTTTTGTAATCCATCCGAATATTCCACTTTTCCAATGGAATTCAAAAGAAGCTCAAAGCTTAACAAAGAGCTTTAGGCAAATCCTTTCACAATTAGTACTCACTTATTGATGAGACTAGTTACCGGAGTTTGAGGCAGACCCTATGTACTTGAGTTAGACTGAAGTCTACGTTCGTTAGAGCTCACCGCAGAGGCAGAGGGGGCAGATCTCCTTACCAATTTAACGAATAGCGCTAAAGTTGTTACGCCCCTTATTATTTCTTTTATTAGTTTTAACAGTGATTCATTATATTAATCGTTCGTTCGTTAGTTATTCAGCGCTTAATTATTTCGGATTTGATTATTTGGTCCGTTAGTTATTTTTCCTTAGTTATTTATTATAATTTAATTAATTACTATTAAGAATTTAGTTCCCAAAGATATTGAAAAGTAATGATTGTGATACAAATATTATTTTATATGATTTCTATTTCCTTCTTTAAATATTTATTCAATTGAAAGGGCCATGAATTAAGAAGTATTATCAGTCGCTTGACGATAATTTACAATAGATCAAGGGCGCGCGGTAGTAATGCGCCCGTAACGCAAGTCCACATTTGAAAAAATTTAGAAATTTTTTTTTCGTACTCTGCGGAACAATATACGCAGCTAAGTTTTGATTTCCCGCCTTGTGACGTTCCCCCCGGAAAATACTTTTCCCGGATTCTACGGGAAACTCTAAGGCGAAGTGTCTTTTCACTCATTAAAATCGGTTTAATGGATCCGAAGATATTATCCGAAGATTTTTGTATGTGTTTGTGTGTATGCACATTTTGTATGGGATTGTTCTTTCTTACGAGTTCGAGAAAACGGTTGTGTATCCTAGATAGAGGTTTGGTGTCAAAGGGTAAGTAGTTGAGTTGGGTGTGTAGTGTATCGGAATGACCGCCAACATATAATCATAAGACAAGTGATTGGCTGTTTTGGTCTATATTTATCTTTTTCTTCAATATCAACACTGTAGTTATCAACTATAAAAATTTCGATATATTTTTTACCGCGCCGATAAAAATCTTCGGCGGCGACGGCGGCGCGGCAATTCTTTAACTTTCGGCGGCGGCGCAAATCGACGCACGTTTAAAAAATCTTCGGCGGCGGCGGTACATTTTTTTGACACTTTTTTCACGGGTCTAGTTCAAGGCTGAAAACATATAACAAGTAGATTCGGTGAAGACTTTCGGGTGGTTACAACACTTTTTCTACTAACTTAATGCCCTACCGTGGTAAATAGCTAACTGAAGGACAAAATATTTACATGATTACGGTAATAGTGAAGTATTGCAGTGAATTTTTTGTGTTTTCACCCATGAACAGACAGTCCTGAACAAAAAGTTTCTCGCTACACGGTATACGCAGCAAATGTGGATTCTGAAATGGTATTGTGTTTGTTGTACACGTAAAATGTGGATTGCAAAAGTAGGAAGAATAAGAAAGTGCCGAATAGCGGGTATATCTTATTGTGCGTAACTGTAGAGTACAGGGCCTATTTTTGAGAATTTTTTTTTAAATTTTCTCAAACTTTCTCGAATTTTCCCAAGTTTTTCGAATTTTCTCAAATTTTCTCGAATTTTATTTTAATGAAAAATACGTTCAAACAAGTTAAAATGAGTGTAGAATTAATAAGAATCGACGTAAAGTGTATTCTGAACCATATCAGAGGTCGTGCAGATGAAAAAACCACAAGAAACCAAGCATGAACGGATGGCTGAAAATTCAGCCCTTGGTACCTATGTTAATAATTCTAGGATGCCCGAAAACACCCAAAATAGGTCGTTTGAACAATTTTCCGAGTAAAAAACATCAATAATGCTTCAAAATTTCAATATCAATTTTCAGAAATTTTTTTAGAAATTTTAAGCAAAATTGAGAAAACTTGAGAAAATTTTCTCAAATTTTCTTAAATTTTCTCAGGTTTTCACAAATTTTCTCAAAAATAGGCCCTGGTAGAGTAAGTTGAGGTGATTATTTTCGGCCATGGAGGTAGTAGCCGCTGCGCTTCGGTTTGGCGGCGGCGGCTCGAAACAAATTCCATATATAATTCGTCAAAAACAACTTTTCTACTTCCGAAAGAACGGATATCACAACAAAAACCCCTTTTAAAAGGGAAATGTGATGCAAGTCCTCGTCCCTTCTTCCAAAACAACTGATATCAATTTGGGTGACGCTTAAAGCTTCGGAACGCAAAACATTCTTTTGAAATATTTTTACTTTTTGATTAAAAAATGCGTCACAGATGCCGGATCCCCCAATGTTATATTTTTTCCGCTCTTTCAAATTTAGCTTTGTGCGATGTATGGAGCACAGGTAGACAAATTTTTGTGTATGAAATTTTAAAGAGAGTTTTGTGCGTTCCGAAGCTTTAAGCGTCACCCAAATTGATATCAGTTGTTTTGGAAGAAGGGACGAGGATTTGCATCACATTTCCCTTTTAAAAGTGGTTTTTGTTGTGATATTTTCTTACAGAAATTTGCTGAATCAGGCATCCTGATAGTGTCCAAGGAAGGCTATTAGCAGACGTATGCTGATCATGCCGTCCACGTCCTTCATCTTTTGGTTAGGGGACTTTAAAACCAGGTGATTTAACATATTTTCTTTCAGTCTGTCACACGATATCGTTTACTTGGAAATAGCTACTTCATGACATCAACATTCGTTTTATGAAGTGTCTTTTACACTGTCTGAATATTTTAGCACATTCAATGATTTTTAATGTAAATAATTTCTACTTTGCCAGAAGTGTTAGCAATCTCCGCACAGTTTATTGAAAAAATTAGCTGATCTAACAGTTTGTTGATAATACGTTATTTTTGTTATTGAAAGGTAAATATTATAATTTCAATTCGTTCTCAAAGCTCAGATATCCGTATTTTTACCATAATAATAGTACGATTGCGTGAAAAGGTATAATACAATTTCACCACAAAATAATCCTCGAAACACTTTTTTTTAAATATTTTTTAAATTTAATTGTTTTTTCTCAATCAAAGTTAAAATGTCCCACACTGAGGAAATATCACACTCATCTCCAATGATCGAATCAATCTTTAATCAAGTGTTCAGTGTCTCCTAGCGTTTCGACTTCTTTACCGCGCAGTTTTTAAAAAACGACTAGTTTTGGTTCTACTATGTACAATGAATTTTATACCTTTGCGTTGAATATTCAGGTGTGAAATGAATAAAATCGCAAAGACGAACCTGGCGGACAATATGCGGTCATGTATGATACAAGATACATAAACACTTAATATGTATTTTAGAACAATAACGATGCTGTTGTTGAGTTAAATTACACTTTTATAGTTTATTTAAATTTTTCAAGAAAAAATATATTTTATTTTGATGGTATGGGGAAAATTGAAGACACAACACAATAGCTGCTTTAAAGTATGTGTATGCAATTTATTGTCATATGGTTACAGCATTTTATTATTGTTTACAAATAGGAGCTATATTGATGTACGCATGAGACTTTTGATTTCATTGTAAGGTTGGTCGCAACACTTTAGTTTAGGATTGAAAAGTCACAACGTTTCCGAATGAACTGTTGAAATTATATGTATAAAACATGCATGCATAAGCAAGCATCTTATGTAAATTGGGTATTTTTGGTGTATTTTTGTCACTCGATGTGATTTTCAAACTCGCTCTGTCCGTTTTCAATTTTTCTATCTGACCAGGAGAGAAAAAACGGTTCCCGTCATAAATTCCATACAAATGAAAATTCGAATGTCATTTATTACCAAACATACGTACAAAAATTGGATACGAAAGAGGCCCAACTAAGAGGCCTGGTTGAAACATTGATTGTATTATTAATGACCAATAAACGTAACTAACTAACCACCAAACATACCCGAACAAAATTAACATTTCATAGTTATTTTGTGGTACCGTAAAACTTTTTAACCACATTTTTCAAAATGACTTTGAAAGGCATAACATTTTACTTACGCTATCGAGCTATGTAGGCAATGCTGCCTAAAATTGTTTCTTGTGTTCAGTGTAAAACTTTTTGTCTTTACACATACACTTTAATTGATCATCTCTTCCTCCCGAAACTCAAGTAGTATGTTATTTTTATAGCTGAATTCACGAACCAACGTTGAACTAGTCTATTTTCTCTTGTGACTCTATCCATTTTTTTCATAGCTGAACACGGCGTAACGTTAAGCCTAATAGGTTAAGGAATCAGTTAAATGTTAATCCCTATTCAGCTATCAAAGCATGGATGGCGAAAAAAGAGAAAAGGGACTAGTTCTATGTTGAGGCGTAAATTCAGCCATGAAACTAACGTAGGTGTCACTACTTGAGGTTCGGCGACAAGACACGATCAATTACTTAGTCAATTTCGTATTGAATCTGTCTCTAAATGAAAACATCTGTCATCTTCTTCTATTTATTTGTAAGTCAGCTCAGGCATAGAGGTCTTTTCATTAATTTACATGCTTCCAGGTAACAGATAGTTCGACACTTTATTGTCTGCGTAGAAAAAGTGTACAGTGTACAGTGTTTGTATTTTGCTTTGCTCCCTCTACTCAAGGCTGCCGCGCTATTGAAAAAAAATAGCGTCGCTATCGCTATCGCTATTCAAAATTCAGTAGCGATAGCGTCGCTATCGCTATAGCGAAATAGCGATAGCGTCACTATCGCTATAGCGAAATAGCGATAGCGTCACTATCGCTATAGCGAAATAGCGATAGGGATAGCGAAATTCGCGCTATTTCGCTATTGTATGTTGAATCAAGGTATCTGAATAAAAATACTCCATTTTATTGACTTAGGACTCGATGTTACACTTTGTTAAGATGGATGTTTGGTTTAAATAATATAATAAGTTGAAATATAGAAATAAAAAAAACGTGTCGAGGTTCGTATAAACCAACTACATATTTTGGAATAATTAAGCTTATTACTACCCAAGTAAAAAAATGTCTCAAATGAAACTAAAAAAAGACCTCGCATTGGTCTCAAGTTTAAGTATTTCTTGGTCTAAAAAAATCCTTATTTTGATCCATTCAAAAATTAAGTTCAGTTAAAGTACACGTTGAGGACTTCTCATTTTAGATAATTTCGATGCATTGAAAGTGTTGAGACTTTTGATGTCACCTCTTTTCTTCTCATATTTTTAGATTTTAATTTAAAAAACTATTACTGAGACCGATGAGGACTGTTGAATGGTCTCATTTCAAGTTCTTTGGTGATTAAGTGTTCACTTAAAATATAGAATGCTCACTGTGGAAATCAATTAATGAGACAGATGAGGACCTTCGAAAGGTCTCATTTCGATATAAGCAATATACCTTTGCTTATAAACACGCAGGTAGTGTCTTCCGGGAATGTTTCCTAATGATTTTTCAATAGCAGAACGAAGAAATTTGTAATATTCAAATATATGAAAAATAGCGATAGCGATAGCGTGAAATTAACGAAAAAGTCGCTATCGCTGTCGCTATTTGACAAATGGAAACGCTATCGCTATAGCTATAGCGAATAGCGATAGCGATAGCGAACATTTGCGCTATTTCGCTACTAATACGACAAACCATATCAAACCCGTCCGGGTTTAAGGCTAGGTCATTAGCTTTTGCTCAGATGGATTCAGATCCTTCGTTGGCGAAGTTTTTACTGTGTCAGTAGTAAATTACACACAAACCTAGTGCTATCTATGATGTACTAGGTGCGGTAGGGCTTAGAATGCCGGTTCGCTCTATCAATGTGTTTTACCGACAGGCATTTTTTTTGCACCATAATGCTTAACGTGAATTCCGAACCAAGCCTGACGGTATTTTACCATTAGGATTTCTTAGAGCATGAAAATATTTCGGTAGTTTTCATTTTATTTCGATAAAATGAGTGATTTAAGATTCTACGACACATCTTGAAAATGTATATTTTGTTTCTAAATTAAATTTTAGCCTTATGCATTCAAATAATTCGCGCGAATATTCACTTACAGCATGACCATTGGTACCAACCAAATTCGATAAATTCCATACATTTCTTCAGACAATAAACTGACAAGGTGCGATCATGTGCGATTACACTGTTACAGCAAATCCTTAAACCACAATTTTTCTTTTATAAAATTAAACCAAATAGCCAAAATAGTTTTTTGAACTCAAATTACGGATAAATAAGCCATCCCATAAGCCATCATTTAATATAAAAAATATTTTCAGGCTCTAGCTTAATTCATCGAATATGGGTGACGTCATAATTTTCATTATTCTATATACGATTCGTTGCGGCACCAAATCCACAACTACCCAAATTTTGAAGCCTGAATGTGCTTAGGAACGTTACTTTCATGCTAGACGTTGTAGAAGAATCCTATACAGAATTTGTACGCACTGGGATTGAACCCGGATATTCTTGGTGGAAGTACTGGCCTTCCACTTACCACTGAGCTAACCCGTTCCTCAATTCCAAATATTGAATTTTTATATTAACGAATGTTAAAGAGTCTACTGTTTAACCTAGTGCTTTGACGATACGCTTCCACGCGCTACTAAATCAATTTACTGTGCCTCTGTCGATGTGTTGGATTGGGACACCGACCACATTCCGTTAGGTCGGTTAAAGTTAGAAAATTCTAGTTTCTTATTGCGACCAACACTTTCCGTTGTCCTCAAAGAGTTATTTGCAAAAAAAGTCGGAAATCGGTCAAAGTTAGAGACTTTTAGGTATATAAAGTCACATCCGGTGAATTGTACTGCGGGTGCAGCGAGATGTCTTTAATTTTTTAGGGATTATGCCCACTCGAACACTTGTTGAAATGAAATGTCATGATGTCATGACATGAAATAAAAAGTAATGCGAAAAATTCAGAGTTTGTTACTAAATAACAAGTTTAGTCCTGTAGTCGAGAATAAACATATGAAAGGGACCCGTGTACGCATCAGAATAGATGTGGTAAAGAGAACAGATGGTGCAAAAAGACTCGAACTAAATTACTAAACTATTGCCTTATGAAACGTCGACATTAAATTTTATTGGAAATTGCTGAAAGGTCAATATTTGAAAACCCGCCCGAAGAAACAATAAAAAAAAATTTTCGAAAAAAAAATTAAAAACAAATTTTCATAAAAAAAAACCACAAATTTTTGGCATAGGCCCTAAAGGGGGGTTTCGGAAAAATACCTAAATGAACAAAATGGCTTTTTTTTCTACAACATTGCCCAGAAAACCTCATCAAAACCACCAAATATCGTGAGTTGGGCCAAAACTCAGGAGACGACAGCCCGTATCACCAACCAATTTTCCCTAATTTTTTTTCTTGATTTTCGGAAGTCCATATCTTTTATTCAAAACCTTTAAGGGCGATTTCCGCTCTAATTTCACAGAGATATAAGTGAAAAAGTTCCACAAACCTTCAAAAAACCACGTTTTTGACCACTTTTTCGACCGTAACTTCAAGAGTTTTAACCGATTTTGTCTAAATTCAATCTCGTAATCATATTTTCAATTATCTTTCAGGAAAAAAGAAAGATTTTGAAAATCGGATAAGATTTTTCTTATTTATGTGGAAAAAACACGTTGGGCTCTAGTAGAGACTGGCTGAGTCCGAGGGCCCAAAATCAAAAAATTATCTTCCATGAATTGTCGGGCATAAATAGACTTCTGAGAGGGCGTCAGGATCAGATCTTGTATCTCAGACTTAGAAAAGGAATTTAATCGGGTACTGAGGCAAAAGCTGTTCGGGGTGGTTAGCGAAAGTTTTTTGGGTGCCGTTAAAAGCATTTACTCAGGGAGCAAGGCTGCAGTAAGAATAGATGGTGAAATTACTGAGGCTTTCCAGGTTAATGAGGGCGATAGTCAGGGTTCTTGTCTCTCTCCTCTTCTGTTCATAATTTTTATGGATAAGATCATCAAGCATGCCAATTTGCAGGGAAATGTGGAAGTTGGGGAAGTAATTATGAAAATCCTGGCCCATGCGGATGACTTCACTCTATTAGCAGATAGTACCAGAGATTTGCTGAGGGGGACTGACAGCCTGAATGTAGCATGTGAGGAGTACGTGGTGAGGATAAGTGTAAGCAAAACTAAGGTTACGCATGTCGGCAAATCTCGGAAAGAGGTAGTTTGTAGTTTAAATGGGGAGCAGCTAGAACAGGTTTCTGAGTTTAAATATTTAGGAAGCATTTTCAGAGTTAGTTAGGGAATTTGAAGAAAGGGGAAGCGCAGTGGCCAGTCAGTTGAGGTCTCATGTGTATGTGTTCAACAAAAAGGAATTAAGTAGCGGTACAAAGTTAGCTATTCACAAATCAATCTTTAGGCCAACGATTTTATATGTTAGTGAAAGTTGGGTGGACTGCGGATATCTCGTGCATGACCTTGAAGTTTCTGGTATGAGGGTGCTCAGGAGTGAAGATGGGTTAGTAGAAGGGAGCAGTGGGATAATTATATCAGAAACGACGACATCAGGGAAAATTTAGGAGTTACGTCGGTGGAAGAGGCGGCAACGGTTAGTTGCATGAGATGGTACGGGCACGTTCAAAGGAAGGGTAATATCAGGCTCCCAAAGAGGATATTGAATGCGTAGATCCCGAGCGTTTGCCCTAGGGGTAGGCCAAGGAGAAGGTTTATAGACTCAATTAAATCAGATTTAGAAGTTAGGGGACTTTCATTGAGTGAGCAAACCATCTCCTTGGCAGGGGATAGGAGGGTATGGACGAGGGTGGACCAAGATCACACAGTTGTGGCGTAAAGACTCCACACCGAAAGGTATCAACGGTCTGGTCTATAAAATTTGATAATGATGTGTTTTATTTAAAATTTGTCTTTTTGTTTAAAATTTGTCATTTTGTTTAAAATTTGTCTTTTTGTTTAAAAGTTGTCTTTTTATTTAAATTCATCTTTTGCGTGAAAATTAATAACACTTCGGACATATTTG
Source organism: Pseudolycoriella hygida (assembly GCA_029228625.1). Taxonomy (NCBI): domain Eukaryota; kingdom Metazoa; phylum Arthropoda; class Insecta; order Diptera; family Sciaridae; genus Pseudolycoriella; species Pseudolycoriella hygida. Next base: position 61,504,999 of record CM055404.1, on the reverse strand, counting down.
ACGAATCTTAAATCAGAACAATTTCCTGGAGTGTCAAGGAGGGCTCATCAGTGGTCCAGGGACGACTGAGCCCTATCATAGATACGGGCCTGGATTTACTCGAGCTATGTACAAAGGCCAAAAACGCTCGGCGACCCTTGGCCCGACCAGTTTCAATCCCATAGAATATTTTTCGAATATAACTTTCAGGGAAAAAAAGGTTTTGAAAGTCGATTGAGTTTTACTCAAGTTTTGGACAGACAGACGGACGAACAATTTTTTTTAACTTTTCTATTATTTAGACCCCAAATCGAAAAAGTAAACAACTCCCGGGTCGAAATTCGACTGGTTACATACGTCGTGATAAACGCAAAAGACCCCTTTTCGAAGAACTTCGTTCTTGGTACGGGTCGAAAAAACCAACCTTAACGTACACATAATTTTCGCCAAGTACGCAAAAGTAAATACTATAATTATTTGAACAATTTTTTATTAAAACTCCTTTAACTAATTTCATCTATGAACTTTAATAATAATTCGAAAAATTACTTGAAAATACTACAATTTGCTTCACATACAAAAGAAGTCGAGTCTCCTGAGGCTGATTTTAAGTATATAGTGTATAGTTCAACAAATTTCAAAGCAATGGTAAGGCTTTGCCATCCTAGCTTGTCTAGTACTGACGAAATTCTTGAGAACACAATCAAAGCGTAATATTTTCACGTCCTAAATCTACATCACATACAATACTAGAGATTCCAGCATGCAGTCATTGAGGGAGTAGGCCCTTTAAGCACTTGACACTTAACACAAATATATTTAAGTTCTTGTAAAACGCATATAAGCACAATTCTGAATAATAAAAGTCCTTCGTTCCACAAAATGATAGGTTATACTTAGAAGCAGCACTCACTGTCCCTCACAATCCCTAACTAATGTTACCAAAACGTATAGCTATGCAGTCTTAAGGTTTAGCTAAAACAACAACAACATTTAAATGTTTTAATTTCTGAAAGACAAGTGCATGACGTAATGTCACACTTCATTTATATTCAACACACTAATTAATTGTTTAACATTATATGCCTTGACATGCAGAGATGAGTTTGAAGATAATGAATTAGACGTAAACATTTCAAATTAAAAGTAATTATTTGTTGCTTCAAATTTTCTCTGAAAGACAAAAATGTCTTACAATTTTGTTGACCTATAATTTAGTAAAATTGTAACTCTTTTTTGCTTGTGTAATTATTATCTGATTGGAGTGGTTGATATGATCTCCTCAGGAGTAAGCTATTTGGATAATGAACAAAAAACGTTATTATCAGACATATTTTCTCCCTCTTTGCGATAATATTGGCTAGAGCTGCATATTTTCTTCTCTGCTTGGTACATCACACAAGTGACTTGATTTATTACGTGAAAATAACTCGAGTATAATCTCGCGATTATACACCTTTTCTTATTATTATTATTATTATAAGATAATGTTTGCTTTGCTGTAACTATTCCAAAAGCGGAAAAATACGGATTTGCTTTTACGCTACTTACCCATAATCGAAAAATATTTAATTGAATTCACCTTGATAAGAAATTGACTACATAGAGAAGGTGTCTCCGATTCAGCCGTACAAGAATTATATGAATAATTTAGGTATAAATAAACAAATATGTTTTAGTAAAGAGTCGCGTGAACTTGATAATGTAGCGAGTAGCGTATCTAATGCCTCGACATTATTTACGATTTCCTATTTACACTTTTTCAACATCTTTTTTGACAATGATTCGTACGATGTGCATCTGAAATAAATTGACAATCGAAATAAATCGATGCTAGGAATTCTACAAGCCTTTTCTCAATGAGAGAACATGGGTTTCGTCTGTTGTCTAAAAGTAACAGTAGGAAAGGTCAATAGGTCTCAGCACATCAAGTTATATCCTTGATGTGAGAAACAAGAGTCGCTAATTTTCTTTGTAACAAATGCAAATAAATAAAACCGAACCTGACCGGAATAATGTATTGCTGCTTAAGTTAGTTTGTAACATTTACAAAAAGCGTGGAATAATATAAACATTTCATATTTTAATTGTGAGACTGTCATTCCCTCAAGGTCCCAAATTTGAATAAAATTTTCGAAGAACGAAGTGGAGTTATGGAAACTTACAAAAAAAGGAAAATATTGCACTGCAACAAAAAGCCAGATAAGTTGATGCAAATTCTTGAAGGAGGTGTAGATAAGATATTAGTGCATCACTAGGAATAGAAGCAGTGGATTTGGACACAGGTCTCTGTCCGTCCTCTGACGTTTTCACCACCGTGGCCTTTAGGGGCCATCCATAAATGACGTCCGGTCGTAAGGGGGGGGAGGGGTATGGCAAAACCGGACGGATTCGGACGTGGGGGGAGGGGAGGAGTATGTATGAGAAACGTGACGTCCAGTGCACCTGATAGAATAAATTACCAACCGATTTCAAAAAATACAAATCGATACCATACGATTTGTATTTTCCGTCGCTTAAGACTTGTTTGGATAAACGAATCTGTAGCAATTAATCAAGTCGTCCTGAACATGAAAGTTTGCCAATCGCTGCTCGACGAGCTAACGAGATGATGGTTGTTATTTCAAACTACGAAGGCTCCGAAGATGTGGAATGGATAGATGAGCGAGACATGGACGCACCACAGAGCATGCTCGAAGTTGCCTGTCGCGAAAGAAACACAGACTTCGAAAATAGTTTTCCTGTAGTTTCTTTGACAGATCACTTCGATAGTGTGTTTTTATTGTATTTATTCAACAATATTCATTTTTTTAACTCAATCTTTTATTGGAAAGGGGGAGGGTGGAGGGGGTTAATGAAATCAGACGTCATTTATGGATGAACCGTTATCCACGATTTTTATTTCATGTTATGTATTTATACTATTTTAAGCGCAGACAGACGAAAAAGTAAAATTTCAAAGTAAAAAGAACATTCACAAGAAAATCAAGTAATCTAATTGGACCCTTGCGAACTACGAGGGAGTATGCGTTTACCACTACTTTTGTAACCAGTCGATATTTCAAAAAGCTCGTCGATGCTTGTGTGACTAGTGGGAGGGGTTCAAAAACTGAAAACTTGTACTTTTCTTGCAAAAGTTTCTCCTGGTACACGAAACGTACAAGGTCGTGTGGGGTGTCATTGGAAAGATAATTTCACGTACTTTCGGACCAAACAGGGTCTTGCTGGGTTTCACGTTCAACGAGCTGTTGAAAATAGAGGTAAAATCTTGTGTATTTCGGCTAACTTCAAACCATTCCTGTTCATCCGAAAAGCGACAGAGACATTTAAAAACTGTTTTCCCTGGTTGCTGCTGGTCCCAGCTTTCCAATAACACCAAGCTTGTATATGTAGTAGCCCGATAGATCTGAAGTGTTAATTTGAGAACGAATTCCTCTCCTAGAATAACTACGGGCACAAAAAATATTTTTTTCGCAGCAGTTTCAACTGTTGACACACTTTTCTCACATTTGCACTCTAAATTTTCCCAAAAACTTTACTTTTGCCTTAGACAGTGTTCTTTGCGTACGATAGATGGATCCAAATTTTTCTTCCAGGTAAAGGATGTCACGCGTGACGGCTATTTTCATCTCTTTCTAACTCATTCTAACCGATATCTTGTATCTCTTTTGCACACGTGACATCCTTTATGAATGATTCCTAATACTAAGCAAAATTTTACTATTTCCTGTAAGCATTAGCACCTTAATTTCTAAAAAGTAAGCAAGAAGCTGAAATTGTTGCAAACTAGCATATTTTGTAACTAGTGATGAAAAGTTGAGATTTTTTGGACTAGTCGTAAGCTTGTCCCGCTTGTCCTAACGAAAGGAAGCCGAGTAGAACAAGCTTACGAACATGTCCCAAAAAATTCCACTTTCATTACGAGTTACAAACAACGTTTTTTGCTCCGTTATGATCATAATGGGACGAAATCACTCTACAACACGCACAGCATACAACAGACCCTATTTGGCCCGGAAGTGCGTGAAATTACCTTTCCAATGACACCCCAAACGACCTTGTACGTTTCGTTTTGAAAAATTGTTTTGGCTTCTAGGGACCAATACCTATCTAGGCACATATAAAAAAATCCGCTGGAAGATGCGTTAGATTTCGGCAGACGGTTTTTCAAAAAAGTCCCTCTTTAGTTTATGACTATTACGTTTTGCACATAATTTACAAGCGTTTACACCAATTTACCTGAATTTACATGAGACTTCTACGTATTTTCATAGAATTTATTTATTTGCTTTTAAATTTTCTTATATTTATATCTATTTGCATTTTCATATTTCTTAATTTGACATTTACATGCCATTCACGTAAGAGACTGTCAGACGTAATAGAGAATGTCCCAAGGCTGCATGTAGCAGGTTGCGCAGATCCTTGACATTTCGCTGCGCTGCCCTAATTTGCATAAGAAACTTAGTGTGAAAGAGACAAAAAATTTTGTATGGACTTTTGCATAGATTTTTTTTTCTCTCTTTCGCACTAAGTTTCTTATGCAAATTACGGCAGTGCGGCGGTAATGCAAAAATCTTTGCAATCGTCATCTTACGAATAAAACTAAATGTTAATATTGTTACCTAGCAAGTCCGATTTATGAGTACTAAATCATTATTTACTAATCATAATTCAAACTTGCTGGGTAAAATTGTTAACTTTTGGTTTTTTTTTCAGAAGGTGGCGATTGCATAGATTTTGCGTTTGCCGCCCCAGTGATCTGCGCTACCTGGTATAATACAGTCTTAGACTCTCCCACCATCATGGACGCCGGGTAGCAATGCGCCCGTGACGCAAGTCCACATGCGAACAAAAAACAGTCGAATTTCGACCCGGGAGTTGGTTACTTTTTCGTCTGTCTGTCAACAAGATAACTCGAGTAAAACTTGACTGATTTTCAAAATCTTTTCTTTCCCTGTAAGGTAATCAAAAAAGCTTTTATGGAATTGATTTTTAGTCTTTTAAACATAGCTCAAGTAAATATTTTCTGATTTCCATAAATTTTTCTTTGACCTGGGTAGGGCTCTATGTGTTTTTGGTACATAACTCGAGTAAATCTTTTCCGATTTTCATAATTTTTTTTTGTTTGTAAGATCTGGGCATGACCGTCAATTTGTGGAAGAAGCTTTTTGGATTTGAGTCCTTGGAGTTAGCTAGGGCACTACAAACGAGTTCCTACGTGTTTTCCGTACATAACTCGGGTAAATCTTTTCCGATTTTCAAAAAAAAATTTTTGTTTGAAAGATCTAGGCATGACCGACAATTTATAAAAGAAACTTTCGTCTGTGCTTAGGGCTCAAGTTGGCCTCATGTCGGTCCTAAGGTCGGCCCTAGCAAAAATTTTTTTTTCTATATTGCAGAGCAAATTGAAGGAAACATTTTTGTCTATGCATAAAATAAGTCCGAGGCCTCTACTTAGGGCCCTAGGTCAGTACTAAGGTCGGCCCTAGCCCAATAAATGGTTTTTTGCTATGTTGTAGAGAAAATTGGGGAGAACATTTTTGGGGGTCAATTTTGTGCTTTCGGAAAATATTTTTACACCGTTTCTTCGGAAGGGTTTTTCAATATTGCCTTATCGGCAATTTCCAATACTATTTAATGTGGACTTAAGGCAATATTTACTTAAATACGTTCGAGTCTTTTCGTAACATCTACTCTGTTTGCCGCATCTATTCTGATACGTACGGGTCACTTCATATGTTTTTTTGTACAATTTTTTTCTTAAAATCAAAAAAAAATATTTCTACTTCAAAAAGAACCGATATCACAGTTAGTTAGTTATGTTGGTTTTCAATTGATATATAATAATTATTACAATATTAAAAAATCAATTAATCTTGCAACTAGACCTCGTGGCCTCTTTTGCATCCAAATGATTAAATTAAATTTTTTGAAACATTTTAACATCTTGCTGATTTTGATATTTCTCAAGTCTCCGTCTGTTACCACGTTTCTATTGAAGTGCTTTGCTCGTTGTCTAGCTATAGTCGGGTAAGATGCCATGGATTTTGCAGATGTCCAGTCCATTCAGTGCACAGTGTCCTGTGATGACTCCGATTCCGATGAGCAGCCTCTCTTGATCTGCTTAGCAAGTAATTGGAGTTCCAATTACTACGGCCTCTTGAAGGCTTCTCTTATCAAATTCCTATGTGTGCTGTAAGAAGGCCCTAAGGAGGGTTTCGGCCCGTGGAAAAGGGCCCTGCTGCCTAATCTAGCGAGTTGGTCAGGTGTCTCATTTCCTTCAATACCACAATGTCCTGGTAATCAGATCAGATTTACTCTGTTGTTCATTGATAGTATTCTGCAGCTATTTTAGAAGTGAAGCAGTGCTCTATCATTGCTTTAATACTGACTGTCCGAGTACATGTTTATAACTTTTCCTCGGGTCGCGCTCATCGTTAAGATTCTGCATGCTTCGCTTATAGCGCATGTTTCGTTGGGGGTCGTCATTTTTAGTGAAAAGTGGAAATATTTAAAAAGAATTTTTTTGCGTTCCGAAGCTGTAAGCGTCATCCCAAATAATATTATAGTAAAAGCTCTATATAATGAAATTTGAAGGGAGTCAGTTTCGACATTCAAAGCTTTTTACTATAGAGCGTTTTTCGCATCTTTGCCTGTAGGCTTTTGCATACTTTTTTTTGGATTCTACACAAAATTTCACACAAAATCACAGAGTTCAACACTGAAATTGGTTCAGATTAGGGAATTTTGTTTTTACTTTATTCTATTAGAGAGCTATTTCATCATAGCGAGATTTCATGGAGAGCTCTGAATGTAGTTAATTTGGAAGAAAGGACAAGGACTGCGTCCCTTTTCTTACAGTTGCAGTGTACCCCTCGGTCTTCAGCTATTACTGTTTCGAGCTGTTGGCTATCACGCCTCACATAGTTATTTGTGTGTCTGTTTTGGACGACTTGTTTTAGGCAATTTTACGTGTTGTAAACTGAACAAAGCTAGGTCTACGTGCGAAAATGCCTAAAATCAGTCGTCCAAAACAAATAAACAAAAATATTTTCATGCAGAAATTCAAAATCGAGAGAAAATTTACAAAGATAAAAAAGGTATTTCTACGATTCTACATGGCACTTGCGGTGTGGAAGATATCGTACATGATCTGATCATATAACTTACCGGCGGCGGCGGAAGGGTTTGATAACTTAATGCTACAAACGTGGCACATGCATGTGGAGTAGAAATCCGTGTAATTTTCGGAATCGACCGTAGGCGATGGCAAAGTGAGCACAAGATTCTCATATATTTCTTCATCTTATTGACATTGAGGCAGACTGGGATTTCGTCATGGTCAGAACCTCTAAGCTCTGAAAGACGTTCGCATACATGTGTGGTATAAATAAAATAAACAACAGTGGCGACAATATCGAGCTTTGTGATACCTCTTGGAAAGTCGAAGTCAACGAGGAGATGTGCTCGTCGATCTGCACCTATTGTGACCGATCGTTTAGGAAAGTAGAGACTAGAGTAATGGCTGAAAAACTAAAAGAGGGAGAAGGTTAGAAAATGTTGGCTTCTCATGTTTCACTTTCGAATTTTTGTAAATAGTTTCAGGTACAAAAAATCCCTCGTTTTTGGGACCATTAACATTACTTCCAAGTACACAAATCCCTTCCTTTTAGACCCGATAATACTTCTTGTTCAGCCAACACATGTAAAAAGCAAGCTAACATCATAAGACGACTTTAATAGTAATAGAATATCTTTAATAAAACTAATCGCGACGCTTTTAGTCACTTGTTTTGCAGAAGTCCCATACTTCATCGTTGATCTTTGAGTCATATAAATGATTTAATTGTTCTGTGTAAGACAACAATTAAATTGTGTGTGAACGAATCTGTGAATGGATGTTTATAAATGTTGATTGGTATTTTATGGTCTCACTAACAACAAGGTTCATTCATCAGTGTTACGATTTTTTACTTGCCAGTCGGGCTAATTGTATGGGAATTTAAATGTGGTTCAAAGGCGTCAAACATTTATAATATTATGTATTCGCAGTCTGAATCATTTAAGGTCCAATTCTTTTCATAAAGTGGACAAGAGCACACACAACATTTGACAGAACTGAACCTTCCTCAGGAGTCGTACTCAAAATTGGATAATCCCTAGGACATAAGGACATTTTTTGCTATAAAAGTAAGGACAAATAAGTACAAGCTTTGAAGAGAAAAACTGAAATTATGTTGAAATTTTAAAAAGAAAAATAAAACATATGCAGGGGACCAGTACGTATCTGAATAGATGTGGCAAACAGAACAGATGTTACAAAAAGACTCGAACGTATCTAAGTAAATATTGCCTCAACTCTTAAGTGCATGAAATTACGTCTACATTAAATTGCACTGGAAATTGCCGAAAGGGCAATATTGAAAAACCCGTCCGAAGCAACGACGCAAAAAACCTCTCCAAATCCCTAAAATTTAAAAGCAAATTTCCAAAAAAAGTCTTTAGAAAAAGTTAAAAACAAATTTGTTCACACAAAAAATTTTTTTTGTACTAGGGCCGATCTTAGAACTGATCTAGAGCACTTGGGATTAAATAGAATTAAATCTGGGCATTGTCGGCCCAAGGGCCGCCGAGCTAGGGCCGTTTTTGGTCTTTTGTACGTAAATCGAGTAAATCTTTTCCGATTTTCATAATTTTTTTTTTGTTTGAAAGACCTGGGCATGCCTGACATTTTATGGAAGAAACTTTTTCAATTTTGGGCTTTTGGACTCAGCCAGGGCACTAAAACTAAATCTCTACTAGGGGCCAACGTGGTTTTTCTACATACATCGCGTAAAACTTATCCGATTTTCAAAAACTTTTTTTTCCTGAAAAATCTGTTGAGTGGTTCGAGCTGTAGAGTCCTCAGTGTGGGCCCAACTCACGCTACGCGATCCTACACGATATTTGGTGGTTTTTTGTGAATATTTCTTTAATGAAGAGGAACTTTTTTGTTCGTGGAAGTATGGGCTTTTTTAAGGATTGGAAATGTTTTTTGCGCCGTTTCTTCAGACGGGTTATTCAAAATTGCTCTTTCGACAATTTCCAATCCAATTTGATATCGACGCAATTTCATACAGTTAAGAGTTAAGGCGACATTTACTTATATACGTTCGAATTCTATTCTATTCTGTCTGGCACATCTATTCTGATACGTACGGGTCCTCTGCATATGTTTTCTCTACAACACTCACAAAAAACATCAGCATCATTAAAGAAATATTCACGAAAAACGATGACACACTATAAACACTACAGCCCGAACGACTCAACATTTTCTACAATTTATTTTTTTTAATTTTCTGGTCTCCATATCTTTTATTTAAAACCTTCCATAGCGATTTCCGTTCTAATTTTGCAGAGATATAAGTGAAAAAGTTCCTCAAACCTTCAAAAAACCAGATTTTTGTCAATTTTTTCGACGGTAGCTTTGAAAGTTTTCAAACGTTTTTGCCCAAATTCATTTCCATATTCAATATTTAGATTATCTTTCAGGAAAAAAAAAGAATTTGAAAAACGGATTAGATTTGCACGATTTATGTAGAAAAAACCCGTTTGGCCCTAGTAGAGACTCAGTTTTAGGGCCCTTGCTGAGTCCAAAAGCTCAAAATTAAAAAAGTTCCCGCTGTAAATTGTCGGATTAACAAAAAAATTTTAATGAAAATCTGAAGATTTATTCAAATTATGTACAAAAAACCAAAGACCACTTAAATGGGCCTAGCTCAGCAGCCCTTAGCCCGACAGTGCCCAGATTCAATACCATATAAGATTATCTTTCAGGGAAAAAAAGTTTTTGAAAATCGGTTCAGCTTTACTCGAGTTGTCGTGTTGACAGACATACGGACGGACGGACATTTCTAGACCCGTGCGAAGGATAGAGTTCTTCGAAAAGGGATCTTATGCGTTTACCACGACGTTTGTAACCAGCCCGATTTCGACCCGGGAGTAGGAGAGAACACCTAACATGGTCCTTAGAAGACGAATCAGCAATAAAAAAAATGTCGATCAAAAACTTTTTCTTACCTGAAAAATCTTTCATGGGATTGAATCTGGGCACTTTTGGCCCAAGTGCCGCCGAGCTAGGGCCGTTTAAGTGGCTTTTGGTTTTTCCGATTTTCATAATTTTGTTTGAAAGATCTGGGCATGACCAAAAATTTATGGAAGAAACTTTTTTAAATTTGAGTCCTTGGCACGTGTTTTTAGACCCGTACGAAGGTCTGATGCGTTTACTACCACGTTTGTTACATTGCGAATTCGAACCCGGGAGTAAGGGGGAAAATTTTTTTGTTGCCTCCAGATGACAAATCAGCGAAAAAAACAATGTCCGTCTGTCGGTCTGTCTGTCTGTCTGTCTGTTTGTCCGTCAACACGATAACTTGAGTAAATCTTGACCGATTTTCAAAAACTTTTTTTTTCCTGAAAGGTAGTCGAAAAATATTTTATGGTATTGAATCTGGGCACTGTGGGTCCAAGGGCCGCCGAGCTAGGGCCGTTTAAGTCGTCTTTTGCACATAACTCGAGTTAAAGATTACTATCAAGTCCACCAGATCGGGTCCTGTCCTGATTTTTTTTGACCTGGTTCTGACCTGGATTTCCAGGTCGGAAGAAAACCAGATCGGGTCCTGACCTGGTGGACTTGGTTTTATATAACGAATAGTAGAAAATATTTTTTCAATAATTTTTTGAAGTCTAAAGTACCGAAAAGTAAGGTTGATCACGGAAAACATACGGGGTCTGTGTGTAGAAAAGCTATTGAAATAATCCGAAAAGTTCTTCAGTAAGGAACAACCAATTTTCTAAGCTGAAGCAAATTTTGTACTCTTATGCTTTGAAAAGATATGAAAAGATATGCAAGATATGCAATAACAAAAAATAAAAATTGAAGAATATTTTGCATAAAGTACGAAAAAAAACGTTAGGATTTGATTTTTTTTTATATTTCAGTATTTGTTCAACTAGATTGATGTTGACCAAATTGTTGTTAACATAAATGTTAGCGCCCTTATCTTACAGAATAGGTAACACAAAATAATAGAATATCTTAAAATAAATCGATCAATGGAGAATTTCAAAAATATTTGGGACTACCACAATTTCCAGCAAAGTTTTCACGTCTGTGAGCTTTTGGAAGTTGGATGAAAAAGTATGCCCGTTCCTGAGCTCAATTTTTTCCAGCTCATCGTCGACTGTGAGGTCGAGAGAGATATTTCGGCAGTTGTTCACCTCATTACACCTTGCAGGTGTGCGTTGCAATCAAATACTCTACAAGCTAGTATGTGATTACGGAGTTGGTGTAGACAGGGCCTTTTATAACATACAAACTCGGATGAAATATATACCCCAAGCCCATGTCAGTCCACCCCACTTTTTATAAATCCACCCCAGTGCATCCCAGTGAAACTCATTTTCAACTTTAAAGTTCAACTCATTTTCAACTAAAAAGAATCGCTTGCGGCGATTTATAATGATTCTTAATATTCACCTGGACAAAAATGACAGATTTTCTCACTGAAAAGTGGTTCTAAAGTGGACAACATGCATTTTTTCTTTTGTATAATTAAAGAATTGTAGTCTACTGTCGACAGACAGGGTTGTGCCCAAAATTTTGCAATTGGAAATAAAAAATTTCGCCTTCGGCGCTTTATACTATATTTTTTCTTAGTGTGTTTTCTTCTTTTTAAACTGAATTTTCCAACAAAGAGATACATAATAAGTATGGATTTTTTATTCAAAATCCTCGCGAGTGGAAAATTTTCTCGCTCGCGCTTCTCACACGATATTTGCCCATTAAAAGCAAAATAAAAGTATGCATAAAAGACAACACTACTTATTGAAAAAGTTGGAACATTCAATTGAAAATTTGGGCCCACCTCGATGAAAAATCCCCCAGTCCAAAATCCTTATAAAAAGCTCTGAAAAACTATTTTTAGAATCTGAGTAATAATTTTATCTGACAGTATTTGTTTGATCCAACCAAATTTTAAGATCAATGGACGCTTGACAAATTTGTCGCCTACACTTGTGCGCAAAAATATTCGTTTTTCAATGATTTCACTGAACCAAAAGATTTTTTTAAAAAAGTCACACGACAATTCTCACTGGTAGTATATGTTATTTTTGAATAAAAAATTGGTTTGTAGGTGATAGCTCAACCAAAACCGACTCCTACAAAATTGAGCAGTTTTCGTAAATTTATGTCATCATCCGAAGCAGTTTTTTATTCACAAGTAACACATTGACGTACTGCTCTTTTAGAAAAATATTTAGATTCAGTGAAGTCATCGAAAAACGAATATGTAGGCTACTTTGCAAAGTGTCTATTTATCTGAAGTAGTGAATATCAACTTTATGTGAATCGGTTTTAGTCATAATATAAGTTCCTGGAACTTATTTCCAGCTTTATTATTTTAGGTGAAAAAATATCAGGTCAACCTGATTCCATCAGGTCAAAAAAAGAACGGGTCATTTTTGACCTGGTCTTTTTTCGACCTGGTTTTTTCGGGTCGAACCTGAATCTAACTAGGTCGACCCGAC
>CM055404.1:61473643-61491944 GCA_029228625.1 Pseudolycoriella hygida | reverse complement strand
CTTGGGTAATTTCTATGGATCTTTGAAATTCTTTCAGTTATAAAAGAACAGAAAACGTTGGATTGTTTGCTTATTTGTATATTTAGGTACGTTCGAGTCACTTTTCCACATCTATTCTGTTTGTCACATCTATTCTGATACGTACGGGTCTTTGGTTATGTTTTTTATAATGTTAAGTTTCAGTACGATTTTGTACATCATCGCTCATCATCATCATCAAACTTTATAGACCATTATTACCCTCCGGTGTGAGGTCTTTATGTCACAACCCCAGAATGGTGAACTATCGTCCTCCATGCCCTTCTATCGCCTGCCAAGGAGATGGTTTGTTCGCCCTAACTTCTAAATCTGATTTAATTGAATCTATAAACCTTCTCCTTGGTCTACCCCTTGGCCTAACACCCGGGACCTGTGCACCCAAGATCCTTTTCGGTAACCTGTTATTACCCATCCTTTGAACGTGCCCAACCCAACGTAGACGACTGGCCCTTGCTTCCTCTTCCACTGACGCAATCCCTAAGTTTTCCCTAATGTCGTCGTTCCTGATATGATTATCCCACTGCTCCCTCCTATTAACTTTCGCTATATTCCTAAGAACCTTCATATCAGAAACCTCCAGGTCATGCACTAGATATCCGCAATCCACCCAACTCTCACTACCATACAGAATCGTCGGCCGGAATATTGACCTGTGAATAGCTAACTTCGTTTCGCTACTTAATTCCTTCTTGTTGAACACGTGCGACCTCAACTGACTGGCCACCGCGTTTCCCATTTTCCTCCTTTCCTCAAATTCCCTAACCAATTTGCCATCCTCTGAAAAAATGGTTCCTAAGTACTTGAATTCAGAAACCTGCTCCAGCTCCTCCCCATTTAAATTGCAAGCTATCTCCTTCCGAGATTTGCCTATATGCATAACCTTAGTTTTCCCTACACTTATCTTCATCCCATACTCAGGCAGTCAATCCCACCCTGTAACTCCGCGGTACTATCTGCCAACAGAATCAAGTCATCCGCATAGGCCAGAATTTTCATTATTACCTCACCCACCTTGACATTTCCCTGCAAGTTCGCCTGTTTGATGATTTTGTCCATGAAAATTATGAACAGAAGCGGGGAAAGACAACAACCCTGACGTACGCCCTCTTTAACCTCGAAAGACTCGCTAATTTCGCCGTCTATCCTTACCGCTGCCCTGCTTTCTGAGTAAATACTCTTAATGGCACGCAGTAAGCCCCCATTGATACCGTACTCGCTAAGAACCCCGAACAACTTCTGTCTTGGTACCCGGTCGAATGCCTTCTCCAAGTCGATGAAGCATAGGTACAAGTCCCTGTTCTTTTCATAAAGCTTTTCGATAGTCTGCCTGAGGCAGAAAATCTGATCCTGACACCCCCTCAGAGGCCTGAAACCACCCTGGATCTCATCCAGTACACCTTCCACTATATTCCTAACCCGGTCAACAAGTACACTCGCGTACACCTTACCTACCACGCTCAAGAGCGATATCCCCCTGTAATTACTGCAAACCTTACGGTTGCCCTTCTTGAAAATTGGAGCAATAACACCGAAGCTCCAGTCAGCAGGTACCGTAGAAGACCTCATGGCCAAATTGAAAATCCTACAAAGCCATTGGATCCCACCTGATCCGCTATATTTAATAAATTCTGTCCTAATTTCATCCACCCCTGCGGATTTTCCTGCCCTTAACCTGCCTACCTTCCGGGACACCTCATCCAGTGTAATTTCCTCCTCCACCTCCAAGCTAGGACCCGCCTCCCTCCCATTTTCTTCTACCAGATTGACAGATGTAAATAAATCCTGAAAGTAATCCCGCCAAGTCTTCAAGACTTCACCCTTATCTGTAATTAACTCGCCGCCTTTATCTAAAATGCTACCACATCCGTATTTCACGCCACCGCGCCTAATGTCCTTAATCATCGACCAAAATTTCTTACCCCTGCCTCGACCTGCCTTTTCCAATTCCTCCCCAAACTTCTTCCCCTCCCTGTCCTTCGCTTCAATGACTAGATCCTTAACCAGTTTACTACAAGCCTTGTAAGCATCCCACTTCTCCGCCGTCCTGTCCTGTAACCAGATCAAGTAAAGTTTTCTTTTTTCCAATACAACATCCCTGATATCGGCGTTCCACCAACCCGTTTTTTGTTTCGACCCCCGCTAGCGACACTGCCCAGACATTCCTCAGCCAGACCCAAGACAAATTTCTTAAAATTCGCCCACTCAGTCCCAATGTCCCCGCAGTCAGCTGGAAGCCCCTCAAACCCTTCGGCGAATTTTGCCATAAAACGAGACCTTACTGCCTCTTCCCTAAATTTGCCCACACGAAATTTGCAACTTACCACCTTCTTCCTTTTAGTCTGACAGAGTTTCCCAACCGACAGATGGGTACCCAAAAAGTAGTGGTCAGAACCAAAAGTGAAACCCCTGAAACCACGTGTGTCCCTGACCACCTGTCTCCTGTCCTGTTCTATAATCATGTAATCAATGATGGATTTGTGATCCAAACCCTCCTTGACGTACGTATACCGATGGATCCATTTGTGCCTATAGAAAGAGTTGGTTATTGCTAATCCATTGAAATCACAAAAATCTAACAACCGTTCACCATTTGAATTCAGAGTTCCGTCCCCAAATCTACCCACTACCCTTTCATAACCTGAGTTGTTTCTAAAGTTTCCTATTCTTGCATTAAAATCCCCCATCAAAATCAGAGATTCATTTCCCTTTTTGCTAACCACGTCCCCCAACTGTTCGTAAAAAATGTCCAAGCCAGCAGCATCACTGCCTTCGCAAGGGCTATATACGCTAACCAGGCGATAAATCCCCCCCGCTAACTTTACAGAGACCCACATCAGCCTTTCATTTACGAAACGAACATCCAGGACAAAGTTGATCAACTCCTTCCTGATTGCGATTCCAACCCCCCAATTTGCCCTACCAGACTGAACCCCGGACAAAAACACCTTATACCCGCTTACGTGTTCTTCCGTCTGTCCCTTCGTCCTAACGTCACTCAACGCCAATATGTCTATACCGTAGTCCTTTGCCAGATCCACTAATTCCTCCCTGCGATTCCGAAAACCCCCATTAACGTTTAGACTCCCAATAAACAAACCATCAACCATCATCGCTTTACAAAAAAACCTCAACCTGTCAATGAATGAAAAATATAAAAACACCATTTAGCAGCACTTTTTTCTCATCAATTTTAGACTACTCTTCGAAATTTACGAAAAAAATTGTTTCCTTTGTAATCGACTATGGGGGTCGATCTAGCTGAAGACTGAATAAAGTGGTTTTGACTTAAGTCCCATAACTCAGATCAGAACTCATTTTGTGGGGACACTGTCATAAAAATTTATTCCGATTCAGGACAACCGTGAAAATCGGTCAAGAACTTCCAAAGTTTGGCGAAATTCCCTTCATCGCGAAAATTGGTGAAAACCGGTTAAGTGTAACTCAGGCTACTCGAGCGTACATGATAGTAGACACTTTTTCATGAATACTTCGTTAGTTACTTTTTTCTGTTTCTATCTTGCAAAGAAATTTCATCGAAACATTTTTGTATTGACAGCAAATTTTTCAGCAAATTTAATCTTATCTTATTTTCTCACCGGTTTTAGGGCGATACAGCGAGAGACTTCTCACAACGATAAGGAAAAATAATTATCGTTCGGAGCCTACATATAACGGGAACTGTTTGGTGAGGTGGTTTTTATGCTTTTTCGAGATAAAATACACGGAAAAGTTTTAAAACGACCTCACCAAAAAGACACGTAATACACTCTGTTACTATAATCTCTAGAATCACACAGTTAGAAAGTTGCTACCAAAGACAAAGTTGCGCATTTTAGAGAAAGCAGTTTCATGTTTTTTTGGAGAAATGATGTTATCCCGAGATTTAGCAACTTCTAGAATTTATAAGCCCGACTTAATTCTCTAGAACTATGGCACTTGCATAGTTGCCACAAATGGTAGTTTTAGAGAAATAGAAAAATGTTTCAATTTCAAGATTTTTGGCCCATGAAATCTAGGTCTATTAGGACTTACGACGTACTTCGGGAGAGCTTTTGGCGTTACCTTCAGTAATTTCTGAAGGTCGTTCAACTTCTAATAGTCCTAAAAGAACTTGGAACATTGCATTTTCTTCATTTTTAAACTTTAACAATAAAAATTCTGATACTGTTCTTTGCATGTTTTTCGATTTTTTCATTTGTTTTACAGCTCGGACAAGTTTTTCAATATTGCAATGCTCTAAAAGGACGTAATTGAAAATTTAAATTTATTAACTTATAATCTTGATTTTCATTAAAACATAACGGGATTCGTACGGGTCCGTGTAGCATTTTTTTGTTTTGATTATGGCAAAATTATTTTTTAAATTGTTTCATTGGACCTAAAGTCCAAAAACGAATACCCAATATTTATCAGTCGATTAATAAATAAAATTTGGGTAGTCAATTCGATTGGATGTAATGTTCAAGACGTCCATGTAATTAAAACAGTAACGAAAGCAATGCTTTTGAAAGAAACAATTCTTTCAAACGTTCTCGTTAAGTTCATAGAGATTTCACACATCCTCGAAATGTTTCTTCAATTCACTTTTTTACCGAAATTTAGAAAAAATTTAGATGATTCCTCGACTTATAGTAATAAGTATAACAAAAAAAGAACAAATTTAAAAACACTCTTGATGGCTTGCCATAATCAAAACAACTTAAAGTCATTGCACATGCAATTTAAAGATTACTATCAAGTCCACCAGATCGGGTCCTGACCTGATTTTTTTTTGACCTGGTTCTGACCTGGATTTCCAGGTCGGAAGAAAACCAGATCGGGTCCTGACCTGGTGGACCTGGTTTTATATAACGAATAGTAGAAAATATTTTTTCAATAATTTTTTGAAGTCTAAAGTACCGAAAAGTAAGGTTGATCACGGAAAACATGCGGGGTCTGTGTGTAGAAAAGCTATTGAAATAATCCGAAAAGTTCTTCAGTAAGGAACAACCAATTTTCTAAGCTGAAGCAAATTTTGTACTCTTATGCTTTGAAAAGATATGAAAAGATATGCAAGATATGCAATAACAAAAAATAAAAATTGAAGAATATTTTGCATAAAGTACGAAAAAAAACCAAGATTTGATTTTTTTTTATATTTCAGTATTTGCTCAACTAGATTGATGTTGACCAAATTGTTGTTAACATAAATGTTAGCGCCCTTATCTTACAGAATAGGTAACACAAAATAATAGAATATCTTAAAATAAATCGATCAATGGAGAATTTCAAAAATATTTGGGACTACCACAATTTCCAGCAAAGTTTTCGCGTCTGTATTGAGCTTTTGGAAGTTGGATGAAAAAGGATGCCCGTTCCTGAGCTCAATTTTTTTCAGCTCATCGTCGACTGTGAGGTCGAGAGAGATATTTCGGCAGTTGTTCACCTCATTACACCTTGCAGGTGTGCGTTGCAATCAAATACTCTACAAGCTAGTATGTGATTACGGAGTTGGTGTAGACAGGGCCTTTTATAACATACAAACTCGGATGAAATATATACCCCAAGCCCACCCAAGTCCACCCCACTTTTTATAAATCCACCCCAGTGCATCCCAGTGAAACTCATTTTCAACTAAAAAAAATCGCTTGCGGCGATTTATAATGATTCTTAATATTCAGCTGGACAAAAATGACAGATTTTCTCACTGAAAAGTGGTTCTAAAGTGGACAACATGCATTTTTTCTTTTGTATAATTAAAGAATTGTAGTCTACTGTCAACAGACAGGGTTGTGCCCAAAATTTTGCAATTTGAAATAAAAAATTTCGCCTTCGGCGCTTTATATTATATTTTTTCTTAGTGTGTTTTCTTCTTTTTAAACTGAATTTTCCAACAAAGAGATACATAATAAGTATGGATTTTTTATTCAAAATCCTCGCGAGTGGAAAATTTTCTCGCTCGCGCTTCTCACACGATCTTTGTCCATTACAAGCAAAATAAAAGTATGCATAAAAGACAACACTACTTATTGAAAAAGTTGGAACATTCAATTGAAAATTTGGGACCACTCAATCCAAAATTTGGGCCACCTCGATGAAAAATCCCCCAGTCCAAAATCCTTATAAAAAGCTCGGAGTGCGGAGACAAACTATTTTTAGAATCTGAGTAATAATTTTATCTGACAGTATTTGTTTGATCCAACCAAATTTTAAGATCAATGGACGCTTGGCAAATTTGTCGCCTACACTTGTGCGCAAAAATATTCGTTTTTCAATGATTTCACTCAACCAAAAGATTTTTTTAAAAAAGTCACACGACAATTCTCACTGGTAGTATATGTTATTTTTGAATAAAAAATTGGTTTGTAGGTGATAGCTCAACCAAAACCGACTCCTACAAAAGTGAGCAGTTTTCGTAAATTTATGTCATCATCCGAAGCAATTTTTTATTCGCAAGTAACACATTGACAATAATTGTCGTACTGCTCTTTTAGAAAAATATTTAGATTCAGTGAAGTCATCGAAAAACGAATATGTAGGCTACTTTGCAAAGTGTCTATTTATCTGAAGTAGTGAATATCAACTTTATGTGAATCGGTTTTAGTCATAATATAAGTTCCTGGAACTTATTTCCAGCTTTATTATTTTAGGTGAAAAAAAATCAGGTCAACCTGATTCCATCAGGTCAAAACCAGAACGGGTCATTTTTGACCTGGTCTTTTTTCGACCTGGTTTTTTCGGGTCGAACCTGAATCTAACCAGGTCGACCCGACCTGATAGTAATCCTTAACTCCAGTAAGTCTATTCTGATTTTGTTTGAAAGATCTGGGCATGGCCGACAATTTATGGAAGAAACTTTTTTTAATTTGAGTCCTTGGACTTAGCTAGGGCACTAAAAAAGAGTCTTTGTTAGGGCCCTACGCGTTTTTTGTACATAACTCGAGTAAATCTCTTCCGATTTCCAAAAACTTTTTTTTGTTTGAAAGATCTCGGCACGGCCGACAATTTATAGAAGAATTTTTGCCTATGCTTAGGGCTCAAGTGGGCCTCATGTCGGTCCTAATGTCGGCCCTAACATAAAAAAATGTTTTTTGCTATGTTGCAGAGGAAATTGAGGGAAACATTTTTGTCTATGGAAGGATGTATTCGAGGCCTCTATTTTAGGCCCTAGGTCAGTACTAAAGTCGGCCCTAGCCCAAAAAATAGTTTTTTGCTATGTTGTAGACCAAATTGAGGAGAACATTTTTCTCTATTTGGAGGTCAATTTTGTGCGTTCGGAGAATTTTTTTACACCGTTACTTCGGACGGGTTTTTCAATATTGCCCAACGTGCAATTTCCAATACAGTCAAATGTGAACGCAATATTCACTTAAATACGTTCCAGTCTTTTCGTAACATCAACTCTGTTTGCCGCATCTATTCTGATACGTACGGGTCCCTTCTATGTTTTGAACATAACTCCAGTAAATCCTTTCCGATTTTCCAAAAAAAAATTTAATCGGAAAGTCTAGGAATGTCTCACATTTTATGGAATAACTTTTTTTGATTAGATTCAGCCAGGTCCCCAAAACTAAATTTCTGCTAGGGCCTAACGCGTTTGTTTACACAAATCGTGTAAATCCTAACCGAATTTGTTGATTTTTTTTCTATTTGAGAGGTAACCGAATTACCGAACTATATTCAAAAACAAATTTGGGCCCGGTGCCTGTGCTTAGGGCTCAAGTGGGGCTTAGGTCGGTCCTAAGATCGGACTCAGCCCAAAAAATGTTTTTTTTTTTATTGAGAAAGTTGAGGAGAACACTTTTCTTTATTTGGAGGTCAATTTTGTACTTTCAGAAGGTTTCTTTTCACCGTTTCTTCGGACGGGTTTTTCAATATTGCCCTATCGGCAATTTTCAATACAATTTAATGTGGACTTAGGGTAACATTTACTTAGAAACGTTCGAGTCTTTTCGTAACATCAACTCTGTTTGCCGCATCTGTTCTGATACGTACGGGTCCCGTCATATGTTTTTTAATTGCTGACTCGTCATCCAAGGACCATGATCGGTCAACAACCCTGACAATCAACATTTTTCGCTACTGGGATGATTATTTTCGTGATCGATATTGACCTACAAAAACTGCCAAAAAACATGGCCAACGTCAAGAAACCCACCACGACTCACATATGTGCCGTTTCAATGTGACGTTTCGACCGGACGCAAAATGGAGAGTTTCTTCTAATAATAAAAACCACGTATTCCAATTATTAAACAATGAATAATAAAAACCTCAAATACAGCGAGCTGCTAAGTGTCCCGGACGTAAAGCGACCGGCTCTGACCTCCCTAGAATTTATTACTTTATTACGTCAACCGCTCGAATAAGCTACCTGAACCCAACAAAATCTAACAATACAAATATACAAATCAAAACGATCAAAATGAACTATTACTGGATTCATAGAATATAAATTGTCTAGTGAACTAAACAAAAGTAGACAATCCAAACCGGACTACAAACGCAGGTGATAGAGGCATCGAAAGGACCTTGGTATGAAGATATTCTTCGAAAACGGAATAGTTATTTACGTAACTAGGGTTCCAAACCTCACACTCGTCAAAAACATATACTTCTCCGAGTTTCGTACAGTATTTTTCATTCCGAGGGTCCAGAAAACTGCCTTTCTGTTTGAAAATTGGACGGAAAATAACAGTTTTCCGTTCTAGGAATGAAAAAATTATTGAACATCATTACCATGTAGTTCATCGGCTCGTGTTCGGTGATAGTCAACGACAAGGAATTCATTATTGCGGAATATTCTAGTCGGGACCTTGACTTTCACAAGTGACTTTAATGTGAGAAATTTTATTCGAGAGCACTGTACGTTATAAACATACATGATGTTGATTCTTCTGCTTGAATGTTTGTGAATTCTTTGCAGATTCTTTTTATGAAACCCAACATTGAATATGCCTTAGACGTCGAAAGTCAGTTGTTCATCAAGACAAACACCAAAGTCTTGAATACATTTCACACGAGGTAATGGAGTACCATTGTTTTTGTTGTTTCTTTGCCGAGGATTTCCAAACATGTTTGCTTTGTTGGTCAAAAGGTTTTTTAGTACTATTGCACTTGAAGAAAGTTTGTCTTCAACAACTGCGGTACTTACTGTGGTTTAAAGTCCACCCTTGTATCAACATTTAAAACCCTTCATAAAACCCTAATGTGACAAACGAAGCGACTTCATAAGATTTAACAAACTAAATTGCTGATTTCGTCGTTTACACTGTCAGTACGCCTTGTCTACTAGACCATGTGTATATCAGGGCACTCACACTAGGTGAAGTAGTGTTTTGAACGCTTTGAAGTACAGGAATTATGAATTCGTTCGGTTCGGAATTATTTCTGCTAAGCAGATTGTTTTGATCCTGCATCAGGCTATAATTTTGAATATTATTTATCTTCATCCAGTAACGGAAAAACCAAAGTGAGAGTAAAAATCAAATGGAAGCCAGAATATATTTTGTAAAGAGAAAGAAATGTTGATAATTATAGCCTGATGAAGGATCAAACCCGGTCCGAAATATCGTTACAATAATCTAAAGTTTTATTTATTCGATGCCGCATGCACCCAAGAAACAAGACAAGTATATATCTGAATTGATGAATGAATTATAGTGTAGTGTAGTGAGATTTAGTGTAGTGTAGTGAGATGTAGTGTAGTGTGGTGCGATGTAGTGTAGTGTAGTGAGATGTAGTAAGGTTTAGTGTAGTGAAGTGTACTGAGATTTAATAAGGTGTACTAAGGTGTAGTGAGATGTACTGAGATGTAATAAGGTGTACTAAGGTGTAGTGAGATGTACTGAGGTATAATGAGATGTAGTGTTGTGTAATGAGATGTACTAAGGTGTGGTGAGATATAGTGAGGTATAGTGTAATGAAATGTACTGAGATGTACTAAGGTGTAGTGAGATGTACTAAGGTGTAGTGAGATGTAGTGTAGTGTAGTGACATGTAGTGTAGTTTAGTGAGATGTAGTGTGTAGTGTGGTGTAATGAGATGTAGTGTAGTGTAGTAAGGTGTAGTGTAGTGAAATGTACTGAGATTAGTAAGGTGCAGTGCGGTGTACTGAGGCGTGGTGACATGTAGTGTAGTGAGGTGCAGTGATGTTGTGTTTTATATTATAGATAGCTTGACGTATTGGAAGCTGCCACTGAGATAATATCTGATCCATGAAACGAGGTGGAAATCTATTCCGAAATCGACCAACTTTTTAATCAGGATTTCATGCCATACACTGTCGAAAGCCTTCTGAAAGTCGGTGTAAATGACATCAAGCTGCGAGCCTAATTTTATTACTTAAATCGCGTGGTTAACAAATTAAAGCAGATTCGTTTGCGTTGATCGACCTACGAAGAATCCATGTTGTACAGACGAAATATGCGACAAAAATCGCTCGCAGATCGAATCACAAATCAATACTTCGAATAGCTTTCCAAGTTTTGGTAGGATTGCGACTCCTCGATAATTCTTAATGACATTTCTTGAACCTTTTTTATGGATCGTTTTCATGTACGAAGTCTTCCATCTGTTAGGAAAGGCAGCGGTCTGTCAAAAATCCGGTGGGCTAGAGCCGTCAGTCACCTCAAAAACCAGCCCAGAAGAACTTTGACTAAATGGATTGTGAATGCCATACGATAAATAATAAAGTTCGTGATGCATTCGAAACCCATCATTTGATACATCACGTAACTGTTGGGGATCTAATTTCGAATACATTAGAAAAAGGGGAAGGCAAGGGAAGTCGCAAGGATATGAGTAGATCTGCCCACAGCTGACCCCAATTCATCAGAAAAAACTACTCAAATTCCACTCAAACCACTCAAATACATCACTTTTCAGACGTCGCGCTACACACTAGACTATAATTATTCTTTTTTGTGCTGGGAACGTCAGACTGTTTAATCGACTGGCATAGATGTGCGCGCATTCGCGCGAATTCAGTTGTTTGACACTAGAGTGTTTTTGTTTTGATTGAAAAAATCTTTTTGTAATTAATTTGTGCAAGAAGTGAGCCATTTATAAATTATTATTATGGTGGTTCAACAACGAAATAACTTACCTTGGTAATAATGAACCTTGTCGAATTTATTCGAACCTGTTTTATTTGAATTTGCTTTCAAGGGTGGAAAAGTACCGACCGGCTACCTTGAGTGATCTTATTTCTCACGAAGAAATTATAGCTACAAGTAAATTAGATGGAATCTCAATTTGTTCAATTAAACATAAAATTAAATTACAGTCAACAATTTCATCAAACAAGATCAACTGCCCCACTTGCTGTTCTATGGACCACCGGGTATGTTTTTGTCCATAACGTGCGGAAGTTTTCATTTATAATCTTTTTCATTTGAAAAGGAACTGGAAAAACTAGTACCATTTTGGCATGTGCCAAACAGTTGTACAAACCATCACAGCTGAATTCTATGGTAACTTTAAGCCACAACAGTCACCAAACAGTGGCTTCAGCAAAATATCTAATTTGATAAATAATTTGTGGTTGTGAGCTGGGAAGTCGGTTGAGTGGAGGATTTCGAAAGCCGGCCTATTTACAAAAATGTTTTGAAATCCTCTTTACTTCACAAGAAAACTTAGGAAACTATGGAAGAAATGTTTATTGTAGTGTTTTGCACCAGAGGGTCTTTTGATGCTTTCCTTTGTTTCACACCATTTCACCACAAATCCTTCGAAACCTTGTGAGGGCCTCGAAAACACCTCAGCTAGTCCAGATAACAACATACCTTGAACCTTGAGGTAAACCTGAAATCTGATATGTGCGCATTGAGGCCACGCTAAGGTCGAAACAGACCACCCCTAACTCAGCGCTGTGCAACTGAACACAAAGATATGTTTTCCCGACATATCGAGACTGTATCCCTGATTGATCTCGCTTCTCGACTCGCTAGCACGTCTTATCTAATGGAGTCGAAATTTTGCACATGGGTGTGGAGTTTAGTTCCTATAACCAGTGGTACTCACGTCTAAATCACGCGTAATCCACATGGCTATTCAAATTTCTTGGGTCATTCAGCATAACTCCAAGGTATTTAAACTGTCGAGTGGATGTGATCTCTTTCCCGTCAATGTTCATTACAATCTACTGTTTTTTTTTGCAATTACTCACTATCATCGTAACGGTTATTTGATTCTTCAGATTTGCCGTTGTCATCCAACTTTTGATTCTTTGGCCTTTCAAAGGCAATGGGAGTAAAAATATGATTTACTTTCAGGGGAGCTAATGATTGTGTTTATGCCGATCTGCCTCATCCGCCACTGACCCCGGCGCTTGAGACGATTGTTGTAGGTAAGATGGCGCTAGAGTATCTACCACAGTTACATCCCATAACAGAGGTTTTCCATGGCTCCACGGAATCAAGGATAAGCGATCAGGCTTTCTTCCATCAATTCTACACAGGCCTTTAGGTTCCAACATGCTTGGAATACCTCCCGAGCTTAACGCTTTTGAAATTATTTTGTTGATTTCATTGTGCCTAGACAGTCTACTACTAGCACTGTTCAAACAAGACAAGCCATGATGCCCTTCTTTTCTTACCACTTCGCCGCAAACACGCGTATGCTCCTCGCATATGACGCAACCCAGCCTGAGCGCTACTGCAATTCTTAACGAATCGTTCTTTTGGTTTTCAACTAACCGGTTTCAATACCGGTTTTTTCATTCCCTAGTCATTTGGGTTAGAACATGTTTTCCTATGGAAGTAAATATCGTCGAATATAAATACGATATATTTATGAAAGAGGATAATTTGCTGTTGCGCCGTTTTGTGTGACTTGAAAAAGAAATTGACTGAAAGTGAAACAGGTTTTAGAGTTAAACGCATCGGATGACCGTGGCATTGGAATTGTTCGCGGTCAAATTTTAAACTTCGCTTCAACGCGTACGATATTTAGTGGTGGATTTAAATTAATCATCCTAGACGAAGCCGATGCGATGACAAATGATGCACAAAATGCTTTACGGAGAAGTTAATACTTTTGTTCAATTTGTTAATTTCTGTTTAATTTTATAAAAAATCATCACAAAATTCACAGTTATTGAAAAGTACACCGACAACGTGCGTTTCTGCATCATTTGCAATTATCTCAGCAAAATCATTCCAGCCGTCCAGTCGCGATGCACACGCTTTCGATTTGCTCCACTAGTTGAAGAACAAATTTTGCCGAGACTAAATCATGTTATCGAAGAAGAAAAGTAAGTCAAAAAGGACGAGGCGATTTATGCCTTCATAAACACAATGTTACCTTTTTAGGCTTATTGTATCCGAAGACGGTAAGAAGGCTTTGATTGCATTGTCTGGTGGAGACATGCGTAGAGTGATAAATGTTCTACAGAGTACATGGATGGCATATGGAAACGTTACCGAAGAAAATGTTTACACTTGTGTTGGACATCCACAAAAGACCGACATTCAGAACATTGTTGGATGGCTGTTGGGTGTGGAAAGTTTTCAAGATACATATGAGAGTAAGTCAAAATCCAATAATCTGCAAAGTGCTAAAAGTGGTTCCAACATTTTATTGCAGAAATTCAAGAGTTGAAAACAAATAAGGGACTGGCCCTGGAGGACATACTTCGAGAGATTCATTTATTTGTTATGAGAAGTACTTTGAAATTGCACAAATTTATTACAAGCCGCTAAAAGATTTATTTGTTTTAGTTGAATTGCCGCCTCCTACTATGAACACTTTAATCATCAAATTGGCAGATATAGAGACACGTTTGGCTGCTGGCTGCTTGGAAAAACCACAATTAGCGGCATTGATTGCTGGCTTTCAATTGGCCAGAAACACGATCTCCGTATAAACTTTTAAAACAAATGCAATGATTCTCTGTCACGTTTTGAAAAAATACATTGAACTAAATGTTTGAAAAAACTTACGTTACTTATGTGTTCTTACAAAGGAAACGATTCATTAATTACGTGACGCAAAAGGCTACCTTACTCGGTTTTGTTTTGGCGTTACATATACCCCTCTCCCCAATCTACATCAACATTACATAACGCACAGAAAACACTGTGAATATAATCGATTTCAAATGTTTGGTTTATAATAAAAAAAAATAATTCGCGTCGTTGTTTCTTCGAATGACACATCAATCAATCGATTTTAAAGTCCGACTTAGAAGAGAAATGCCATCTGATGTATGATGTGCTTTCTTAAAGGACGTTGTTCAGTGAAGAACGTGTAAACGTGCCCTTCAGTATGTAAGTAAAAAGATTCTGGCCGGTCACATAAACAGCAGACATAGACAGACGTCGAGTCGTCTAACGCTTGTAGAGCCAAACGCAGACAAGGTGAGAAAATGGTCTTTGGCCATCACGGTTTAATGCAGTTGGATTGGTTTGGTGAAGAAGACTATGATATTGCCATGTCGTTATTAAGTTACACAGTTGAAGAAACTACTTCTCGCGTTGTCGATTTAGAAAAAAATTACATCACAACAAAAACCTCTTAAAAGGTAAAGTGTGATGCAGTCCCTAATGTCCACTTCCAAAATTAGTGATATCATTTGAGGTGACGCTATCGCTGATAATACCGATAATACGCAGAAATTTGTTTGAATTAAATGTTAGTTTGTGGTCAAAGTTTTATTCTTTGAAAAAAATTGTATCATTTTTTTCTAAAACATAATTACGTTGTGTTCAAATGCCAGACCCAACGACGAAATAATTTTTTTGCAATTCACCGACAAAAACTCGCTTTTTCGTGCGTCATTTGGGTGTCGCATGAAGTCATTTTGCCGCACTAGTGCGATGACGGTTTTTGCACGGATTATATTAAAACCGGAAAAAAAATTCGAAACCGGAGATAACTTGGCAGATAAATTTTGAAGAGTGGAGATAAATTAAATTAAAACGGAGATAAAAATGACCAAAAAGTTGAGATAAAAAAATCATTTTTGGAGATAGAAAAATTTGTTTTTGAAATAACTAAATTAATTCAGGAAATAAAAAATCATCCGAGAGGAGATAATAAAAAATTAAAACGCAGATAAATAATTCAGTTATTGAAAGTAATACAAAACGCATACGAAACGCAGATAAAAAAATTGAAAAATGGAGATTATAGATATAACTCCGGAGACAACCATTTCATTTTTCATTCATCTACATTTCTGTACGTTTTATCTCCGTTTTCTAATTTTATATCTCCGTTTTCTAATTTTATATCTCCGTTTTTTAATTTGTTATCTCCGTTTTTTAATTTGTAATTTTAATTTTTTTTTTTTTTTAATTTTCTATCTCCGTTTTCTAATTTTATATCTCCGTTTTCTAATTTGTTATCTCCGTTTTCCAATTTTATATCTCCGTTTTCTAATTTTATATCTCCGTTTTCTACTTTTATATCTCCGTTTACAAAATATCTCCGTTTTCAAATTTTATATCTCCGTTTTCAAATTCCTATCTCCGTTTTCAAATTTTATTTCTCCGTTTTCTAATTTGTTATCTCCGTTTACAAAATATCTCCGTTTTCAAATTTTATATCTCCGTTTTCAAATTTCTATCTCCGTTTTCAAATTTTATATCTCAAGTTTAATACGATCCAAGAGCCATTGGTCAGACAAAAAAGTTTTATCAATTGGTTGAAGAACGTTGAACATTCATATTCGAAGCATGATAGGTAAAATATCAAATCGTTAACATTGTTTATAGATGGCAGAAAGGAATATTACTATCAGTGATGACAGACTTTTCAGAACAAAAAATTTGAAAATTCGAGAGCGGAGATAATTTAGCAGATAAATTTCTGAAAAATTAAGATAAAATATATTAATAAGCTCAGATAAAAACTTACTTTAAAGCGATAATTAAAGTTATTTTGGAGATAAATAAATTGATTAGGGAAATAGGAAGTTATAAGATCGCAGATAAAAAAAATAGAAATGAAGATAACAAATTCAAAAAGTGCAGATAATAAAATTTCGTTAGAGTTAAAATATTCGAAATTGGAGATACCAATTCTATTAAAACGGAGATAAATTAAATTGCTATAGGAGATAAAGAATTAAGAAATGGAGATACTATAACTCCGAATTTAATCAAAATATCTTCGTTTTGAAATATTTTATCTCCATTTCTGAATACTTTATCTCCACTTTTAATCATTTTGTCTCCAAAACATTTTTGTTTTATCTGCGTTTTATAATTTTTTATCTGCGTTTTTAAATTTTTTATCTGTGTTTTCGAATTTAATATCTAGTTTATTACGAGGCTTTTTGCACTACTTGAATTGAATTTTTATATAAGGAGAAAATCTCGCTTTTGTCGGTGAATTGCAAAAAACGTTGTTTGATACACGTTACGTATGCTGGTAGTTTAACGCACACGATGTGTTGCCGAACTCGTCTTCGGCTCGTATCGGCAATCTCACATCTAGTGCATTAAACTACCTTCATACGTAACTTGTATCAAAAATTACTATTTTGTACTTTCAGTTTTTACGCTGCAAAAATTTAACTTTTGTTTCGTTGTGCAAAGATTGTTTTGTTTTTTAAATTTTTGCGTGTGATGTGAAAACTGAAATTGTTGAAAAATTATTACGCTGGTGGGTCTGGCATTTGTGACGCAATTTTTTGAACACAACGTAATTATGTTTTATAGTTTATGATTTATGTTCGGGCAAAATCAGTCGAAAACTATCGAAGTTATGGTCGAAAAAGTGGTAAAAAACGTGGTTTTTTGAAGGTTAGTGGAACTTTTTCACTTATATCTCTGCGAAATTAAAACGGAAATCACTCTTGAAGATTTAAAATTAAAGATATGGACACCAGAAAATTACGAAAATTAAATTATTCAAAATCTGTTGAGTGGTTCGGGCTGTAGAGTCCTCAGTGTTGGCCCAACCCACGCTGTGCGATCTTGCACGATAGCACGATATTTGCCGGTTTTTGTGAATATATTTTTTTAATGATGAGGTTTTTGTGCCGTGTTGTAGAGAAAAAAGAGGCGAACTTCTTTGTTCGTGAAATAATGGTCGGTTCTAAGATCGAGTTTTACCAAGTTATCGAGGTGACGGACGGTCGAACGGACGGACGGACGGACATTTTGTATTGCTGATTCGTCATCTAAGGACCATGATCGTTGCTACCCCCCCCCCCTACTCCCCGGTCGAAATTGGGGTTGTTACGAACGTCGTGGTAAACGCATAAGACCCCTTTTCGAAGAACTTCGTTCTTCGTACGGATCTAAAAAGAATACATTTGCCCTACAGGCACCTGAGTCGGACAAGTGGTTGCACACATTTCCTATCCCTAATAAAGGTACACTTCTGGACGACAACACTTTGCGGACTTGCATCGGACTTCGATTGGGTGGAAAAATATGCCACGAATATAGTTGCCGCTGTGGTGCGAAAGTTTCAGAGGATGTTGTGCACGGTTGGAGTTGCACAATCAACAGTACAAAGAACACGAGACACTCGGAACTAAACATAATTTTGCATCGCGCCCTTTCATCGATAAACGTGCTTTCCATCCTGGAGCCGCCAGGCATTCTCAGAAACGATGGCATGCGCCCCGATGGCCTAACATTGACCCCATGGGTGAGGGGTAAACCTCTACCTTTAGCCAACTCTTACATCAGCAAATCTGCCTTGCAGGTCGGAGCAGCAGCGAAACTTAAGAGCAAACTCAATAACAAAAAATACCCCGAATTAAAATCTTCCAACTACTATTCTTTCCAATGTATTTTGAGACATTCGGTCCTCAAACAATGATTTTCACTTGCCATCCAACGATATAACGCGTCTTGTGTTATGGAGACACTATCACCGACATTACCGCTAGACGAAATTTTCTATGTCAAGGCGTTCTATCGTTAAATGACGTTTGGATCTAATGAACTCACATTTTTGTTACTTGTTCATGATCTTAAAAAATAAAATTAAAATAAACTGTAAAAAGAAAAAAAATTGCAGACTAGAGTTTGCTGGTAAAAACGCTTTTTTTCTGTAAAAGTAAGATTAATTTTGCTGACAAAACAGAAATTTGCTTCAGAGAATTTGTTGTTGAGTAAACCCAACTATGAAAAGTTACTCGACACTTTTTTCAAATCTCTACGGATTAAAGCCCGCAAAACTTGGAATCAATCATAGGATACAACTCATTGGACCCGTACGAAGTACAAAGGTCCTATACGTTTACTACAAACAATTTTATTGTAACATGGGGTAGGTCGAGGTGGGAGTTGGGGGGATGCATCTATTATCGTCTAAATAT
>CM055404.1:61403452-61462461 GCA_029228625.1 Pseudolycoriella hygida | reverse complement strand
CAATCCCACAAAATATTTTTCGACTACCTTTCAGGAAAAAAAAAGTTTTTGAAAATCGGTCAAGATTTACTCAAGTTATCGTGTTGACGGACAGACAGACGGACAGACAGATAGACAGACAGACAGACAGACAGACAGACAGACAGACAGACAGACAGACAGACCGACAGACAGACCGACAGACGGAAATTGTTTTCTTCGCTGATTTGTCATCTGGAGGCAACAAAAAAAAGTTTCCCCCTTACTCCCGGGTTCGAATTCGCAATGTAACAAACGTGGTAGTAAACGCATCAGACCTTCGTACTTCGTACGGGTCTAAAAATATCCGTCCGTCTGTCTGCCTGTCTGCACGAAACTTCTAGTAAAACTCAAACGATTTTCAAAAACTTTTTTTCGCCTGAAAGGTAAACGAAAAATGTATTTTTGGGATTGAATCTGAGCACTGTCGGGCCAAGGGTCGTTTAAATGGCTTTTGGTTTTTTGTACATAACTTGAGTAAATCTTTGCAGATTTTCATAAATTTTTGCTTGACAATAATTTATGGAAGAAATTTTTTTTAACTTTGAGCTTTTGGACTCAGCCAGGGCCCTAAAACTGAATATATTTACTAGGGCCCAACGTGTTTCTTCTGCATAAATCGGGTAAATCATCTTTTTTCCTGAAAGATAGTCTAAAAATTGATGAACGGATTGAATTTGGGCAAAATCGGTTAAAAAATTTCGAAGTTACAGTTGAAAAAGTGGTGAAAAACGTGGTTTTTTGAAGGTTCAGGAATGCCCACACCTTTCAAGCAAAAAAAGTTATCAAAATCGGAAAAGATTTACTCGAGTCATGTACAAAACACCAAAAACCTCTTAAACGGCCCTAGCTTATGAGCCCTTGGGCCGACAGTGCCCAGATTCAATCTCAAAAAAGACTTTTCGATTACCTTTCAGGGAAAATAGGTTTTTGAAAATCGGTTGAGTTTTACTTGAATTATCGTGTTGACAGACTGATTCGCTGCTGATTCGTCGTCTAAGGACCATGATCGGTAAGCCACTCCTACTCCCGGGTCGAAATTCAACCGGTTACAAACGTCGTGATAAACGCACTAGACCCCTTTTCGAAAAACTTAGACCCGTACTAAGAAGAGGCGAATTTTTTTGTATATTCAAATATGGGTCTTAGGCCTCTCATTATGACCATAGGACGGTCCCAACTCGAAAATGTTTTCTTTCTATGTTGTGGAGTAAATTGAGAGGAAAATTTTTGTCCATAGAAGCATGGGTCAGAGAAATTTTTCAAACTTTTTTTGATTTTTTTTTAAATTTAATTTTCGATGTGGACGTAATTTCATACACTTAGCAGTGATGCAATATTTACTCAGATACAATCTTTTGCCTTGTCTATTCTGATATGTACAGGTCCCTTGAATATGTTTTTTCAAACATCTTTGTGCTAACGGGCCAGATTCATGAAATAATCATCTCTTTGACTAAGATGGTAAATGGCATAAAGCCATTGATTAGCGTTTTAACGGGACACTGTCGTCTTCACGTTATGGGACTCTCAACGCGCACCCTACATCTGACCAATGTGGTGATCTTGATTCTTGAAACATCGGAGCACTTTCTCTGCAAATGTCCGGCTTACAAATGACAAGAGCAAGGTACTTTGGCCCTTCATTGTTAGATACGATTCGATAAAGGGTGCACTTGGTGTACCTCCCAAGCAGATGCTGAAATACCTGAATTCTACGAAAATATTGTAACACGTAGTCGACCAGAGCAGCCTCCAATACTTAGGTGCCCAAACGCCAAACGTTGAAAAAAAAGGATGACACGGCTACGGCAGTGGTGAAAGTTGTAAGTGATATGTGGAACAAATGGCACTTAGTGCTACTCCAGTTTCTTCTCTAAACCTTCAGGTATGGTTCTGTGAAGGATTACCTATCTGCTAGGTCCTAATCTACGTGTATTAGAGGTATCATGTCAAAATTTCTGCCGAGCGTTAGAGTTTTGTGAATGATTTTCTTACTTAATTCCGATACATATTCCAGGGTTTGTATGCCGACGAAACGTGGAGTTGTTGAAGCTCGTATGACAGATGTAAACGTGAACGAATGTGTCATAGAGTCTTAGTCGCATGTTAATCTCAACGTTGTGCCATTACCTGCTAATGACACTGTGATATAAAAGAACATCGTGTTGAAAGAGAAGTATCCTGGCTACAATATAACATGATATCTCGACTGTCCTAGTTTTCATATTTATCAGATTGGGTAGGTCCATTCCTGGTCCTTGAAACACAGATGTGATGATCCTTTGTTTCGTGACTACCCTAGTTAGACAAATATTTGATAAAGTATATACTGACATCGTGGAATTTTTTTTCGGTACGAAGTCAGAAGGTAACGCTTTTTTTGGATACAAGATAACATTAAATGACCGTACGAAGTACGGAGGTCCTCTAAGTTTACTACAAAGCACGTATTGTAACATGGGGAAGATCGAGGCGGAGTTAAGGGGATACATTTATTAAGTAGCGATAACTACTTTATGTTTTCACCGGGTAATCACCGATGAATCATCGATAATTCACCAATGAATCACCGATGGTTCACCAATGAATTAACGATGATTTACCAATGAATCACCGATGATTCGCCAATGAATCATCAATGAATCATCGATGATTAACCAATGAGTCACATATGATTCACCGATGACTCACCAACGAATCACCGATAATTCATCAATGAATCACCTAAGATTCATCAATGAATCACCTAAGATTCACTAATGAATCACCTAAGATTCACTAATGAATCACCTAAGATTCACTAATGAATCACCTAAGATTCGCCAATGAGTCACCTGAGATTCACCAATGAATCACCTAAGATTCACCAATAAATCATTGATGATTCACCAATGAGTCATCGACGATTCACCAATGAGTCATCGGTGATTCATTGGTGAATCACAGATGATTCACCAATGAATCACCGATGATTCACCAATGAATCACTGATGATTCACCAATGAATCACTGATTATTCACCAATGAATCTCCGATTATTCACCAATGAATCACCGATGATTCACCAATGAATCACCGATGTTTAAACAATGAATCGCCGATGATTCACCAATGAATTACAGATAATTCACCATTGAATCACAGATGATTCACCAATGAATCACCACCGATGACCAACCAATGAATAACCGATGATTAACCAATGAATCACCGATGAATCGCCGATGATTAACCAATGAAGCACTGATGATCCACCAATGAATAACAGATAATTCACCAATGAATCATCGATGATTAACCAATGAATTACAAATGATTCAACAATGAATCACCACCAATGAATCACCGATGCTTCACCAATGAATCACGGATAATTAACCAACGAATCACTGATGATTCACCAATGAATCACAGATAATTCACCAATGAATTACAGATGATTCACAGTGGAATCACACATGATTCGGTCATAGATGGTTTGCTATACCATTAGCCAGAGTCCTAAAACTGAAACTCTACTAGGGCCCAACGTGTTTTTTCTACATAAATTGGCTTAATCTTATCCGATTTTTAAAAACTTTTTTTTACCTGCAGAATAATCACCAAATTGATTACGAAATTGAACTTGGACAAAATCGGTCGAAAACTTTCGAAGCTACGGTCGAAAAAGCGGTCAAAACCGTGATTTTTTGAGGGTTGTCGGAACTTTTTCCCTGATATCTCTGCGAAATTAGAACGGGAATCGGTCTTCAAGGTTTTGAATGAAAGATGTCCATATCAAAAAAGCACAACAATTAAATTAGTGAAAATCTGTTAAGTGGTTCGGGCTGTAGAGTCCTCAGTGTGGGCCCAACTCACGCTACGCGACTACATACGATATTTTGTGATTTTTCGTGAATATTTCTTTAATTATGAGGTTTTTTGTGCGGTTTTGCAGACAAAAAAGATGCGAACATTTTTGTTAATGGAAGTATGGATCAGGGGCCTCTCCTAACTGATCTAGGTCGGTTCTAAGATCGGTCCTAGTGTAATTTTTTTAAAATTTTGAGATTTTTTAAGGATTTAGAGAGGTTTTTGCGCTATTTCTTAGGATGGGTTTTTCAATATTGCCCATTCCGCAATTTCCAATCCAATTTAATTTCAACGTAATTAAGTTAAGGCAACATCTATTCTGTTTGCCACATCTGTTCTGATGCGTACAGCTCCCCTGCATATGTTTTATTATCGTCTAGAAATAATGAATTTTAGAAAAAGGTTGTCCGTCCGTCTCCACTTTTCTTCTAATCGTTTGCACCGATCCCCCTAAGCTTTTCGATGATTCAATTAAAAGATAAGCAAAATCGGTTAAGCAGTTCGAAGAAGTGTCCAAAAACATGTATTTTTGAGGGTCGGTGAAACTTTTTCGCAAACATCTCGGCAAGTACAGCACGGAAATTGTTCATTTTGATCTCACAAAACCTTTTTTGTGGCATTGGTAGAGGTAAAGGCCGGGCGAAAAATGTCGGTGGCGGCAAAGATACGTCAAAATTACTTTGGGCAGCGCCGGAGCACTTTTTTGGCTGGCGGCGTAATTTAAAAAAAAATATTCGAAATGCATTTTGGCGGTGAAGTCACTTTTCGTTTTTCTCGGCGATGAGTTAAGTCGGCATTCGTCAAAATTACTTTCGGCGGCGCACTTTCTTTTCACTTTTCCTGCTGATGTTCGGCGTGGCGTACTCCGTTGCACCGCTCTAGGGGCCATGGAGTGGACGAAATTCAGTCAGCTCGGCCATATACGATAAGAGGTGGTTTTCGTCAATATTCAGTTAAGCATGGAGGAGATTTACTTCCAAAGACAAAGCCGTATAGAGAATGAAATATTTTTTCACCCAAATTTCTTCAATCAAAACTTTTTTGACCAACATTTTTTTGCGACCAATTTTTTTTTTGGAAAACATTTTTTTACTATCAAAATTCTCTTTTACGGCCATTTTTTTTCGACCCAAAAAATTTTTTTTACGTACTTCAGCAGGAGGGCTTTCAATATTAGAGCTTTGCGCATGCACCTATGTAAGAGGTCATTGTTGCCAATTTTATTCACTTGCAATTATGAATTTATCTAAGTTTGTTTGTGTGAGTGCTTCAGCTGGTAACCAGATGGATGGTTCAGAATTTTATGTCGGAGACACGAACTTGGCTATCGTATATATACGATGTATGCTTTTATATACTATTGCTATATGTGCAAGAGTGTATTGGTGTCAAGTTGAGAACGAATGTTACTTAAGGTAAACGTCTAGTTTGATCCAACACATTCTCGCGCATATAGGAAAACATCATACGATGCTATGAAGTATATAACTCAATGTGTACTGACACTCGCGAAGCCTCGTTTACGTACACATCTCCTTATATACTTCATAGTATTGTAATGTTCAAAAACCTTCATAAATTTGACTCACCATGTACAATATTTTTTCAAGAAAGGACCAAATTCAATAAGAGTTTGTTTTTTGCTTCTTTTGTTAACTCTCGGCCGATAACAGTTGACACTCTCATTATTATCTCATCTCATTATCATTTATTAATTCAATGAACCAATTTCTCAAAAAAAAGTTTGTTTTTATTCCTTTGACTTGGTTGGCGTTGTAGAAACCGTTGGTTCTCCTATTTCCAATTGTTTGAGCAGTCGATACAACCCCGCAGCTTCACGAATCCGGCTAAATTCTACACAAAATGCTTCCACTTCAATGAATAGTTCCTTGACGTTGATAATTTTGTTTCGAATAAGACTTTGTAGAAAAACGCAAAGTAGCCGCACTAGTCTGGTTTGAACGTATTTGTCTTTGATGGTTTCACAAGTGGAAATGCAATTAGAGATGTAAAGATAGACGAATTCTGTAGGGAGGTCCACAGAAGTCGTAAGCCTACAATAGAAATGGTTATAAATTTGCGCGGAAAAAAATTGGAATCAGAAAGGACTCACCGATTTACAACTTCCATTGAGTAAAGCGACATCTCCATGTTCACCAGGACATTGAAATATTCCGTTATTTGCGTTGAATGCATTAGTTTAAGCAAAATTTCAATGGCAACCAGCGGATTATTTTCGACCAAATCAGGCAACTTCGCTGGTGTTAGTCCAATGTGATAAACAATGTTCGGATCTTTTTCCAATTCGCCCAACAGGAGCTGTCGGTCTTGAATATTGAGAGCTTCATTGAATGCCAGCGCTATAAGACGTTTCGCATCCGAATTGACGATATTTGGACTGCTTATAGTAGTATCGTACATTGGTTTATGCCACGCTGGATTTGTAAAATCAAACCAAATGAGCTCATCTTCGACCTCAAGAAGTGGTGGGGCGATGGTCA
The DNA here is from genome assembly GCA_029228625.1 of Pseudolycoriella hygida. NCBI lineage: Eukaryota > Metazoa > Arthropoda > Insecta > Diptera > Sciaridae > Pseudolycoriella > Pseudolycoriella hygida. The sequence continues at coordinate 61,456,087 of CM055404.1, read as the reverse complement.
TGAATTGAGGAGTAAATACACTTTTTTGTGGCGTTTCGTACTTCACATAACCTTCCATCATTTCGAGTACCGAATTTTCGGTAGGTGTCGCTGTCGGTGCGGGCACAATGTTCATTAAGCCGCTTTTAACGGTTGTAGGCAACTCCTTTTGTCGTTCGTAATTTTGGACTTTCAAAGCTGTAAAGTCTACGTTCATTTTCATGATATCCTGCGTCAGAATGTGACCAGGTGTTTGTTTCGCTAATTCTTTGGCGCCACCCGGACTTAGTAACTGGGCCACAAAATTTTTTTCAATTACATTAACCTTTGAGATGACTTCTTTTTGTTCGATTACATGCAGGAACACCGTCAAGAATGGCGTTTCATTTTGACCATCCACTTTGAACAAGTCGTAAATCACGTAGTAAGCGGTGATCTTCTGTATGATTCCAGGTAAATCACCATTTCGAATTAGGGCGGTGAGCAAAGTTCCGACTAATAAAAAAAGAACCGTAAGAGTCGAACAACATAATTCGAAGTGCCGTCATTAGGTAAGAGTCAATTTTCATATTGAACGACAAAGGTGTTCATACTGGAAATTGACTAACGTCAGAAAAAGCAGCGTTGAGGGAAGGAGAAGAACTGATTGAACCATCTGGTATTTTTATTTGGTATACGCTCACCCGGCCACAATAGACGCTTTGTCTTAGTTATTAGTGAAGGATCATCTAATGAGAAAAAGTTGAGTTTCTAGAAATTGCTTACTCGTGCGCTGTTTTTTCTGACGTATCATGGGCGCGCAGTAGCAATGCGCCCGTGACGCAAGTCTTACACGCCAAAAAATTCACAAGAAATTTTTTCGTGGACTAAGGAACATATATACAGGAACTTTTTGACTTCCCCCCCGAGCGACGTACCCCCCGGAAAATATTTTTCCCGGATTCTACGGAAAATTTTAGGCCGAAGTGCCTTTTCACTCATTAAAATCGGTTCAGTCGTTCCGAAGATATGAATTAAACAATTTTGCTATTTTGTGTGGAAATGGACTCAAATCGAATATTTTTAACTAGTCAATTTGGTAAACCTTTCTTTCTTTCTTTGTGGCAATTTTTTTTTTCACGTTGTAAGGTTTTGAAATTAGGCAGGATGACCCAGATCTCCAGAACTATGAGAGTTAGAAAGTTGTTTTCAAAGACGAAGTTGTAGAGAATTAAATTTAAGCGAACACGTGTTTCAGGGTTTTGGGGAAATATGGCCCAATACTGATATATGGTCACTTCCATAATTAGGCAGGATGACCCAAATCTCTAGAACCATGAGAGTTAGAAAGTTGGTTCCAAAGGCGAAGTTGTAGAGAATTAAATTTAAGCGAACACGTGTTTCAGGGTTTTGGGGAAATATGGCCCAATCCTGGTATATGGCCACATCCATAATTAGGCAGGATGACCCAAATCTCCAGAACTATGAGAGTTAGAAAGTTTGTTCCAAAGGCGAAGTTGTAGAGAATTAAGTTTTAGCGTACACGTGTTTCATGGTTTTGGGAAAATGTGGCCTAATCCCGGGATAACACCACTTCCATATTCCAGAGGGATGATTCATACCTCTAGAACTATGGCAGCTAGAAAGTTGTTTACAAACTTACAAAAGTACTGATATCCGCAAAAAAACCTCTTACAGAGGAGGTGTGACGCAAGTCTTTATGCCTGCTTACAAAAGCTGTGAAATCAGAAAAGTGTGACGCATTAATCAACTAAGGTAAAACTATTTTCTTCCAGTTACAAAAGTTCTGAAATCAGAGGGGGGTGACGCATTAAGCTTCGATTCGCAACAAAATTTTTAAACAAAATTATGTTGAGTTCAAAAAATTGCGTCACAAATGCCAGACCCACCAGCGGAATAATTTTTCAACACTCAGTTTTTAGACGCAAAAATTAAAATTTACCCTAAACGATGTAATAAGAAATAAAAGTCAAATTTTCGCAGCGTAAAAACTGAAAGTACAGAAAAATTGTTTCGTCGTTGGGTCTGGCATTTGTGACGCAATTTTTTGAACTCAACATAATTTTGTTTAAAAATTTTTGTTGCGAATCGAAGCTTAATGCGTCACCCCCCTCTGATTTCAGAACTTTTGTAACTGGAAGAAAATAGTTTTACCTTAGTTGATTAATGCGTCACACTTTTCTGATTTCACAGCTTTTGTAAGCAGGCAACTGTGTCTAAGACTGAGGCACTAAGGCAAGCTTACAAATGTAATCACTTACCACTCAAGTAATCCGCCTTGGAAAACCTTTTTTGAACAATGTTAGATACATGTTCCAATGTTTGGTTTTCGACATTTTTGTCCATCAACAATCTGAAAGTGGAGAACGACCCATCAAAAAATAGTCATTTTCAGTGAAAATGCATTTGAAAATACTCGTAGAGATACACGTAATCAGCCACTGCTCTAGCCATTGCTTCCAAGAAACTAGAAATTTACTTTAAAACTGTAAGAAAACAATTCTTATCCTCTAAACAACAATCTAAGAAATAAACACACTTTTTACACTAAGCGTAAACGTCAAAATATATCCGTACAAGGTCCGCACACCGTTCGAACAGAATGAAGCCAATCAAGCAGTGAACAAACGGCGCTAAATTTGGAATTCGTTGCAGAGTGTTTAAAAATCGACGTTTCTGTCCGCTTAAGCCATATGATTTAACATATTTTTAAGCCGAGGAACATTTATTTGGTGCGAAATTCGAAGTTTTACAAATCGAAATTTTTAAACGTTGTTCACTGTTCAGTTTAATTTCATCCGAAATTAATCGAAGAAACGGAAGAATTTGTACAAAACTTCGAATTTTCCGCAGAATAAAAATTCGTTTGAGTACTTCGAACGCAATGATCGCAATAAAACCATAAGATTCTATAGTATTGTGTAAATAATAATGTTCATTATACCTACACTCTGAGAGGCTATGCTCCAAAGATAGCTAAATTCCGAAATCCCAGAAGAACAAACTGGGAACAATACAGAAACTTCCTTAGACAACACATTGAGAACAGACTAGAAGCAATTCTACCAAGGTCCTGATGTGAGTTGGATGAGGCAGTAGCTAGTATTACGCCAATGTTGACGGACGCGTACGAGAGTTCGTGTCCTGAAACGAGATCACGCCGAAAGAAAAACGGCCATCTCTGGAGCGCAGAAATAGAGAGACTAAAACTCCACGCCAGGATAGCTTGGAGCAGAGCGAAGAGTACGGCTCGGGACCTAGATTGTTGCACTTACAGAGCCGCCCAAAAAGCTTTCAGAAGAGCGGTTAAATGGAGAGCCAAGGAGACTTGGAGGAGATTCTGTGCGGAAATGGAACATACTCCAGACTACGCCAGAATCCATAAGATCCTAGCCAAGGATTCAAGGCTCCTCCCGAACTGAATTCGAAGGCCAGATGGGAGCTTTACATACTGTGGTGAAAGCACAGCGAAGCATCTCCCAGAAGCACACTCCCCTGGTTGCAGTGACTCTAAAGTAGTGGCTGACTCAACAATCCAACTCCCACCTTCGGAGAAGGATTGGGAACTAGCCAAACGGATAGTAACTGTAGGCAGGTTGAGATGGGCTATTGGGAATTTCAAATCTTTCAAATCAGCCGGCGACGACGGAAACCTTCTTAGCCTTGCTAAAAGAGGGTGGAGAGATTCTGCTGGAGCCACTCTGCGAGATTATGCGTAGCTCGTTAATGTTGGGGCATATACCGACGAAGTGGGAGAAGGTGAAAGTAACATTTATACCGAAGATGGGTAGGCCCTCGCATAACGTAGCCAAAGACTTAAGACCTATCAGCCTATCCTCCTTTATGTTAAAAGCGTTGGAAAGGCTGATAGAAATATACATCAGGGAGAGAGCTCTAATAGTTTTCCCCTTGCATGCAAACCAGCACGCCTACCAGGTAGGCAAATCGACAGACTCAGCACTTCACTGCCTGGCGTCAAAGATCGAAAAGTCCTTTGAGTTTGGAGAGGTTGCCCTTGGATGTTTTATGGACATTGAGGGTGCTTTCGACAACACAGGCTTTGAAGTCATACGCCGGGCACTGGAGGAAAGAGGAATAGAGTCAATGGTAGTAAGGTGGATATGTAGCATGCTCAAGAGCAGCGCTGTGGAAGCCAATGTATGGGAATGTAGGGAATTAAATGATAAAGTCATTTTTGCTCAGGGCTACTCAGACGATCTGACCGTATTAATTAGAGGAAATTTCGAGAGTACGCTAGGAGACCGCATGGGGGACTCCGTAAAGATCGTTGAGAATTGGTGTCGCAAGAACGGCCTCAACGTTAACCCTAAGACTAAACTTGTGTTATTTAGCAAAAGACACAAGGGCGAGCACCTTGTGGGTGAAGTGAGGCTATTCGGTAAAGTGATTGGACTTAGTCCTCAAGCCAAAGACCTTGGCGTTATCTTTGACAGTAAGCTCAACTGGATAGCACATGTAAGCGACAAAGCGGAGAAGGCACTAACAGCTTTCTGGACTTGTATAGGCGCTTTCGGCAGGAATTGGGGATTACCGTCCAAAGCCATACTATGGTTATATAAGACAATAATTACCCCAATGTTGCGCCATGGGTGCGTGGTTTGGTGGCCTAGGCTGAAAAAAATTCAGTGCCAGGAAAGCCCTAGTAGACTTGCAGAGACTGGTGTGTATATGCATCACTGGTGCAATGAAGACTACGGCAACAGCAGCAATGGAAACGCTGTTGAATCTGCCACCTGTCGACCTGATGGTGAACGCAAAAGCTTTCGCCACGGTAGACAGATTAGCGCAAAACGGGTTGTGGACTAGAAATTTCCATGTCGGCCATGGAACGATTGGTAATTTGATACAAGACCCAATCTTTGACATGCCGCGGGATCGCATGAAACCAAGACTCGATTTTGTTATGAACTTTCAGGTAGAGAAGCCGGAAAGGGATGGGTGGTCAGGCAGTTGGCCGGTCCATCTACCCGAAAGTAAATTGATTAGATACACGGATGGATCCAAGTCAGCTGAAGGCTCGGGAGTTGGGGTGTTCAACCCAGAGACTGAGACTGGCACTTGGCATAGCCTCGGCATTCATGCTAGTGTCTTTCAGACTGAAACCTTTGCTACACTCCTTGGAGTCAGAGAAATGTTGCCGAAAGACACTCATGGGCAGGCGATTTACGTCTGCTCGGACAGTGAGTCCATGCTTAACGCGCTGGCATCACCGATAGTGACATCCAAGATAGTGAAGGAGTGTAAAGATTACCTAAACGATATGGGCCGGAGTAACCGGATTACTCTTGTTTGGGTACCAGGCCACTCTGGAAATCACGGTAATGAGATGGCTGATGATGAGTTGGCCAGAGTGGGCTCTTCGGCGCCGGTGCACGGACCTGATCCGCAAATCCCAATACCTCTTATAAGAGTACTTACGAACTGGAGGAAAGATCAGCACGCAGAGCGCTGGATGGCCTATGAGGGGGGTGTACACACGAAACACTTCTTCCCGAAACCCAATGAAAAATGGTCCAAGGTACTAATCGGGATGCAGAGGAATCGCATCAGCAGGATAGTTGGTGCGATTACTGGACACTGCGGCCTAAATAGTCACCTCTCGGGACTCTCGGACACGCCCGATTGCACCTGTGGATTAGGAGAGGAAACGGGACTACACATTATTTGTGATTGCCCCAAATTCTTTCAACTGAGGCGCAGATACTTGGGTGATTACACCATCTCACCGTCCGAGGTTCTCAAACTGGGACCTGTCGTGTTGTACAAGATCCTGGCTGAGACTGGACGGCTTATTTGATTTATATGATGATGGAGGGGACAGAGAACAAAGGATTACTAGATCTGTGTTCTGAGATCCGAATCTTCGGATCGCCCCAAGCTGATAAATCTAAAAAAAATACCTTCAGTTTACTGTCTGTAGGTCCAACCTTTTGGATTCGTCAGGTCCCTCGACTGATAATCTACCATTTCTTTATAATGAAAAAAGACATACAACCGCACTGTTCAATTTGTTTTTGGAAACGATATTCGGTGCTGCTACAAATATGTAGTCGTCGACCCGGATTTTTATTTTATCTACACAAATAATTTGTCCTCAATTAGCGTCCGACACAAAAAAAATTGTCCTATCTTGGGGTCTGAAATATAGAGGTGTACTAAAACGGCAAAAAGCTCAAAATGGCTTCTTTGAAGACGATAAAAATTTGAGCAAAATTGGTGATGCCATTAATTTGTCCTAAATTCTTGACCCTTTCAAATTAGTGTACTGACACTTCAATAGTGTAAAAGTGTGCTACTAGACTTTAAAATGCTTTGTACTAAAAAGTTAAGTACAGTAAAAATTTGTCCTTTCAAAATATACATTCAAAATTTTCAAAACATTTCGTCACACTATAAAGGATTATTTTCTTGGACTTGTACTAAAACCTCTATTTCAATATGACCATAGAGTCTGACTCTTGTATTTTTATTAAAAAATATATCCTTAATTTGTCCTTTGCGAATGTGAAATCAGAAAATTGTATAAAGGCGTAGATAACTAGAAAATAGAGCGTACTAAAAAAATTATAAAAGCTCTTCGATAGCTCCCAAACTAGAAAACCGCTTGAAATCCGATCGCCGAAATGTTTTTTGATTGTTTATGTTTTATTAAAAAATTTTCGGTGATCGGATAAAGGCATTTCTAACGTCTATCGTCGTTATGGCACAGAAGTGGTTATTTTTTGCTTCCACGCCTTGTCGGTAATACGTATGCCTTTTTTGACGCCGATATCCCTTTTCGAAATCCGAATTGTTCGTCTGACAGTCCGTGCTCACCCTCTGTGTGTTTTCTTAGTCTATTCAGGATTGCGGCTTCCAGCATTTTCCCAATCCATTCAACAAACATACAGATACATATGATGATGGCGGTTTCCCTGGTTTTGGTATTAGGACCAGCTTCTGTTTCTTCCATGCTTCAGGAAAATTTCCGTCATATTTCCTGCATTGTCAATCTGAGATGTTAGTCTTCGCGCATGCTGCTGTCTTCAGAGCCACATTGGGGATTCCATGTGGTCTTGGCGCCTTGTTATTCTTTGACTTTTTTGCAGCCATCTGGGTCTCTTCTACAGTGATCGACCGTTCAAGTCTGTTTTCCGCTTCATGGTCACAAGGAGTTAACGGCCATGTGATCTGTTCTTGCTGTGGGAAAAGCTCTCTCACTATGGCACCTAGCTTCTCCGGCCACTTTTACTTTGGCCCTGTTGTACCTTTCGTCGTCGTCATTACTGTTCTGAACACTTTGCTCCACGGGTTGTCTCCTGGCACAGTTTCTTCCAACAATCTCTCTCACTGGCCCGGATTGCTCGCTTCAGTGCTAATTTTGCATTACGATGTTCCTCGCACCTCACCGCTCCGACGCTCTCGTTTCTGGCCCTTTGCGTCCTTCTTCTTGTCTTAAAACAAGTCCTCGTAAAAGTCTTATTTTTTCGTTCAACCAAAATGCCAGTTTTCGTCCATTCCTCGGCTGCATCCTTCTTGGCATCGCCGAATCACATGCATTCACCATTTCTTTCGTCAATTTTTCTGTCGATTTCTCTCCGTGATCGTCTTTTGATTGGAGATATTCCTTAAAAACTTTTTGATCGGAATTTCTCTTTTCTTCGCTCTCTTTTATGAATCATCTGTCTTGTCGCCTCCGTACTCTTTTTCACAGTGTACCTCAATGCCTGGTGATCGCTGTGTGTGCAACTTTCGCGTTCACATTCTTCAGACTTAGTACTAGTACTGGACTGCAAAATGTCACGTCAATAACCGACTCTCGCCCATTCTTGCGCAATGTAGTTTCATTTTCCACGTTTGCCAGAACCAAATTCGATCTAGCTAGCGCTTCTTGTGGACTGAAGCCTCTATCATTTGTAAATCTACTCCCTCACTCATCTGCCCAAGCGTTAAAGTCGCATCCAATGTTAACTGGAGTTGGTCCCGTTAGTTCTCCTGTGAGTCGCTCAAACTGTCCAATCGTTCATCTTGGTGGTGCATAGCAGCTGGCAATATACACTCCGTCAATTTTCGCTATCACGAATCCTTCGTGGGCGTCTGATATACAACTTCTCCGCTGAGGCTTGCCAAAGAAGTTGTTATGCCATATCAAAATGATTGGATCACTTCCATTCTTGTCCGTCTTAGATTTAAGCGCCTGTTTAAAGACTGGGCATCTCGCTCCGCCAGACACTTGGTCATTTTCTGACGAGCGCAGCATACGTTTTGGCGGGTTCGTGCAATCTCTGGCTAGGTGGTTTTCTCTCCCACATCTCCTGCACAGGTTGAATCTATCCTCTCCCCTACAACTTCTTGCCTTTCAAGTCCATGCACTTGAAGCACCGTTCTAACTGCTGGGTTATCCTTATCGAACGTACGGTCCAGCCCACCTTTATCTTGGAATTTTCAGAATCATAATCGCTGACTAGACCTCTTGACTAGATCTTTATAATCTGCACTTTTAATATCATTTCGCCTTTCCGCGTCTTATTCTCAAGACGTTTTCGCCCAGGTCTTTGAGAGTTTTTTTTATTTTTTAGGGATTTCAGCGTACGTTAATCCTTCTTCCGCCGCCACTATCAGAGCATCAGCTTTCGATCTCAGCCTTTTAAGCTTCGGCTTCTCGTTCTTCTCCTTCTGTTTGTTTCTCACCTCTCTCCACTCATTAAGACTAGGGTTCGGTGTTTGTGCATCTGGTCTCCTTGTGGTCCTTTCGTTATTTTTCTTGTCGTGTTTGCTCCTCTTCGCCGCGTTTCTTGGTTTGGGCGTAACATCCGGCGTTTGTTTTCTTTTTGACGAGAGTGGGGTAGCTAGCACTATGACCGAGGGGTGACGCACTTCTGCGGTTTATGGAATAAATGGAATAAATGGAAATAAATGGAATAAATGGAATAAATGGGAATAAATGGAATAAATGGGAATAAATGGAATAAATGGAATAAATATTGGAATAAATGGAATAAATGGTAATTTTTTCAAATTCGTCAAAACCTCAAATAGACTTGATTTTGATGGCATCGCACACAACAAACCATACTAATGTGTCAAAAAGTGTAAAAAACCCTCTTTTGAAAACTTAAAAGAATTTTTGTTGAAAAATGGAATAAATAAATTTATTCCATTTATTCCCAAAAAAACAAAATTTAATCGCAAGACGGTTTAAATGCTTCATAATTTGTGCAAACCTTTTTTTGAACTTGTTTGTCTAACTTGTGATGTGTTTGGTTCAGATGTTTCGCAGAAACAAAAAAAAAAAAATTTGGGAATAAATGGAATAAAAGAATAAATGGAATAAATGAAGTGCGCCACCCCTCGACTATGACCGCTTCGTCTGTTTTCTCCTTATTGTCAGCTGTTTCTGCTCCTCGCGTCCACGGCTTGTTACAATTTTTTTAAGCAGACTCTACCATCCTCGTCTTTATGCACGGTATTCTTGTCTTGAATAAATTCTGTTTTGTCATTTTGACGGTCTCCTTCGGGGTCACACGTCAAAATGAGAGCAATCTCTATTGTATTATTTTGACAAGAGACCCCAAAGTTAATTGTTTTCTTTTCTTGACGTTTCTCTCTATCTATTTCATTGTTCGGTGATTAAGTTTCAGTCACCATTTCGAGATGTTCGAAGCAGCGATTAACTCAATGGCAGACAACAAACACAATTTTTTGTAATTTTCTTTCATTTTATTAATAAAGTACAAATATTGTAATTGAAATAAATAATCATTGCTAAATAATGGCAATAGAAATAACAATTTACGAACTATAATACTTCTAAGATTCACAGTGTATACATACCATACAGACTTGGGAACAACTTATCTGATATTAAAATCATTGAAATAACTTATTTTTCATAATTATATTCCTCGTCTTCGTATCTGGCCGTTGTTGGACTGAAAATAATTTGTGGCCTACGTTGTTGTAGAGGTATATTAATGTCGTCGGATGATCTGTAAACGTTGGATTGAGCTTGTTGATACGGTGGTCTATATGATGGATTCGGTGATGGTTGAGGTTTACGAAGCGGGGCCTAAATTTGAAGTGAAAGAAAATCAGATAAAAAAAATTTGTTTGGTCTATTAGGGTAGATGGTTAGAGAAGTTGCAAATATTCGTAGAAGGGCGATTACTACACTGCCCTACAACGCATAAAAAACTTAGCGACGTTATCAGATGAGAGATTTTCATATATTTTCTCTCACAAATTTTCCTCGCTAAGTTTCTTATGCGTTGTAGGGCAGTACACTGAACGTTTGTAAGGTACGGTGTCACTTAAACCATTAGCTTATCCCAGCGAGAATGAAGTATGACCTGTAGAGTAATAGGTGAGTTGCAATCAAGATTGCAATTCATGAAAGTTTGTTACTCGAATATATTTTTTCCCGAAACTTAATTTGAGCCTCTAAAGCACCAGCAACTTTTAGATATAGCTGTCCTACAACGCATAAAAAACTTAGCGACGTTATTAGATGAGAGATTTTCATATATTTTCTCATCATCTGATAACGTCGCTGAGTTTTTTATGCATTTACCAATATAGTCGGCATTGGTAAAAAAGTTCTGCACTACAATGCATAAAAAACTTAGCGACGTTATCAGATGAGAGCTGCCCTACAACGCATAAAAAACTTAGCGACGTTATCAGATGAGAGATTTTCATATATTTTCTCTCAAATTTTCCTCGCTAAGTTTTTTATGCGTTGTAGGACAGATAGATTTTCATATATTTTCTCTTCAAAATCTCCTTTCTTAGTGTTTTATGCTTTGTATAGTAGAATTAACTTCAGTGAAACTTGACCTCTTTCACAAAGCGATCACGAGGCTTAATTTGCAGTAAGATTGTGTTGCTGGTAGTGGTATATACTGCGCCGTAAACAAACATTGACGGCGCGTAATTGAAATTGTTATCATCATTCGAAGTTTTGGTTTTGCTCTGTTTTTCTGGAGTACTTTTTAAAAAAAAGGGAAATCAAGAGTGATCAATTCAGAAGTGAAATTTTAAGCGTCGAAGTTATGAAACAAGCGAAAAGTTGAGAAAACAGACGAGGAATCTGTATTTTGATAACAGTTGTCAAAGCCAATTGTCGAATGAATTAAGAAAATGTAAGCCTCAATGGCAACAACATTGACGTTTGAAACGTCATTTTGACAGTTGGAATCGGTCTATTGGGTTTTGATCCCAACATACTCATATGTGATTTTATAGCAGAATTTGTGATTATCGCAATATTTTGTGATAATGCTTCATTGCCAACTTCAGACTCTTTGTGGAATTTGTGTGGAAACAAGAGCGCGAATCGTTGTCTTTAGGATTTTGTAAAATTTAAAATATTTCCAATTTGAAATATTTTCGTCAAACTAATCGATAGGAAGATTTTTATTTTCGACTGCTAAGAAGTTAATTCAAAAAAATCGAAGAATACATTTTTTGGCATTGTCTATTTCGAATACAACTATATTTGGTCCCGTACGAAGTACAAAGGTCCTATACGTTTACTACAAACAATTTTATTGTAACATGGGGTAGATCGAGGTGGGAGTTAGGAGGATGCATCTATTAGCGTCTAGAGATGACAAATCAGCAATAAAAAAATGTCCGTCCGTCTCCACTTTTTTTTTCAAACGGCTCAACCGATCAGCCTAAACAGCCCCCTGAAAGGTTACATGCCTCCCATGATTCAGGTTCGAAGATGAGCAAAATCGGCCATGTAGTTCCGGAGATATGGTCGAAGAAGTGGAGGTCGGTCATTAAATTTTCGAGAGTCGATGAAACTTTTTCGCAAATATCTTAGCAAGTATAGCACGGAAATTCCTCATTAAGGTGTCAAATGAAAGCATTTTATGTCACAAAACTGGGAAAAAATTTTTGTGGGAATCTGGTCAGGGGTCTGGGCACTGGGACCGCAATGGAATGGACGAAATTTAGTTTCTTGGCCATACACGAAAACAGTTTTTCGTCTATATTTCCTTAACTATGCAATATGGAGATTTACGGTCAAAGGCAAAGTTGTTGAGTATTGAATTTAAGTGAATACTTGTTGCAGGATTTTGGGTAAATAAGTATGGCCCAATTCTGGTATATGGCCACTTCCATAATTGGGCGAATCTCCATATGAAAGTTGCTTCCAAAGGCAAAGTTGTAGAGAATAAAATTTTAGAGACCACGTGTTTCAGAGTTTTGGGTAAAAATGCCATATTCTTGGGATATGACCACTTCTAGAATTAGGAGGGATAACCCATATCTCTAGAACTATAATAAGTAGAAAGTTGCTTCCAAGGGTAGAGTTGTAGAGAAAAAATTTTTAGAGAACACGTGTTTGAGGGTTATAGGGGAAAATGGCCCAGTCCTTGGATATAAGCTTTTCAAGATTTGGATGGTCTGAGACGTACTTCGGTAGGGCCTTTGCCACAGTTATAAACGAACAGAAAACGTCGGATTGTTTGCTTATTTGTATATTTAGATACGTTCGAGTCTCTTTGCCACGTCTATTCTGTTTACACATTTATTCTATTTACCACATATATTCTGTTTGCCACATCTATGCTGTTTGCCACATCTATTCTGATACGTACGGGTTTTTGGTTTTCTGCTTTTGCTTTTTTGTCTTTTGTTTTTTTGTCTTTTGTTTTCTACTTTTTACACTTACGGGTTGTTTTTGTCTCTCCTGTTGATAGTCCTCCTGTCTGTCATCCTGGTAGAAATTTTCTGGATAGTATCGCTCCGAGTATCTCAACGTAATATTTGGTTTCGATTCATGTTCCGCCAAATTGACTGGTTTGTACAAATAGTCGTTTACAACGTGATATTTTGATGATTGCTGGCAAATATTCTCTCCAGATGGTGGCATGCAAATTAGATGGACCTGATGGAATGAGAATCCTTCGGGACAGATCCATGAATGTTTTTGATTTTCTTGGCAATAGTGAAATACTTCGCATCCTAGACCTTCGTCGGCGTAATAACTGACGTAATGGAAGAAGAATGTTTTTTTAGTTGCTAGTTTCCATCGATACACAAGTATAAGTAATTTATGCATGCCTAATTTTGTCCTGCCCTTGTGCGAGAAAGAATAGTAGATTACAGTGGGGGGTGCGGAAGTAAGTCATTACATGAGGGATCAATTTTGTGAAATGAGCCGAGCTCAAGAGAGTGTTTTTAAGCAAAAAGCTTAAAAAAGTACACGAATGAGTCTGCGAGTGTCACGAAATGATCCAGAATGGATGACTTACTAAGCACTGTATACTGTTTTAATCGGTGTCCCATCCGAAAATGCGTCATTACATGCAGATATACATGTTATGAGAACTTTTCGGTGGTGGCCCTAACATACATGTAATGAATAATTTCCGTGGGGTGCACATATGCATGTAATGACAAGTTTTCGGTAGGACATCGATTATAAGTTTGTTTTATTTGTGTTGTGAAAGAATAGATCCATTCACTTGAGAGAATTCGGAAATTTGAATTTTCTTTTCTTTCCAACAATGATATCTTACTATAATGCGAGAGTGTATTGGTGTGAGTACATTATCAAGTGGTGAACAATACTTAAGTGAGAATTAATATTACTGAAACTAAATGTCAAGATTAAACCGACCACTTTCGCGTATATAGTATAAGTATATAATTTGACATTTGACATTAAATAAAACAGGAAAACTAACTACAAGGTATGCATTTTGAATGAACTGGATTGGAAATCGTATTCTTACTACTTTAAATCGATATGGGAAATAAAAGCAAATAATTACCCCGTTCTACCATCACAATTAAAACTTGATTTTTCCAAAAGCATTCCCAGTCTATCAGGCTCTTCTTCTTCCAATTCTTCTAATATTTGCTTCTGGTTAGGTGCCTTTTGATTTTGACTTCTAACAAACGGTTGCTGTTGTCGTCGAATTGGTTGTTGTGGGGTTACTTGTGGTACATCTTCTTCCTCCTCATCATATTCATACGTTTGCACTTGAGCTCGATAGTTAACCGCTCCGGCCGCTTCAGAATCACCTGATTCAGGTGATTGAACTTGATTTAATTGTGGAGATAAGAAACCCGATGCTTGTTGTGTGGGATGAACTTGAAATTGAGCATTGTTAAACGTAATAACGGAGACAAATACAAGTAATTGTGTTGGTACTCTAGAGAAGAGAAAAGATATAGAAAAAGTTTTATAATTGTACTGTAAAAATGTTAATGTAAATTGTATGTAAAAGTTTGGTTGCACGTTGTTTTTTGTATTAATATAAATATAATTTCGAATTTATTGTGGACTATTTAATTCACTTTCTTTAGCGACGCTCGTTGTGAATGCAGTAGCATTTTGTTTGTTGTAATTCAATGAACTTCAGGTTTATGTTTTCATGTTTCACACAAGATATTTAATTAAATTTGCTTTGCTTTATCAAGTGATGTTGCTATCTCTGTCACAGTCAAATGTAAAACTCGGAAAAGGTTAGGTCAATCTGAGACCTGACCTGAACAACCTGAAACCTGAGTTCACTTGAACCTGATTTTGTAAGGTATGACTTGACCTAATGACCTGATAAAATAACTGTAACGACAGTCTTCATAAGGCGACTATTTATGAATTTTCTTTGCCGTTCATATTATTTATGTAATTCCAAGTTTCTCTTCATCAACGTTATGTAGGTTTTATCAAAACCTGCTTGGTCGAAATTCATTTTCCTTATACAGGAGAAGAATCGTAAGATTGTGCAACGTTTCGTTTTAACTCATTTCACCGAAAAAACGAGTTTTACATGCAAAAAATGCAAGCGAATAAGAAAGATGAACAAGCTTGTGATTCTCTTCCTGTAATTTACCAAGAAATATTGAAATAGGAAGTTAGCAGGTTTTGGAAAAACCCTCCTCAGTCTATGAGTTTATAATAGTATATTATAGTTTGAAAACCATTCAGGTTTCAGGTTGCGTTCAGGTCATACCTGAAGAATATTCAGGCTCATTGCGTTCGGCCTGACCTGAACCTATCAGATCGACCTAGAGAATGTACGATCTTTAACTTACTGTGTTGCATTATCTATCATTACAAATTGTTAGGTGTCCATTTCTTTTGTATCGTTATTTCATTTGCTCATCTATAACTCGTAGTTGTGATGGAACATTTTTATTTAATAAAAGAAGTTTTGCTGAGTAAATTCGTTCTTTTTTATTTTTAATACGAAAGAAAGCATAATCATACAAACAGGCTATAATAAGAGATCTTTGCCGATCATTTATTTTGTTTTTCTATCTAAAATCGGCATAAAGAAAGTAGACAAGAGAGTGTTTTCGTCCATATGTCCCACATGATTAAAGTGGAGCCATTTTCTCGTGAATTTCAATCATGTGGGACATATGGACGAAAACACTGCCTGGTCTAATTTTTCTAAGTCAATTTTAAGGGTGTCCTTTGACCTATCGACTGCACCACAACAACCGATGGATTCTCTCATTATATATATTAGAATAATCCGCCGTTACAAATCGTCAAGGTCAGAGGCTAGATCATTTTATTTACTAGTTCCACATTTTTTTGTGGGCTTTTCCTCACATGGATTCTATAAGAGATTCTTTCGTTACTAACGTTTTTGCTGTGTCAGTGGTAAATTTCGGCGGAAACTTGTAGGGCTTAGAATGCCGGTTCGCCCCATCAATGCGTTTTACCGGCAGGCATTTTTTGAACCACATGAATTCCGAACCATGCCTAACGGTAGGTAGCATTTTACCATTAGGATTCCTTCTGGTGCTAATTACATCTCCGTCTAAAGTTGGACTCAGATATTTGTACACAGAATTCATCGAATATGGGTGACGTCATATTTGTCATTCTTCTATGCACGATTCGTTGCGGCACCAAATTCACAACTACCCAAATTATGAAGCCTGGGTGTACCTAGGAACGTTACTTTCATGCTATGCATTGTAAAAAAATCCTATACAGAATTTGTCCCCACCAGGATTGAACCCAGATTTTCTCGGTGGAAAGCCAGTACGTTACCACTGAGCTAACCCGTTCCCTCTCATTATTTGAGTGAATATGTGCCTTTAAAAGTCGTTGAATTTTTGACTTTAACGCTTTTGAGCTACCCCTAAATCGTCTCGGATCAAGTTACGCCCATATACAATCTTGATCAGGGATTAAAAACCTTTAGTTTTTCGTTTGGTGCCCGAAACTTTTCGATACTTTTATTCTCCCATACATTTTTGGACCTCCTTGGACCTTAGATAAAAATTTAGGAAATTTTAGGAGCATAAATGATCGAGATGGGTTCAGGTCAGGTCGGATCCAAATTTGACCCAACCATTTTCTTATAATGGCGCTTTGATCTGAATGCGACCTGAAACTTTAAATGCTTGATCGACTTAGTATTTCAAGTATTTTTTAAGCAAATTTTTAAAGAGAAGCCGAAATCAACCCACAGATCAGCCTGATTTATTGCGGTCAGACTTTTGCCGACTCAAACCTGAATATCCATGAATATCCAGGTAAAAATTGTTTTGAGCTAGGTCGACCCAGATGGTGTCTGATAGAGGAATTCACTGAAAATCTTTATTTGCTCATACTCTGGGCTAACATACCAAATTTGTTTGATTGCGTTTAGAGCTTCTCAAGTCATCAGGTCAATTCATGTTCAGGTCATTTAGGAAAAAATCCTGACCTCAGCTGAATTTTTCAGGTCGGATGTCTTCAGGTTCAAGTCAGGTCAAACCCGACCTGTTCCGATCCTTAGTTAAATGTCGAACTATCATGAAAATCCATGAAATTTAACGAGGATTCTTGAAATATTAATTTTGGGTAAAACTTTATGAAATTTATGCTGGCCAGGCTGGTCTCAGTAGCGCCGGCTTCGGGGGGGGGGCAAGGAGGGCTGCTGCCCCCCTGTGAGCCCTGTATGCTTTCAAAGAAAAACAAATGCAAGTTTCGAATTCCTAAAAAATTTTCCTGTGGAAGATATTGTCAAATTTTAATTGAAATCTTGCCCCCTGCTCTAAAACCAAACTCGGCGCCTCTGAATGGTGTTAGTGCTTGGAGAGCATGAAAGATGAACCTCTAAAAAATGATTCTACTACACGGCAAACATGCTTTTATCGGCGACCATAACGTAATAGGCAGAATTGGGAAAACGTTAGCTGCAAAACAGAATGCTCTCAATTTGATGAGGTACGAACATATTGAAGAGGTCGTCAAACTTCAATGTAGACGATACAGTTTTCACATGGATGAACAATCAAAAAAGCTACATCATCTTTTATGGGGGCTTTGCCTTCTCACCCCCTTGATCCCCCTCGACCCTGCTTTTTTGTTCGAATTTTTTTTCAGGCCTGCGGCGCCTGAGCGGAAAAGTAAAAACCGACAGCCCCGCGCCTGCGGCAAGTTAATTTATGCATGCGGCGCGCTACTCTACACCCTGCGGGCGGACGGTCTAACGTGCTTGGGACTCTGAACCAAACCTCGCTAAATGCTCTATCTCTCAATCAAGATGTACATCGCCAACTATTTTTCGATATTTTCGATTTTCCTGATTTTATTTTTTCCTACAATGACCGAGATTTAAATAAAAACTTCTGAGCAAGCTATTAACACCGCGAAAAAATGCTCATAAGTCCAAAGTTTTTATTTAAATCTCATCTCGGTCATTGTAATTTTATCTATTCCTAATTGTAAGGAGGAGTAAACATCGACGAAAACTGAAACTGAAACGCACATCGAAGTCAATATTGCCTTAACTCTTAAGTATGTGCAATTCCAAATCCCTAAAAAAACCTAAAATTTAAAAAGAAATTTCCAAAAAAAGTTTGAAGAAAAAATTGAAAACAAATTTTTTCACACAAAAAAAAATTTTTTTTTGTGCTAGGCCGATCTTAGAACTGACCACGAGCACTTAGGGGAGGTCTCTAACCCACACTTCCATACAAAAAGCTCGCCTTTTTTTCTCTACAACACTACACGAAAAACCTCATCATTATAGTTAACAATGCAACTCGTACTACATATGGACAATATAATGCTTGGTTGAAGAAAAGTCCACGTGTTACCGCCATGGGACTTTTCTCCAGCCTCGCACTATATTGTCCAAGTGTAGTACAAGATGGATTTAAAAATGTTTATCATTCTCGGGGCGATTCCATTGATAGGTTGCGAGGGAACCATGTGTTCTTGCTAAACCGTGCACATACGACATTTGTGTTGTATGAAGAAAATTCCTCTATAGGTTCAATGTACAACTCCTTTATGCGAAAAAAGTCCAAGCTTTGCATTCTTAGCCAGAAGACGGTTCCCTCGTAACACGTTTTCCAACTTTTCAATGGAATGGCCCCTCGACTAAATACGGTCGTGTGCTTATAAATTTACTTGTTATCAAGTTTTAGCTGTTTCATAGAAAAAATACATTGAAAAAAGAGATAATGTCGATAATGTTGAAAACAGCATAACAAGTAAATTTAAAAGCACGTGTTTGTAAGAAAAAACAAAACAATTTAAGCAAAAAAAGATCGAAAAATCACTTCCCAAATAAATCATTGATTCAAGTTTAAGTAGACCGCATTGATAAGTATGCTCTGAACTCAATGTCAAAATCCAAATGAATGTTTCGTTTAGACTTTCTTTTGTGTAAGTACACGAATTGTGCAGTAAAAATGGAGAGAAACTTTAAAAAAAGTAATTCTCATCCATTTATTGTGCACAGACAACATTTTGCAAATATTTCCAATTAAATGTGAGACCATGAGTGATTATAAAAACAAACATTTGATCTGATTTGATTTGACTTTCATTCATGTTTCCATGGTGATTTCATTCACGGTGACACAGGAAATTTATTTTCGTTATTCACAATAACATCGACTAATAAATCCATAATAGTCGAGTGTGGGATATTCACAATATCAACATAACTCCTTTTTCAATGCACTTTTTGCCGGGTTGGGTTTATACTATGAGTTTTTTTACTCCATTTACGATGCACTTTTCAAAATTTATTACAATTTTCGTCTTTTTCCGATTACTTTAAAAGTTGTGTTTTCCAAAACACAATTGTATACCTTCAGAGCGTCCATACATGATAATAGTCGAGTCTACCAATAAAATGTCCTATGTTACTCTGTTTTCTAAATTTGCATGGGCCATTTTTAGTCGAGAAAGATAAAAGAGAAATATTCACGAAAAACGACCAAACATCGTGTGGGGTCGCGTGGTCCCTGAGTGGTGAGTTAGGCCCACACTAAGGACGCTACAGCCCGAACGACTCAACCGACTTTCTTTATTTTAATTTTCGTGATTTTCTGATGTCCATATTTTTAATTTAAAACCTTCCATAGCCCTGTCCGTTCTCTTTTCGCAGAGATATGAGTGAAAAAGTTCCACAAATCTTCAAAAAACCAGGTTTTTGACCACTTTTTCCACCGTAACTTTGAAAGTTTTCAACCGATTTCGCCCAAATTCAAACCCATAATCAATTTTTAGATTATCTTTCATTTTATGTAGAAAAAACACGTTGGGCCCTGGTAGAGATTCAATTTTAGCTCAAAAAAGCTCAAAACTAAATATCGTTTCTTCCATAAATTGTCAAGCACACCCAGACCTTTCAAACAAAAAAATGTATTGAAAATCTGAAAAGACATACACTAGTTATGTACAAAAAACCAAAAATCATTTAAACGGCCCTTGGTCCGACAGTGCCCAGATTCAATCCATAAAAAGATTGTTCGATTACCTTTCTGGGAAATGAAAGTTTTTTAAAATCGGTTCAATTTACGGACGGACGGATTAAAAAATCTTTTATGGGATTGGATCTGGGCACTGTCGAAACAAGGGCTGCCGAACTAGGGCCGTTCAAGTGGTTTTTAGTCGTTTGTACATAACTCGAGTAAATCCCTTCTGATTTTCATAAAAATGTTTTTATTTGAAAGATCTGGGCATAGCTGACAATTTATGGAAGAAAATGTTCTGAATTTGACTCCTTGGACTTAGCTATTGACCTAAAAACAAGTCTCTGCTAAGGCTCTATGTGTTTTTTGTACATAACTCGAGTAAATCTTTTCCGATTTTAATAAATGAAAGATCTGGGCATTACCGACAATTTGCGGAAGAAACTTTTTCGGATTTGAGTCCTTGGAGTTAGCTAGGGCACTACAAACGAGTCTCTGTTAGGGCTTTATGTATTTTTCGTACATGACTCGATTAAACCTTTTTCGATTATCAAATTTTTGTTTTGTTTGAAAGATCTAGGCATGACCGACAATTTGCCTGTGCTTAGGGCTCAAGTGGGCCTCATGTCGGTCCTAAGGTCGGCCCTAACCAAAAAAAATTTTTTTTGCTATGTTGCAGAGTAAATTGAGGGAAACATTTTTGTCTATGGAAGTACGTGTCTGAGGCCTCTACTTGGGGCCCTAGGTCAGTACTAAGGTCGGCCCTAGCCCAAAAAATGGCGATTTCCAATAAAATTCAATGTGGACGTAGGACGACATTTCCTTAAATACGTTCGAGTCTTTTCGTAACATCAACTCTGTTTGTCGCATCCATTCTGATACGTACGGGTACCCTCATATGTTTTTTATTGTTGATTCGTCATCTAAGGACCATGATCGATGCCCCCCCCCCCCTATTCCCAGGTCGAAATTCGAGTGGTTACAAACGTCGTGGTAAACGCAACATACCCCTTTCCGAAGAACTTTGTTCTTCGTACGGGTCTAAAAAGCGAAAAAATCCATTGGCAGTCTGAAGCCGCCACTAGAAAGAATTGGGTATTAAAATCTGAAGTATTGTCCATTACACAGCGATAATTAGATAAATTCGATTCTATGGTTCCCGTGTTTGGTAGCATTAGGTAAAAAAAAAAATAATAAAAAATTGTACTCATTGGATTTACGGATGTCATGAGATCGACCCCACATGAAAGCACTAGAGACTCTCATAGACACTCTACCTGTAGATACGCCTTTACGAATGAAAGAGAGGCGTTACCTAGTTCGAGGTTCGAACAAATCTGAATTCATTCTATTAAATACATCGGTATTTATACTATTCTGAATCCGAACGATTCTGCGACTAATAGAGAATTTAAACATTTATATAAGGTTTACTATGATCTGTGTCTAAGTGCACTAAAAGCGATGCTAAGATAGGGGATTATCTTAAGAATTGAGTTGTAATTACATCATATGACCTTGAAACCTTGGGCCTGAGAAATCGGTCAATATAGCATGGGTGCATGGGAATAGATGGAAGTGAAGTAGCAGATGAGCTGGCAAAACTGGGCTCCTGTTAACTGTTAACGTTAGCTCAGACCCGGTCATCGGAATCGCTAAGTAACGAAGCGATAAATGAATAGATGCGGTCAGAAGGGCGAAAGCATTGGAGTGCCTACAGAGGGGGAATACAAACGAAACGGTTCTTTCAGGTGCCCGATTTACATGATACACGGGAAATGTACAAAAGATCACGAGATCTGTGCCCCTTTGCCTATCCAACCTCTGATAAGCCTATCGATCTATCTTGATCGCTTTGTTTTGTTTGTGCATGTGTACTTCAAAACTCACGTAACTACATTGTTTCTTAGGTTTTTCGGTGCATTCGTTATTTTTTGTGTGATTTAATGTAGTTCTTCGGATACAGCTATGAGCAAATATTGAACTGAAAGTTTGCACAAATCTAAAGTAATCGGTTACAGCACATCAAATCAAATTATAATTTTTTATTACTCACATGTTACTTTTCGGTAAATTCTGAAATTTTTAAATTATTTGAAAAAAAGTATAAAGTACCAAATAAGTCTGTATTCAAATTCGTTTGATTTGTGTATTTTTATTTGAATGGTCAGAGAAAAAATTAATTACGTTTTCAGTAAATAATGAAAATTAAATATGTAACAAACGTAATAATGGGTTGAATTATATTTCGAACTGAACAAAAAAAAAACAAGCAAATAAACATGAATTTCTCTTGTTGTAGGTAATTTCAAACCGTCCATAACGTTAAGGTGAAAAACGTTCATAGTTTATTAAAATTACTTTCACTCTCAATCGATACACATGATAGCGTGGTGTAAATATTGTGATATCGTATTGTGATTTTAAAATCTTAATTTTCATACAAATACGCCATTATTTCTCGTTCAATTATACATTTAATTCAACATATGATCCAATTTGAATTTTTTTTTCTAAACATGCAGACAAAAAAAGTTCATTGTAGTCCTACCTTTTATTTTAAACAAAAAGCGTGAAATGATGAATGATTGAATTGATTATTAATCTATAAGCGATCATTTATATGTTAATCATCTTATGTAACATACTAAATTGGTGTGTAAAGAATCTGACTTTGTAAGAAATTAATGACACATTTTTACTTTCCTTTTCTTTTAAAATCCACATTAATTAATTTTTTTGGATGATGGTTTTATGTAACACTTTTAAATGGATCAATTACTGCATCCATCATTGATTTCCGATTAAAATATTAAAATTTTACTGATGGTTATCAACTATGACGATTTTCGGTTTCTATTCAGTTTTGTGAATAATTTTATAGGAAAATGTTTGCCAGCAATATCCAAATAAAAATTTCCAATTCAATTGTTCCATTCTTCGTTCAAATAAATTGCCTCTCTTGTTAGTATTAATAACATATACCGGTACAGCAATTAGATTGCCTTGTGCTCCACACAGTTATTAGACAATTTACTTTATAAAATTAACTTAATGTTATGGACGGGATAAGTTCAATGAGAATTTATCTATTTTAGAAAGAAACATGCTTTTAGCGTTCAACATTTCAAATTGTAATTTTTATGGAAAACAATTGAAAAGATATGCAAGGATCCGTACTCAACAGAATAGATGTGGAAAACACAATCAATGTAACAAAAGACTCGAACGTATTTCAGTAAATATTAAATTAACTCTTAAGTGTATGAAATTACGTCCACGTTAAATTTTATTGGAAATAGAAACTTTTAGTCCGCTCGACATTTGAATTTTAGGGGCCATTCATAAATAACGTCGGTCGTTAGGAGGGGGAGGGTGTATAGGGAAACCGGACGAATTCGGGCGGTGAGGTAAGGGGGGTTATGAGAGGCGTGACGTCCGGTTGAGAATTTGTGGGTATGTCAAATTTCTGTCAAGAATTTGTAACTGGGAGCATGCCCGAGGTTGTTTGTCGAGAGAGAAACGCAGACTTAGCCAAAAATTTTCCTGTAGTTTCTTTGACAGTTTGTTAGAAGAAAAATGAACATAAAAATCGCAAAAGTATTCATTCTACAATAAAAAAGTATTTTTTTTTTGTGAACTCAAATAAATCAGACGTCGTTATTTTGGGGGGTACCAGGGAGTAGGGGGGGGGGTCGGAAAATTGTCAAAATAACCGGACGTCATTTATGAGTAGCCCCTTACATGAGACTTGAATACTTTGACACAAGATAACACTATCAAAATCAATTGTTTGTGTGTTGATTTTACGCATTTACCGTACGTAATTACGCATATATCGTACGAAATTCGAAAAAAATTTTTTGTTGTTTTTGCGAAAAATTTTAAACCAAACACATCACAAGTTAGACAAATAAGTTCAAAAAAAGGTTTGCACAAATTATAAATTCTTTTAAGTTTTCAAAAGTGGGTTTTTTGACACATCAGTATGGTTTGTTGTGTGCGTTGCCATCAAAATCAAGTCTATTTGAGGTTTTGACGAATTTGAAAAAATTATCATTTATTCCATTTATTCCCGTTTATTCCATTTATTCCATAAACCGCAGAAGTGCGTCACCCCTCGGAAAAACCACTTTTTCGGACACTTCTTCAACCATATCTCCGGAACAAATTGATAAATTTTGCAAAATAAGATAAACAAGTGGAAAGATTCAATCGTGAGTCCCATCCAAAAATTAATATTGCAAATACAGTCTCTATCAATAAACACTTTTCCTTAAAATGTTGTAAGAGCACTGGGTTGGATTTATTGATATTGTTGTGGATGAGGACCATGGATTCAGAAAAAGTCACTCTTGTGATACGACTATGTATTTATGTATTAGAAATGGATCATGGTTACCACGGCATCGCAGTATGTTTCGATCCTAAAAGAGCAGTTGAGACCATAACATAAAGTAGATTGTTGGAAAGTTAGAAATGATTAGAGTAGAAGGGAGGGCATACAAATGGTTTGAAAGTTATATGCAGTCATACAATCTTCGGAACCATGACGATTTTCATGACCATCAAACATAAAAAATCAACGCAAAACAATATTTTCATTTAGGGTTAAGTAAATTCTATAAACTAATGAAAGAAATGAAGAAATAGAAAAAAAAAGTTCAGTCAATCAAGCCAGTCTAATCTAAATTCTAGAATAGTGAACAATAGATTTTTGCACTTTCACGGAAGGCGTCTTTTCTGCTAAATTCCATCAAAATATTGCCTAGTCTGTCCTTAAATTAATTTAAAGGACGTGATATTAAGAGACGTGATATTAAGTGACGTGATATTCAGTGACGTGATATCAAGTGACGTCATGTTATATCGACTTTCTCATGTCTAAGTTTGCGTGACGGCAACACTGACACTTTTCCAAATCTGATTATAAACACTTGATGAGCAAAATAATTTCTAGAACGACTATTTCTGACTATCAAGTGTCACAAAGTGTACGAAGAATTCAAAGAAAATAAAAAAATTGTCAATGTCAATTTTTTGATCTTTAAGTTTCTCATGGTTACTTTGTGTCGAATAAAACTTGAACTTCCGTCATTATTTTATGTACAGTGGATTTCTACAGTAGAAAATGAGAAATTCCGATAATTACATTCGTTCTTTTAAAAAACATTTTTACTCGTTCCATTGCTTTCTTCAAGTTCCACAAGAAATTAAAAATATTATACACACATGCAATAACATTTAACAACATTTGATAACTCGTTATGCATGTAGAACTTAACGAAACATTGTGGACAAGAAAATCTTATCGATCTTACTAGTAAGAAACTATAGCTGCTGGCAAAGTTAAATCCAAAAAAGGGTCATCTTCATTTATCATGCATGAAGATGACCCTTTCTGGATTCAACTGCAACTTTGAAGTTGCATTTCTATCATGTTTTCATAATACATCAATGATACATACAATGATATTAAATATGATTGGTGTGACAAGATTCGAATCTAAAGAAACTAATCTAACGTTCATGTTAATCAGAGATAATTAGAATTTACTGTAACACCAGCTTAATTTGTAGTTGGTTCTTTCAAGTGAATGATCCAACAACCACGAAGTAAAAGATTTCTTTCATGAATTCCTTATCACTTGAAAAAAATTACCTCATTTCGTATCCAAATTAAATCCAAGTTGAGAGTAAAAACTGCACAGCGGAAAACAATAAACGCTTAAATTCACTTTCGATTGGTTTGATACAAAAGAAAAGCAATGAAAGTAAGAATTAAATGAATTTATGAAATTGCACTTAATCAAATCGCAAATAAATTGACCGCCAGATCTTTCAAAGTTCACTGTACTGCGATGACTTGAGACTGTCTTTACTTATTTGTTTTATTTTTTTAATGGCAGTTACGCACTTGCTTGCTCCACTGTCCCATTCGAAATGAATAGACTTTCTACTGGATATTTAAGTTTTATACCCGTATATGCCCCCCAAAAAATCGCAACTATATAAATAATTTCTTACTACATGAGATATGCTCACCGTTTGTTTCAAAGATGCTAAAACTTTGTTAAACAAAACGATATGTAAAGACTTATTGCTTGATATAATTTTCGTTTTGTTTTTGAAGCATAAATTTAAGCTTTTACATAGGTACGTTCAGGTACATTGCATCAGAAAATTATTGTTGAATAATGCATTGTGTTACACATGCGTTCAGAAAGGGTAAAAGGCGTGTTTTTAATTCGACAACGTGTTTTTAACAACGACCACGCATAAAATGATTCTGAACATAACTTGTTTTCGGAATGTCCGTTTATGCAACTCATCACAAGTACTTGTCATTTAGATGGAAATTGCATAATTTTATTTGAGATGTGACTGCGGTCATTTACGATTCTACGAAAATTTAAATGTTCATTGCCAGAGAAACGCATTACAGGCGAGAAGTTTTCTGATTTTCATCAAACGAACCCCGAACGGTTAAGTTTCGATCAAACTGCTTTTTATCTGTACATAATGTTGACAAGTAGATACATACACAAAAAACATAACAAAACGCAAATTTTGTGCATAAATCCTTGACATTATTTGCTCAAAGTCTCGGTTCATATGCACAAAAAAAAAATTTGTTCACAAAATTCTTCAAAGCTGTCAGCGAAGTCCAAAAGTGTAGTACTTTTTGTATCGACATATGCTCCTAAGGGGCTGTACAAAAGCAATTTTTTAATTTTTTCCACTGAATTTATCATTTTTTTATTTATTCATCCACTGATTTTTTTCAACAGCTTTTTGCAGCCAATTATAGAATAAACCATTTACTAACAAAACGAAATCGTAATTATATTTTATAAGTAATAATCATGGCCCTACGGTAGTAAGGGGCCGTGACGCAAGTCTTGCACGCCAAAAAATTCACAAGAAATTTTTTCGTAGACTAAGGAACATATATGCAGGAACTTTTTGACTCCCCTGTCTCCCTGACTCCTGACTCCCCTGACTTGTTTCGTCGTTGGGTCTGGCATTTGTGACGCAATTTTTTGAACTTAACGTAATTTTGTTTAAAAATTTTCTTTGCGAATCGAAGCCTAATGCGTTTCAGAACTTGATTTCAGAACTTTGTAACTGGAAGAAAAAAGTTTTACCTTAGATGCGTCACCCTTTTCTGATTTCAGAACTTTTGTAAGCAGAAATAAAGACTTGCGTCACACCTCCTCTGTAAGAGGTTTTTTTGCGGATTATTGTTTTCCTTGAGTACGAATCAACCGAAAATTATTAGAGTAAGTGTGCCTCTAATGTGGAACAGCTGCCTAAGGGTCGAAAGACATTAGCAATTTGAATTGTCGATCTCAGCAATTGTTATACCAGAATTCGTCTCGGCATTCATTATTTTCACAATGCAGCTAGATGCAGTGCGATGCAGCTAGGTGCATTGAGATGCAGCTAGGTGCGTGAAATGCAGGTGTGTTAGGTGCAGTGATGTGTAGTGCACAGACGGACGGACAGGAAGGGTGAAGACATAAAGATTGCTGCATACGAATTATGAATGAAAGTTTTTGTAAATTTTTAGAAAAAATTGTAGAAATTTTCTCACATTTTCATAAACTTTCACAAAAATAGGCCCTTTTACATCTTTTTTTTTTCAATTTTATCGTTTTCATATTGTGGGATTGGCCTCGAATCGTCTTACGAAATAATTAATATTTCAATGAATATCGATCATTTTCTATTGATGGAATACACTTGCTTTGATCTATTTAGATAAACATGACTTTGCGTTGAAAAATGAAAGAAGTATATTACAGTGGATGCGGCGGAAATCATGAGAGGTCAATTTCGCAAGTGTATCAAAGCGATGTATACCACCGCACGCGTAAAAATTACAGTTTCCAAAGTGAGTTGCTTAAAAACACTCTAGTAAGTTGGCGAGTTACCAAAGTTGTTTCCGATTTAAAGAATGATTTCCAAGCATCCAATGTAAATTATTATTTTGGCTAGCCGGAAGTTGAGCATGTATGTTTATACCCAAGGCAGTAATATGTCTGTATTCTGATTCGGTTGTACCAGAATTTTATTATGAATTAGCAATTAGCATCTGGCTGACATCTGGTTGAAATGGGACTCTCGAACCATCCCAACTACACTTGTGGTCTCGGAGACGTAACGTGTGAATGCACAATTTTTACCTCACTGAGACTTAGAAATCTTGGAAGTCATGTAGTTTAAGCCGCAACAGTGCCTAAGATAGGACCTGCCGCTTTGCAGAGGTTCCTGGTAGGGATTGGGAAGTTTTCTAGATTTACATGATGAACGGATGACGAAGTAAGGTATCATCAGATCTATGTTTTATGGACGAGAAATGGACCGGCTCAACCTAAATCTGAAAAAATACCCCTTTCAAATTTCAGAAAAATAAAATGAAAAATTAAATTTTCGCATGGACAGGCATTAAAACATTTTACATTATACACTGCTACATAATTCATTACTTCGGACACAATTCTGTGAACTCGCAAACTCACTCGTTTACTTAGGGCACCTCGCTTTGGAAATTGTTGTTCTGATGAGTCCAAAGCTCGTTGCTCAAAAAACACTCATGAGTGTGGTGTGGCTCTTATCACAAAATTGTGTTCTCATATAATGAATTACTTTCGCATGGTCCAATGTAATGTACTATTACTTATATTTTATTCATATGTTCTTGGCATGTGGCCACAATTACAAGAATTTGCTCATTTGCCTAACATTCTCAAAATTCGCTTGTTGCTCACATCACATAGCACGCGGCTACATATGCATACATACCTGTAATGAACGATTTCGTAGGAGAGTAAGCGTGCGTATAAGACGAAACTTCCGGAAACGATTATCGAAAATAAATACGTAATGGTAAAAAAATAAATTCTTCTATGAAACTGTTTGCATTTCACTGTTTAAGAGTGATTTTGCGAAAACTTCGAACGATTTCGTACACTTTTGGGACAACATGTCCTACTTTTTACTGATGAATGTGTCATTCGATTTGATATCTCGGCGGAGTTATGGTGCTCTATGTCGGCTTGAAAAAAGTAGACAATAAAGTTAATATCAATCAATCAATCAATCAAGCGCATGTCAGGGGGTGATAAAAATGGATTTTTGGCTATAACTCATGTAAAACGAAATGAATTCAAATGCACTTTTATGGGATGGTAAGCCCCAATGATACAAAGGTTTTTCATCATTGGATTCATCGGAGCCTTCCCCCACTCCTGAGTTATTAGTCATTTTAAGTGAAAATTTCGGGAACGCTTTACTGTTTGAAACGAAAAACTGAGTATGGGGTGATCTAGTATACTACCCCTACTATAAGAATATGCAAAGACTTCCCCGGTTTAAGGCTGTTGCACCGGTCTGGAACAACTTTTGTAAGAAAGGTCATTTTTTTACACTTTTTCTTGACTATTTTCAGCGGATAACTGTATAACTGCTCTGAAACATGATCTGCAGCTGGATATGCGAAAAGGAGCTGTTCACAAGTGATGATATACTATACGGAAGGGGGGAGGGTCGTGATTACCAAAAAAGGGTGAAGATGTTGAATTTTATGAGTAGAACGTTTTGAACACTTTTTCTATGTGAAAGTGGGGGGGAGGTAAAATATTCTATAACACAGTGTGTGACGTCATTTGTGAATGAACCCCCACAAATATTTGATTTTGGTCTAAATCTGACGTTCATAAAGGTAAAGGTAAAGGTAAAGGTAAGTTACAATTCTATTAGGGTAAAAGAGAAATAAAATTAACATTTCGGACGCAATTACCTGATCTGAATTACTGAACTGAGCACACCATAACTCCCCCGAGATATCAAATTTTCCAAAAATGAGAAATTACTTTTCTTACAATAGAACAAGGAATCGAATGGCACATTCATCGGCAAAAAGTACGACATGTTGTCCCAAAATTGTTCCCTGTTTTCGCAAAATCACTCTTAAGAAATTTGAAAGTCCTCGTGTCTTCATATTCATTTAATTCACCCAGAAATCTCGCTCGCTTGTTTGACATAAAAATTTTTGCATCAATTATTTCGGACGTAGGGTATGTCGTATTAAGTATGATGAGGAAGGGGGCTCTCTGATTCTTTTTTCGAACATGATTTTTATATTATTTCGTGCTGATGAATAACAAACTAGTGGTTCAATATGCCTCAGTCCCCTTTTACACGCACACACCCACTACCCCCTCGTAGTCTTTTATACGCTTTTCAAGAATAACCTTACCCGTTAGTGCTTGCGTGCCATATTAATGTATGGCCCCTAAGAATGACCATTTCAGTTAGATATTTATTCTGGACAAAGCCAAATATATGTAATGTATGTATGCGATGGAGAAGTATAAAGTAAGTAATGACATAATAGATATAACATCGGCTTCACCAAATTTGTATGAAGAAATTTCTCTATATAATTCAATATATTGCTGGCCTTTTTTTAGGCTCAGTAATTCCAAGTAGATACAATAATTAATTAAAATTTATGCAATTTCAAACGAGAAGTGGAAGAATGTTAAAAAACTTGAAAAGGCAATCAATACTCTTTTACCCCTATTGACTAAATTTAATGAGACGACATGTAAATTTCCTTTTTATTGGCTCATGAAGTCGAACGATCTGGATTGCTACAAAAGCAAAATAGTCGATTTTGACCTTAGGTAGATAAGTCAGGTAGCGGGTTTGTCTATATGGATAACAGCTTAGAATCGTCACTCCAAAGCAAGTAGTGAGGAGGCTTGTGTGTAAGATCAGAATTCATTTCATTTGCACAACTACCAAAATCACTAACAATCGGATTCTCATGTAGGTAGGTTTTGCTGAGCAAATTATTGGCCAGGCCGTACAAGTGGTCATTCAGTCTAGGAGTTTTAGTGATTTTGTGCAAATTGACACGCGTCCTTCGAAAGTTGATTTCAATGCTAATTTTCATTTTTCTTATCAAATATTTTGGCAGATTATGCCATACCGCAACTGCATACGTAAGTACTGGCCTCAAAATGGTCGTATATGCCTTAATTTACATGAGGTAGGAGGAGGTTCTTCGTCAGATTTAGACCAAAATCGAATATTTGTGGGGGTTCATTCACAAATGACGCCACACACTGTGTTATAGAATTTTTTACCCCCCCCCCTTTCACATAGAAAAAGTGTTCAAAGCGTTCTAAATTTCCATCAACATCTTCACGCTTTCTTTGGTAACCACCACCATCTTCCGTATAGTACACCGTTACTAGTGAACAGCTCCTTTTCGCGTATCCAGCTGCAGATCATGTTTCAGAGCAGTTATACAGACTTCTTCAGCTGAAAATAGTCACGAAAAAGTATCAAAAATTGACCTTTCTTACAAAAGTTGTTCCAGACCGGTGCAACAGCCTTAAACCGGGGAAGTATTTGCATGGTCTTATAGTAGGGATAGTATACTAGAACACCCCATACTCAGTTTTTCGGTTCATCGCTGCTTCAAGCAGTAAAGCGTTTCGGAAGTTTTCACCTAAAATTACTAATAACTCAGGAGTGGAGGAAGGCTCCAAGGAATCCAATGATGAAAAACCTTTGTATCATTGGGGCTTACTATCCCATAAAAGTTCATTTGATTTCATTTCGTTTTACACGAGTTATAGCCAAAAAACCATTTTTACCACCCCCTGACATGCACTTACTGAGCACACCATAACTCCCCCGAGATATCAAATTCTCCAAAAATGAGAAATTTCTTTTCTTACTATAGAACAAGGAATCGAATGACACATTCATCAGCAAAAAGTAGGACATGTTGTCCCAAAATCGTTCGCAGTTTTCGCAAAATCACTCTTAATATGTCATTGGAAGTAAGTCAGTAAGACCGACCATTAAACTGATGAATCAGGGAATCAGTGCTCTTAACGATAGAATCTCAAGGGGCTAGATTTCGGATACAGACAACTCAGAACTAACTTTAATAAACGATCTGAGAATTCAGAATTTACATCTGATGATTTCTCGTTTAGTTATCCAAAGGGTAATTATGAAGAAATTGAAACTTTTAATGATTTATGTTCAATTGTACAATTTAACACAAACTTCCAAATAAGGCAAGGTCTCGGGCAAATCTTATGAAATTATGCATCAAGTCTTTATGATGACTTTCCACTCTAAAATTTACAATGGCAAAAAATGAACAAAGAAGCTATCTCCATTCAAAATTTGTATTTTGATCAACGAACAATAAAAACACAACTAAAAAAGAAAACATCTTTAATCCATTTTAAGTTGTAACACGGACAAGACACATCCATGGTTTTGTCATGAGCTTTGAATTGATAATTATTTATCATGTAAATCACCCATCAACACGGCTCCTCTCATCTTCCTAATGTTTGAAACATTAACTGGATCTTCTGAAGGTATTTCTACTCTGGAAACATTTATAATCAAGTTCGTTGTAAATGAATTTGAAATCAATGCCGTCTGTCAGTGGCCGTTATAAATACATAAAAGATATAATTCGCATGAGTAGCATCATGAATGAAATTGCTAAAATAATATAAATTAAAGTCCAACTTTCGTTCAATAAAGATTTGTGCACGAAAAAAATTGAAAGTAAAAATTGAAATTTCTTCAAATGAACAAATCAAATGCTTTTTTGTGTATTTCTTTGCGCGGAATAAATTCACTGAATTTATGTTAAAGTGCATTGCGTTGAGCATTTATGTGCTTTAATTATCCATTCCAGTAATTTTGGGTTATTTTGTCGGGTTTGAACTAATTTCTACTTTTAGTTATGTTCTTAGCTTTACACACGTACGAAGTATACGGGGCTTATGCGTTTACCACAACGTATGTCACCAGTAGAGTTCGAAAACTTTTGATTTGATTTTTAAAATAATAATTTTTTCTACAATTATTATGAGCTGAACATCATTTTAAAAATTTGAGGATCAAAATAATTTGATGATCAAAATATTTCGATCACCAAAGATAAATTATTTTCTTAAAATCAAATTTTTTGATGATTAAAACCAATTCATATTTTTGATTTTTTCATAATTTAATTTGATGTTTAAGTTAATTTCTAAGATCAACTTGGTTTTGACATGGCCCATACACAAACCAGAGTGTAATGAAGAAGAAAGAGATCAATTAACCCTTGAGTACTTCGCACGAGTCTAAAAATGTGACAAATATGAATTGTTGTTTTATTGTCACTCAATGTCGAATTTTGAAATGCTTAGATAGCAGGATTGCGCTCGCTAATGACTTTTTTAGCGACGCTAACGCTGATAAATAGCGTCGCTTATCGGTTTCGCTAATGAAAATGAAATTAGCGCGCTAATAACGGTCGCTACTAACGATCCTTCGCTAATAGCCGTATATCGTTCCAATACAAAAAATGATTTTGTCCAATAAAAATAATTAATGTCCAATAAAAAAGTCATTTTTGTCCAATAAAAATATAAAATTATTTTGTGAAAGGAATATGTATCTTTTTATTGGTCATTCATTATTTTTATTGGAAGAAAATGATTTTTTTATTGGAAGGAATATAATAACACTTTGAAATTTTATGTCGAGGGGTGGTACATAAATCTCATTAGTCTTTTTTGTGGAAACAATGAAATTGACACATTTCTGAAGGGCGTACGCATTCTGTGGCCTGTTCCTCCTGTCCTCTTTTCGATAAATATCGCTGACGGGTGACGGGCTTTTTTGAGGGCTTCATTGCTGAAAATTTCTGTACACCTCAGCTACATAAATTTTTGAATCTTGGCAAGGTACAAACGAATTGCTGCACTAGGATTTATTTTAACTATTTAACTATTTATTTTATTTATTTATTTATCATCATATACAAGTTTTAAGTTTACTACTAAATGTATAGCTTCATTGTGCATTGCACCGCGAAGAAGCTTATCAATTTACAATACAATTAGAGTTTAATTCATTTAGTTATATTAAGGTAAAAGTTAAAGTTTTATTTTTTCTTTTAGATTTGAATTTTTTTTTTTTTTTAATTTTTTATAATTTTTATTCACGAGAGGAATCAGAGAACAAGTAACAGCAGATTATTTGAATCTATTCAAGAGATCATTGTCAAGAAATTAGCATGAAACATTACTGTCTATCAATATTGGACTAGAAATTGGTGTAAGGTATGACTTGCAGTCAACCTGCTACACTTACAAGAAATCTGTATCATCTATCTGGCAAAATTTATTCTTAGGAGTTCAATAAACGACCTTCGAACATCAAAACACTCTGAGTTTTGGTTTGAAATTAAGAGTGGAAATTAAACACTCATTTGGCGTCTAAGTGGCAAGAGTATATGAGAGAGTGGCAGCGAGCTTTCGCCCTCCGAGGGAGTGCGATCCTCCACCATCAGCCTTCCTAAAATCTTTTCTTTATTCTTTCTTCAAAAACAAAAACAAAGAGTTTCTTGAACCAACTCAAATAAGTCAAAAAAAAAAAAAAAAAGAAAAAGAGAAAAATAAATCCTGAGCTGAGCTATAAGCCACTTTTTAAGCTTGTTTTCAAATCTGTGAGATGTAGCAGAAACTACCATTAACGGCAGGGTGTTGTAATAGAAGCTTCCTACTGACGATATCGCTCCGTATGCTCTCACTGTTCGTACTTTAGTTGGATGAACTCTATTCTTTTTTCTAGTGTTATATTGATGGGTGGGTAGCTCAAGGACTAAGTCGTTGTGAGTTTTTTTGTTGAGTGCTTGGTGAATAAATTTACATACGCTATTCTTATATAAACTGGATACGTTGAGAACGTTCTCGCAGTGTTCATTACATAGTTCGGTTGTAGGAGTTCTCATTGGAAGTTTGCAAGCATGTTTCAGGCATCTGTTTTGGAGGACTTGAAGTTGCTTCAGATTCTTTTTATTAGCTACACCCCATGCTCTCGTCAGATAGCCGAGATGTGAATGCCCAAGAGCATGGTATATCATCATGAGAACATTTTGGGGAACGAACCTCTTCAATTTGCAAAGAGAACCGCTTAGTGAAGCTAGTTTCTTGCACACATGTGAGATGTGATGCGCCCAGGATGGTTATTTAAAAATTATTTCTGTAAAATGCGAATAAAAACTACACACAAAATATTGTTTTGCATGGAAAATGACAGTAAAATTTTTTTTATTTTTGAAAAGAATTGTGGTCGCGAAAAATCGAGAAACCCTTCTTCGGGTCATTTTTTTGACTTTAAAGCCAGCCACACCACCCACCGGCACCCCAAACTACCAAAAATTTTTTTTTTCTTAGAGCCTATTTCAATATCTGTCGAACGGTACCAATATCATTGAGACTGAAAATAAATTGAATTTTTGGCGTGTGTTTTCATACGTACAAGTCATGCTATTTTTCTTTTGAGTGGTTGGTGAAAAAGTGTTACGCCTATTTTTCTCAGTAAAAACGGAAAAAGTTGCTAAAATAACATATTAACAAAATAAAAGACAAATTTAAAAAGAAATGTAATACGAACTTTAGTTTTCATCTAAGTAACAATGATTAGTCAATCTGATATTCAAAGACTTAGTCGCCCAGTCAGTAACGAGAAGTCTAGTCCAAATTTGTTCTTGAACTTTATTTTTTTTTTTAATTTTATTTTTTTAAGCTTTATTTTGTTATATTACCTCTCATTTGCCCTATATTCAAATAATTGAAAAATGGCAAAATCATCAAGCTCTAGCACTGACCTTACGCTGAAGTCAGGACAAATTTACCTTGTAAAGGAAACGATCAATGAAATTTTGGGCTCAAAACTTCCATCCAAGAAACAAGTCCTACAACACCTTTTACATGTGTTAAACACCGAAAAGGATGTTTACTACAGTACTTTTATTTGCGAATTGGTTTGCCAACAATAGAAGCCAACTCTGGAGCTTATAAAATAAAAAAGCTTTACGAAAAATACAAAACTTTGGCTAAAAGCAGTAAGAACAAGCGTGAGATGAATACCGCGTTATTTCAAGGAAGGCAAAGAGAATTCGAAAGTAAATTGGAGGATATTTTCGACATTGCGCATAAAGATTTATCAGGAGCAAGTTAAGAATCGATAAAATTCCTTGAACAACAACGGTTGAAAGGTCGCCCAGGCACTATTACTTTTCCGAGGCTACGACAACCGTCACCACAGCCTGGACCATCACGCGGTGAAACAAGAGAATTGAGCGAATTACCTGACAAAGAAATCAGCGACATTTCAAGTTCAATCATTTCATCAAGTTGTACTTCGAGAGATGAAAGAAATGATCCAGACTTCGATATTTCTGAATATGAACCCTCCGAGGTGGTTTCTCAGCTTATTTTAAATAAGAATTTCATCACAGAGAGGTACAAAAAGAATAGTAAAGGGAAAAAATATTTGACCGATGAATTTAATCAAAAGTACCGATAAAAAATGGGTAGATGCTATTCGCACATTGTGCGAATAGCATCTTCATTATACTGCGGCTATTCGCACATTGTATAATAAAGTATAATAATAAAGATGCTATTCGCACAATGCGCGAATAGCCGCAGAATATATGTAGAGACTATTGCCACTGTGTGAAATAAAGTAATACGAAGTACGTAGAAGTGCCACCTAAGTTTTTTGACTTTCCGTAAAAGGATTCAGTTCCTAGGTTTGTTAGCCACCTAGGTTATATGACTTTCCGTAAAAGGATTTAGTTCCTAGGCTTGTAAGCCACCTAGATTTTGTGACTTTCCGTCAAAGGATTCACTTCCTAGGTTTGTTAATCACCTAGGTTTTGTGACATTTCGTAAAAGGAAAAGTTTACCAACTTTGTTAGCCACCTAGTTTTTGTGATATTTTGTAAAAGCAAAAGTTCCCTAGCTTCCTTAGCCAACAAGCTTTTCGTGACGTTTCATTCAAGCGCAAATTCCCTAGTTTCGTAGGCCACCTAGTTTTCGTGACATTTCGTAAAAGGAAAAGTTCCCTAGCTTCCTTAGCCAACTAGCTTTTCCTAACGTTTCATTAAAGCGCAAATTCCCTAGTTTCGTAGGCCACCTAGTTTTCGTGACATTTCGTGAAAAGAAAAGTTCCCTACTTTCGTTAGCCACCACAAATACATGTACAAATACATATACGTATCACGTACATATTATAAAATTGATGAAAATTGCATTCAAAACTTTCTTCTTTGTGTAAGAGTTTTGGTTGAATGTTACGTCTTTCCATGTGCAAATAGTCTCTTCTATATATTGTTGGCTATTTGCACTGCGTGCGTGTAAGAAAAAATTGGAAATAAATGCTTTCTTAGGGTTGTCGGTGTTTTGGACCGATTCACAATAAGTGATTATGCAGCGGCCCATCTTTTTATCGCTATGTTAATAGGACTCGGAGTTGATCCACGAAAATTTAGTTGCAGTCGGTCAAGCATTTATAAGGGCAGGGTGAAAGCACGACAAACGATCGGCGAACAAGTGAGAGAGGATTTTATTCTAAGTGTATGACATCGATGCACTTTCAAAAATTTAGCCAATAAATTTAATTTTTACAAAGGAGAGGAAAGGATCTGTTGTTCATTGGGATAGCAAGCTGATGGAGAACATGTTAACGAACGAAAAACATGAAAGACTTCCGGTGAAAATAACCCATTTTGTTCCAGAATTAATTGAAGGAAATGAAGGAGCGCAGTTGCGAATGCAGTATACAACGCTTTGGTAGATTGGTCACAAGATAAAAGCTTGCAATTATGTTGTTACGACACAACAAGCACCAACACAGGATGTTGGCAAGGCGCAGCGGTACGCCTTGAGCAAATGCTTAAGCGAAGTCTGCTCTCAGTGCATTGTCGCCACCACATTTCCGAAGTTATTCTAAGAGCCGTCTTTGAACCAAAGGTTTGCAATTTTAAAATTTTGGGGAAATTCCAACTCGATCATATTGCTGGCCTTCGCCTCTTTCTGGTCTTGTTTTCATTGAAATTTCTAATTTTGTCCTCTGGGTGATTAAAAAGCTTTTAATTGGAATTTCCATAGGTTGTCAATGACACAGCCGAAAGAAGTGTTAAGTTGATGAGTGACTACAATACCAAATTGGCGAGAACTGAAGACGAGAAGCAGTATATTCTCTTAGCAGTATCGAAATTCAGAGCAAAATATAAATCCTACCATAAGAAAGATTTGATCGACTCAGAAGATGAAAATTAAAAAGAAAGCCTAATTATCAAAATTTTCTATAATTTTCCAATAAAAGTGTTTCGCATTAGTGAAAATTGAATTTTATTTAGTAGAGTTTGACAGTAGGTTATTTTAGCAACCCCAAATCTGAGTAAAATTTTCGTTTTTACTGAGAAAAACGAGAGAGATTCTTGCTGACATAGTCATGGAATACGTACTAGACAAAGCATTGGAAAATTTAAATTTTGAATTGAAAACCTGCACAAAGTAAATACGTCGATGATCTGTTCTTGATTATCCCAAAACAAGAGATCAATAACACACTCAATATATTCAACTCAATTCATCCTAAAATAAAATTCACACATGAAATAGAACACAACAACATTTTACCGTTTTTGGATACCTTAGTTATACACAACGAAGATGGATCCTTACAGTTCGATTGGTATGCAAAACCAACCTCATCTGGACGCCTACTGAACTTCTTCTCTAATCATCCATATACACAAAAACTTAATGTTGTTGACAACCTAATAAAAAGGATTTTGACTAGTTCACCACATTTGCACTCCAAAAATAAAGAAATCATCAAGGACATCCTGAAACACAACAATTATCCAGAAAAACTAATTGTGCATCGAATCAAAAAATACTTCTGCTCAAAAGTTTCGAAGAACTACACGAAAAACAACTCCCAAACCAACAACAACAATAACTTCATACCCAATTTACAAAATAGCAATAATACTTCCAACAATTTCCTGCACAACACCACACGAAAACCAGCTGAAACACAATACCGTGGCATGTATTTCGACCCTTCGTGTTCACAAAATATCTCGAAGATAATTTTCAAACAAATCCCTGATCTCAGAATAGGTTACAAACCGTATCTAACAAACCGCTCAGTTTTCTCCAAACCAAAGCAAAAAACTCCACCAGATCAAATGTACGACGTTGTCTACGAAATCCCTTGTTTTGGTGATGGTTTGGAAACGGTATGTGATTTGATATACGTGGGTACAACAGGACACGAATTTGGAATCAGATTTGATCAGCACGACGACGATTTAACCACCTACAACCTAACAAATGACCTTGCAGGCGTTACAGCTTTAGTGAATCATTTTTACGGCACTGGCCATGCACCAGATAGAGGAAAACCCTCTATTTTGGAAGTTCAGCATAGCTACACCAAACGTAAAGTTCTAGAATCTCTACACATCCTCACCAAACCGAACGCAATGAATTTCAGACGGGATACAGAGAACGTAAGCTCTATTTACAAAAGCTTACTCTGCTAAACTTTACTCTGTCCACTTGACACAAACCTTTCAGTCAACATTTGTTTTACCAACCTCA
The DNA here is from genome assembly GCA_029228625.1 of Pseudolycoriella hygida. Classification (NCBI taxonomy): domain Eukaryota; kingdom Metazoa; phylum Arthropoda; class Insecta; order Diptera; family Sciaridae; genus Pseudolycoriella; species Pseudolycoriella hygida. The sequence goes on along the minus strand of CM055404.1, from coordinate 61,416,914 downwards.
ACGTAAATTAGTAGTTGAATTGTACTTATCATTAATTAATGTAAATATTGTATCAGAGAAAAAGCCTTCTTATTGTGAGTTTTCTTTTAAAAAAAAATTTATAAACAATGTAATCATTTTTATTTATGTAGCTTATCTGCTGATGATGTAACAATAAAATTACGAAACGTACAGATAATTACAAATCTTCTATTATTATTTTGGATCGAAAAATTGAGAAACTTGCCAACTACAAATTTTTGACACGATCAAGCAAATTACCAAAATTGGTTAACAAAAATACTAAAAAGTCTATGAGGCACATTCATCTTTGTGTTCTTCAGTTGACTGTGAGTAATATAAGGGCTCGTCCATAAATGACGTCCACACAAAGGGGTGGGTGGGTTGTTTAGTGAAATCGCACTCATTTGGACAAGGGATGGATGGTAGAGTGGTCGAGCCGATCGTGGACGTCCAAAACGAACTGTCCATTTTAAGCCATATATTGCCAAACACTTCTTCATAATAAAACTGACATGAAATGAGTCATTCATTATGTAATGCACTTAATCAAATTTTAAAATTGCTCGTAATTTTTCGTTCGTTCGTAATATTGAAAGTGAAACGAAAATAAAAATTTTCTCATTTTGACACGAGGGATGATTTTGGACGCGTCCGGTGGTTGTCTACTTTAGACGCTTGTGGATAGGAGGTGGAAGGGTGGTCAAAATATGGACTTTAGTGTGGATGTATGTCATTTATGGACGAGCATAGTACAACTATTTTGATGTTCCATTTAATTTTTGTTCTGCATTCTGCATACAAAAGGCACCCTTTTCTTATCGTATTTTATTTCGAAGAGAGGATAAATAAGTTGTTTGAAAGAGTGTCTTCAATTAGACACCCATTTTTCGAACAAAAATAAAAACGATAAAGACCAGAGATGGGAAATTACCGGTAATTTATTTTTCTCGGTAATATTACGTAATATTGGGTAATATTACTAAAATTTTAAATTACCAATATTACCGTGCCCATGGTAATATTACGTAAATTACCGATGATTTTTTTATGTATATTAGGTGCCTTAGAAACATGAACTAAATTATGGTAGGAAGCCCACAAAATGTGGTATTAAGGCACCTGTACCAAAATAAATGAGTTAAAATTTCGATTTATTCTGACTTAACTTGACATCATACGAGTTGGTGCCTGAAAAGCTTGGGCGTGAGTTCCAATGCTGAGCTTGTCACGACGAGATCATTATCAAGTCCACAATTATTAATTTATTGCCATTGTCTACTGATAGAATACAATCATTGTAGACAGAGCTGTATAGCGTGTTTCTTAAAATTAACAACAACCGGCGTTGCTCCTCCAAGAATTGGGATAACTTTTCATATTTTATTTCAAAATTTCGATTTATTCTGACTCAGATAAAAACATTTCCATCATCTTCAGATACACTTATATCTGACAATGAACTTTTATCACTTAAGAAATCATTTTCCTTGTTAACGGAATCGAAAACAGAACTATTGGTGTCAGATTGAAGTTAAAACTGATGAAGGAAGTTTCACCAGTGAAACAAACCATAAGAAAATCATGAATTTACTGTTGCAGACTTGATATTTTCTCTCCCCTTACCTAGCGTTTAGCCTCCGTTTAACCTCTATTTTGTTGACGGATTAATGAGAATTAAGTGTGCGGGAGCCATAGTGCTAAGCAATCGAAGCTAAGTATCAACTTAGTGAAGATTCTAGGATGATCAAAACATGTGTCAGTATTCATGGCGGCGCAGAGAAATTTATGTTCCAAACAGTGAAGAAATAATTGCGCAAGTGCACTCGTCCGTTTAGAAAAAAAGAGTTCTCCATTTAGCTCTAACGGTAAACGCCTGTAGTCTGCAAAGGATTTCGCTTGTTTCGAAGAATGAATAATGGAATTCTGATACATTTCTATCAAGTCAAGTCAAGTCTGAGTGTCTCCAAATTGTCTTAAAATAATGAAAAATGGCATGATTTATAAATTTTTCGGTAATATTACGTAATTTAAGTAATATAAAAAAATCTTTAAATTACCAATATTACCAAGGTTTGGGTAATATTACGTAATTTTACGTAATATTACCGGGTAATATTACATGGTAATATTACCGACACATCTCTGATAAAGACGATGTTTTTGACTAGATCCCGGAACTACGTAAGCACCTGTTTGATCAATATTAAATTTGAATTTTCCCATATTTGCAATATTTTTTTAACAAAACTTACGGTTTACAAATTGTTGCTTCTTTTTTAACAAAAGGTAGGAGTCTTAGACGACAGATCAATCAAGCAAATTTCAACAAAAAATTCCCGGAAAGAAAAATGCAACTTCCTGGGAAACGAGACCCTTTGGTCTCGAAATTTCCCTAGAATATTTTTCCTGGGAACATTCCCCAAGGAAAACACATCGAAGATAATATTTTATGCTTTATCTGTTTATCTGTTTAAAATCATGCTAGTTAGCAGAAACATAAAAATAGAATTACTTTTCACCTATGCCTATGTGCCTTTGTACGAATAGATATAACAAAATAAAGCTAACAGGAAACTGGCTTAAATTTCCTTTGAGGAAAGAATCCTCGGGGCCATTCAATTTTAGAAAAAAAGGTGGTCAGATGGTATGGAAGGGGAGGGGGGGCTGATGTCACTATACCAATGTGTGGAGTGGTATGAAATAGAAAAAGCTATCACGAAAAATGTAAAGACAAATTTGACGCGTGCAAGACTGTGGTATGTACACAAGGTTGATTGAAAAGGAGGATTGTTGACTGATAAAAATTGATTTTTTACTAGATTTTTTTATTTTCACATGTGTTGTTCAAATGAGTGGGCACTCTCCCTCATTCTGCAGACACCACTCTGGTTGTAAGCTTTCTGGTGAAATTCCGTTGTGAAGAAATCTTTGCCTTTGCAACAACATGCCCGGTTCAATATCACGATATGTTCGATTTGAGTCCGACCATAACCGCTCAGCTAAGGCGATACCTCGAGGCCAAAGTCTACCATCTAAAGAAGCGTCATCAGCTTGTTCAGTCCATAAAAGTACTTCGGCTCCTAAAAAAGAACATTAAAATGTATGCATTGCATAGACTTATAAATAAATATTCAAAGCATAGTATAGCACTTAATCATGGGCGCGCGGTAGCATTGCGCCCGTGACGCAATATGGGATTACTTATACATTGTGGAAAGCGAGTAATAACCGTTCCATTGTATATTACGCACAACGCGCGAGCGATAGCAAGCAAGTGTGTGTAATATACACGCGAACGGTTATTCGAGTGTCCACAATGTGTAAGTATATTATTTTACTTTAATAGCGACGATTCGTCGAACATTAAACACAAGTACTGATGGCCGAGCGAGCTAGGGCACGGTAGCGCTAGTTGTTTGAGATAAGGTGTCGGGGTTCAATTCTGAATTTTTTTACTTTTTGTATGTTTGTTTCTTGCACAAAATATTCAAATTATCAAATTATTGCATCTAGATAGAAGAAAGTGAAATAAAAAAAAATTTCGCGCATGCTTGAACCTATAAATATTTATATAAAACACAACCGAAGATTATGTTACGATGAACAATGCGCATGTGCATTCGAAAACAAAATTTCGAATTAAACACACACACACGTAGAAAACACATTTTATGAGAGTTTTCAATTGAATCACATTAGCTGCGATAATATAATTCGCAATTCATGTATTTAACAAGATCATGTGGTGTAGTGGTTAGCATCGTTGATTAAAATGCGGGGCGTTCTGTGTTCGATTCTCAAACGGACGGTTTTTTTTTTAATTTAATATTTCTAGTCTAGCTGGTTATTTATCGCCCTAGACAGTGGAATTTATCCCTCTAGAAGGATAAATACTGAGAATAATGCAATAAATTGTCATTTTCCGTCTCAAAAATTGGCATTTGGTGTGAGACGTATCGTCGCATATAAAGTAAAGCCAATTATTATATGGAAAGAGCACTGTATATTATACAAAGAATAACCAATATCTGGGGTAGTGTAAGCATTCCATGCGTCTTGATTTTTCAAATGCATATTTTGTTAAAACGTGGTATTGCTTAAACGAGGCCTCTATTTGTAACAATTTTTCTCCATGAAAATATGTTCTAAGTGACGATTACATAAGGAGTTCAGGCACTAGACTGATCCTTTGTCTTGTGCCTGAACTCCTTATCTTACCGTCGTCTAGAACATTTTCACGGAGAAAAATTGCAACAAGCAGAAGACTGCATTTCAAGTTGGGCACGCTGGTGTTAAAAAAGTTTCTATGACAATGTTGGAGTGGTAAACGAGTACATTACACTGGGTTCCGACTCGGCACCAGGCTACATACCTGAGAAGTATAAGTACAGAAGTATAAAAGGCACGAAAATCTGTTAATGTCATCATAACAGCAGTAACGAATACTATGCGTCATAATTAATTCCAACTCAGCACCAGATTGCGTACTTGAGGGCAGCAGCAGCCTGGTGCTGAGTTGAAATTTATGTAACGTGTAGGTATTCGTTGCTGCCGTTTCGATGACATTAACAGATTTTCGGCACCAGGCTGCCTCATATGAGGCTATAAATACATCTCAAGTAGGCAGCCTGGTGCCGAGTCGAAACAGAGTGCATATCAATATGTTAGAAAATCAATTTGATATGACCACACTTACCGACAATCATTTTAATGTTCAGACAATCTAGTGGATAGTTTTTGTAAAATGTTTATTCTAAATTAAATTGTCATTTCGTAAAGACGTGCTTTACTCTAAATTATTATTTCTTGGGCCTTTGGAGCTGCGCTGATCCTGGAAAACCAACAGGTAATGGGCCCAGGACAAGGAAATTGTGATCGTATATAAATTAATGAAAATTGTGAATAATTTTGGTGAATGTAGACGAAACAAATTCTGGGAAATTTTTAGGTGAATGGAAAGTTGTGTAAGCCGACGGCAGTAGGCTGTCGTGGAACCGAAGCGAAAATTCGATTGTGGAGGGCTATCGCCGATGGCAGTGGGCCATCGGAAACGGAACAAAAAGACGATGGCAGTGGGTCATCGCCGGCAGCAGTGGGTTGTCGTCATCAAAGCCGATGGCAGTGAGTCATCGTCGACAGCAGTGGGATGTAGTCAAGAAAAGTCGACTACAGTGGGTCGTAGTCCCTAGAGACAAGTTCCCCATGTTACAATAAAATGTCTTGTAGTAGGATCTTGTAGGATCTTTGTACTTCGTACGGGTCCAAGTAAATCAAATCGCAGAATTTATTAACGGCCTTTCGACAGTTAATTTCTGACCAAACATTCTGTTCTGCCACCTTCCGCCGATCGGACGGCTCAACATTCTGTTAATTACTAAGAATATACTTAGTGTTCAGAAAAGGGATTTTTCTCCCGAATTTTGCATGGTTAACATATTCAATTAAGCAATACAAAATGTTTGTGACGTATAGAATTGTTAGAAAACGTATATAAGCAGAGCAAGAATTATATGTGACGGCAGTCTACTTGTGGATCTTAATCAACCAACAACTTGTTTCATTACGCTTACCCACACACCTTTCCGTTTCTTACCCAAAATTTGTGATTTATATGCCTCGAAAGATTTGAAATCATTGTTATATATATCTTGCCACCCGCTGTATGGTGAACACCAATTATTACCAGTGCCTGTCCAAGACTCATAGCCACAATCAAGGTACATAACATCACTATTCGATATAATAATTTGGAAATTGTTCTCGAGCAAATTTGAAACCATGGGGTCATCCAAATTTGTCCAGACCTAGTTAAAATACCGATATCATAAGTATTTTAGTTTGATAAATTACAATAAAACAAACTTGAATAATGTATCTTTGGTTGTCCAAGTAATGCAAATACTCTGGCTCCGTCAAGGTACTTGTGAACAAAATTATTTTCGTGTTGTTTCTTGCCCATTTGTCTAACTTTTCCAAGGCTTTGTTTTGAAAATAAGACCATAATCGTGTGTATCCATCATCATTTAAAGCCCATCCACGATTCAGCATCCAAGTCGTCAAATTGGAACTCGTTTCCCAGCACTTGAAATGAACTTCATCACCTCCCATGTGAAACACGTCGGGTGAATGAAACATATCGATCATTTCCTTGTAAATATCATCCAGTACATCGTACAACCGGTCAATGGTTGGATTGAATTGTCCACACTACGACGGGAATTATTTCAAGGTTTTGAAGGGGTAGATTATGAACGTATAAATATTTACCGGCGGCTCATAACAATAATTTTGCCAAGGTTGTATACCAAAGCAAGTTAATAGTTCTGTAAATTGCCACCCCTCGCCTACATGAGCTGGAGCATCCAATTCAGGTATTACGCGGATGCCTCGGTTATATGCGTAATCAACAATCTGTTTTAAAATAGCTATTTCTAACACATATACATAGTAAAACTATAAGAGACATTTATGCGCGTTTTCAGTAAGTACGGTTACCATTCACCCACAGGACATTTCCCGGACAACGAGGAATCTTGTAGCGTTAACGCTTATTCCTACTTAAAAGCAAGTCTGTGCTAGTCAATGAAAACTTAAAATAAAAAAATGTTATCGTCGGTAAACCGAATCCGTTCATGGAACAGTCGCTCTAATAGCGGTCGTTAATCTATTAGTAACAGCCTAAAATTTGAAAAAGAAAACATGCACTTATTAACCAATATCTCGGCCGGTACTTGCCGGAATGAGGCCCGTGAGGTGTCAAATGAAAGGTTTCAACAGTGTGAATGTAGCGGAGTTGGGTTGAAGGAAAACGGTTGAGCGGTTCGGTGTCCAGGGTCGGTCAAAGGAGGCAAAAATGGACAAAAATTTGCTCCGCTGCCCGAAAATTACTGAAAAATTAATTTTTGATATGTTGTCGGGGATGGTGCAAAACGTCAAGAAAACATGTTCCGGGGTGGTACTTTGTTCTGAAATAAGGGAGTTATGGGTCAAGAAAGGGTGAAAATTGAAAATCGGTTAAAAGTCAGTCAAGATGTCGTCTCAGAGATTTGGTCGGTGAAGCAAAGTCTTAGAGTTTTTGATGACCTACAACTTTGTAGTAGAAAGTTTTTTGATCCGACTTCATGCGGAGGAGCTCACTCACTTTGTTGTTAGGGAACTTTTGTTGTTGGACAAAGTAGAGATAAATTTTGAGGGTTTCGGGAATATTTTCTCGTAGTGATCTCCAATTTTCTCAAATTTTGTCAAGTTAGGTAGGTCTCGACGAAATCTTTCGGATGGTTTGTAAATACTTTTTGATGATATTTTCGTAATATTTTTAAATTTTTCGTTTTTTTCATCAAAAATCCTCGCAAAGTATTCCACACCCTACACCTTTCCCACTGACAAAATTTGTTGCAATTTCGATACTTTTCGGATACTTTAAAAGTACTTTTAAAGCATACTTGAAAAGTACTTTTAAAGCATACTTGAAAAGTACTTTTAAAGCATACTTGAAAAGTACTTTTGAATCATACTTTAAAAGTACTTTTAAATCATGCTTTAAAAGTCTACCTAACATCCTACAGCCGACTTCACATCATCACATATTACAATCCACCACTCCAAATGTAGCAAGTAAGGTCGCGTTTGAAAGATATTAACTTTGTCAAGATTATAGGATGTTTCGTAGGACCTGCCGCTTGAAATTGGCTTCACGAAAAGCCTCTAAAAAAGCATATTCCCGGAGGAATTACCCACAAAATGTAATTTTTCGAGGGTCGGTGAAACGTTTTCGCCCATAGATCCGAAAGTATAGCAATGAAAGTACCAAGTAAGATGTCAAATGAAAGATATGGATCTCTCAAAGCGAGCGGTAAACATTTTCGGAAATCGTTTGAGTCTTTCGGGATGTACAGTTCTTGGAGTAATGGTATGTCGTGCTACGCGCAAATATACGATAGGGAGTGATTTTTCATCAATATTTTCTTACAGACAAGGTACACAGAAACGGTTCCAAAGGCAAAGTTGTTGAAAATTACAAGGGGAACATTTTCGTCCATGGAACTAGAGTTTTCGGTGTTTACCTAAGGGGCCCAAAGTCGGGTGTAATGTAAAAATATAAATTTTTGTTATGTTGTAGTGAATTTTAAGGAGAACATTTTTGCCGAAGATAGGACTTTAAAAAGGATGTATAAAATAAACCTTTTTGTTTATAGTCAGGCTGTAGGTCGGTCCTAGTACTTCGGAAGCGCTTTCGTAATAAGCAATTTCTAGAAACAAACAGAAAATTGATTTTTTGGAAAAGAATACGAAGATTGCGAAAAATCCATAAATTTTAAGAGTTTCCGATCTTATAATGGTTTAAATTACATTTCGATAAATTCTTTGACGATGGTAGAATTCAGTACGACAAAGAGTTTAGTACGAAAAAGGATTTGCTTGATTTGCAGCCATTAAATTTTCAAGTCTACAATTTTGTTGATGTTAGCTTATTCATTCTTAGGACATACTAAATTGTATGCAGCAATGAATTAGCATAAAAATAATAACTCGTACATTCAAATGACAAGAACCAAATATAACTTTAATTGAATTTCAGTCTGTCTGCAATGAGAGAATACATTACATTATTTCTCAGTCACTTAAACTAAAAAATCAAAAATTCCTTTAATTTTAATCATTTCCCGCAGCCTACTTGCTCGACTCGTTTACATGGTATACTAGTCGAGAGTGGTAGCAGGACATTTTTATTGGTAACTCGATTATTATGGATTTATTAGTCAAGGTTATTGTGAATAACAAAAAAAATGTCCTGTGTCACCGTGAATGAAATCACCATGGAAACATGAATGAAAGTCATTCAAATATTTGTTTTGGTTTGGTTTCATACGTATGTAAGCGGGGGAATGATTGAAAAATGTTGTAACACACACAACAAATGGATGAGAATAACTTCTTTAGACTTTTCTTCAATTTTTACTCGCGATTTATCGAATTAAAAAAAAATTATTTCAAAACAAAACATTTTGAAATTCAGTCCAAAGCATACTTTTCAATGTGGTATACTTGAGAACGAATCAATGAATCATTTGATGAGTGATTTTTTAAATTTGCTTTCCCTTAAGTTCTCTTGTTTTTCCATATTTAGTCGAGAACGATAAACTATTTTAAATTCAACTTGTACTAAATACGTCCAATATAGTGCTTGGCTGGAGAAAAGTCCACGGGCTGCCGTCCTGGGACTTTTCTCCAACCTCGCACTATATTGTCCATATGTAGAACTAGTTGCATTAATAACTATTATTACTATTTCATTGAAAAAAATAGACCCTTCCCCCTCACTGAAAAATCCACCCAGTCCAAAATTCTTGAAAAAGGCTCTGCTCATGTTTACATTCCGGAAATTATCGGAGGTTCGTTTTTGTTATAAATTTTGGGATACCAACCCTCCATATTTAATTTGTGTACATTCCGTTATTATACTTGATGTGGAAGCCTTCCGCACCCAACACTCAAAACAAAAGTCGGCGCGTCTGCTAAAAACAAGACACACTCTCCTAAAAATTTTAGTTACTCCTAAAACAAAAGAAATTACAATAACTTGTTCTGCCCAATTTCAAATGTCAATGACAGTATTTCGTTAAATTTGATACGGGCGCGTGCTTATAAATTTACTTGTTAGCTGTTTCCAAGGTCTGACATAGAAAAAATACATTGAAAAAAGAGATAAATGTCAATAATGTTGACAACAGCACAACAAGTAAATTTAAAAGCACGTGTTTGTACGTTAGAGAATGTAGCCAAAAGATCATCCAAGAAATTCAACGTTTTTTGACAATTCGGCCGACAAAATTCTTTTTTTTCACCTCTTGTTCTCCGCGTAAGCAAAATAGTAATTATGTCGCCTAAGCTGTCATGACGCTAAACGATAGCCCAACCAATCTAGAAAATATCGGAAATTGTAAATATGTACCTCTGATATATCATCTGCGGTATAAACTTTTGCACTGTCATAAGCGCCATAGTCCGATAGATAGCTGTGTGACTTAATTGACATGGGCCAACTATGCGAATCAGTTATATGCCAGTGAAACGCGTTGAGCTTAACCATTGCCATTGCGTCTGTAAGCCGATATTTAACATTTTAGCAAATCAGCACTTTCGAGCCGAAAGTGAGTTTATTCACACCAAATAAGGCTTTCTATCAGGTCAGCATCGAGTCACGCTTAACGAGATCTGGCCATTTTGCAGTCGGAAGTTGAATATATGAATTTGTATTGACAAGTCTAATAACACCCAACCTGTTTTAAGTAATCGTAATCGAAAACTGACAATAAAATGCAAAAAACCTAATCAGGTCATTAGGTCAGGTCAAAAACTTGCTTTTAAGCCTTAATATTGAACTGGCCCCTGACTAATTCGAGTTTTAGCTTTAGGATAAAAGTTTTTCGATTTCTTCGGCAAATGCCGGTATGTCGGTATCCCCTACTTCGTCGGATTCGGATATATCGGAACTTACTGCCCCCTCTGTAGTTGTATAATTTCCACCGTTTGAGTTATGAGTAGAAAGGATCGTTGGTGTTTCTATCTCAGGATTTCCTGTCGAAGAGTCGTGGTCGCCGAATCCAGAATCGTCATTATTTGATTTGAAAATAAATTCCAGTAGATCATTTTAATCTGTTTGATTTGATTTTCCGGAAGACGGGTCGGTTGTAGACTCTGATATACGTCTTTTACCACAAACGTCAAACACAAATGTCGCCTGCCAGGAGTTTCAAGGTTTTCTCGAACTCCCCGTCTATTTTGAACCAGTGGTTGAATAGGCTGTTCATTTCTTAAATCTTGACTCCAATTCATTAATTTATTTCAGCCATCTTTTATCATAAAAATCGTTGGTGAATTCTCGGATTTATTTTTTCGTGTTTTCTTTAGAGCCTCCATTCTGCTTATCGTTTCTTTCAAATCGTTTTTCACCAGTTGTAATTTTCGTAATTTAAGTTCGGCTAATAACGTATTGATACTCCCAATTTTTCCGGATGATTTTTTCAAGAATTCGGTTTCGATAGCTTTGAAGTCACCAAACAATTTGCCCACTCTAAGTCCCAACAAACTGATCTCGTTAAAGGGGTCATTATATTGAGCGCGATGCGATTCGCATCGTAAGGTCTGTGTGAAAGCTCAACTTAACGAAGCTAACATTAAACGGAGCTAATAGCCGAGTAAGGATACGCAATCAACTGTCAGAGAGCCTGACTCAGACACTTTCGACATTTAGGAAGGCCTACGTCAATGAGATCCTCTTGCAACGCTGCTTTTCACATTTGACCCTCGAAACAGCTGTACGAGCTGTACGAACATCAAGTCCTTCGGTTTTGCAGATGACCTGGACATAATTTGACGAAATATGGATGTTGTTAAAGATAAGTTCATGGCCTTGGAGTACCGACCTTGGGTTGAAGGTCAACGACGGACGGAAAAACGGAATATATGATTATCCGAGGGGTGACGTACTTCTTCGGTTTATGGAATAAATGGGAATAAATGGAATAAATATTGGAATAAATGATAATTTTTTCAAATTCGTCAAAACCTCAAATAGACTTGATTTGATGGCAACGCACTCAACAAACCATACTAATGTGTCAAAAAGTGCGAAAACTTAAAAGAATTTTTGTTGAAAAATGGAATAAATGGAATAAATAAATTTATTTCATTTATTCAAAAAAAAAAAAAATAAAATTTAATCTCAAGATGGTTTAAATGCTTTATAATTTGTACAAACCTTTTTTTGAACTTATTTGTCTAACTTGTGATGAGTTTGGTTCAGATATTTCGCAAAAACAACAAAAAAAATTTTGGGAATAAATGGAATAAAAGAATAAATGAAATAAATGAAGTGCGCCACCCCTCGTGATTATCCCACCTACGAATCGATATCAGGAAGATAACGTAACGATCGACAAACACACATTCAAAATGATCAACAAGTTCGTATACCTTGGATCGGAGCTGAACACTAACAACGACATCACGGACGAAGTGAAGAGGCGAGTAACTTTAGGCGACCGGAGTTATTACAGCCTGCTGAAAATTTTAAATCCAAGTCAGTAGGCCGAAATTCAAAATGCGCACTTCATAAAATTGTGATCAGACCGGTAGTTACGTACGGTTCGGAGTCGTGGTGCTTGGCAAAGAAATATCCCTGCACACATTCGAACGAAAGGTACTGCGTACAATATTTAGACCAGTATTCGACCGAAAAGTGAACCAATGGCGCAGACGATATAATCACGAGCTCAGAGAGCTTTTTGGAGAGCCCTACATAGTCAGAACAACGAAAATAAACCGACTACGTTGGCTCGGTCATGTAGAACGAATAGAGGAACATCGTATTCCGAAAAAAATTCTGATATCCAAACCTGAGGGCAAAAGGTATGCAGGGCGACCCGAATCCCGGTGGAGCGACGCTGCTTTTGCCAATTTACGAACTGTGGGAGTAACCAGCTAATCGCAGGATAGGCCTGGAGAAGACCAAGACCCTTAATGGTTTGTAGTGCCGGTAAAGTAAGTTAGTCCCCTTTCAATAAGGCCCTTATAACATTATTTTTGGTATTATCACTCAATGTAAATTAACATTTTACCGATGATTTTCGCCAATTTTTCCTCGTTTTCGTTTTCAGGTATACCTAGAGATTTTATGTCGCAGAAATTGAAAAATTGTATTTATTTATTTTATTTTTAAGGTAATGGATGCATGAAGGATATCGGTTTTATTTTTCTTTTGTTTCAGGTCGAACGCGATGTAATCAGATTCAGGCCTTTGTTTGAAAAAATGTTAAGATAAATGAGGTGAGCTGCCAGAATGAGTTTGTTATTTTCCATTTTTAGTAATGAAATATTTTGATGGTAACCTAAAATGACCTGATAGTAAGCCTTAACACCAAAAAATTGAATATAAAACAATTGATTAACGAAACAACACGTGTCTTACCTACCTTACCTGCATTGGCTCAGGCGCCATGAATTTTCTCTTAGGTCCCATTTATCTGGTCGATAATTCCTGGGTGGTAATTCACGTTTGTTTCGGTCTCGGGATAATTAGGCACTTGGGGCAAAATACCCGTCGCCTTTGCTTGCTTCATGTCAAAATTAATGGATTACATAAAATTGTTCTATTATGCCCCTTGTATAAATGGGACTTGTGAGATAATTCATGGCGCATAAGAAAATGCAGGTAAGGTCGGTAAGAAACTTGTTGCTTCATTTTCGATATTTTCAAATAACGCTTACAGACACATTGGAAAATATCGATAACGAAACAACAAGTTCCTTAACCTTTCCTGCATTTGATCGTTTAAGGGGTCATCCCTAAATTACGTAACGCTTTTTCAGTGTTGCCACACACTTTAAATCTGCGATATCTCGAAATAGACGCATTCCAGAAGGGTCAAATGTATGGCCGACCCCCCCATTTACCCCC
>CM055404.1:61330091-61389982 GCA_029228625.1 Pseudolycoriella hygida | reverse complement strand
TTGAGCCCCCCCCCTGAAAATGGTCGCTAGCTACGGCCCTGTGTATGGTCGGCCATACATTTGACGTCTCAAAAGTAAATATTTTTCAAGTTATTGATGATTTAAATCTGATGGCAGCACTGAAAAAAGCGTACGTAATTTATGGATGGTCCCCAATATACATCTGTGAATATCTGGCTTTTAAAGTCAATAACACGTCTGACCAACTACATGTTGGCTGGTAAGATGCCTTCAAAGCTATGCGAAATATGTTACGGTGCATCATTATGTGCATTGCTGAAAGAAGATGGTGGAGTTCCTCCTATATCGCTGTGGGTAACACATTTGGCCGTCTCACGTCTAAGCTGTCATGCGCTTCAGTTCGAATGGAAATCATCATTCGCACCTAGACAAGTTGGATGCGGTGTACTAGGAGGCAGTAAAGCCGCGGCTTATGCAACAAGATCCTTTATGAAAATACATCAAAACAAAACCAAAGTTATTGTCAAAATCGACTTTCGCAACGCGTTCAATGAGATAAATCGTGACAAGTTTTTGGAAGAAATGAGAACAAAATGTTCGGCGATTAACCCGTTTTTGCGGCAATGTTATTCTGCACCTACACTGTTATTTTTCGGCGAAGACACGATTTGGTCACAAAATGGTGCCCAGCAAGGCGATCGCTGTGGCCCACTTCTGTTTTGTTCTGCCATTCAAGCAGTCTTAGAATCACTTATATCAGAGTTTATTGCACTTTACTTAGATGATGGTTTGATAGCTGTGATTATGACAGTGTGCTCGAAGACTTCAACACGATCTTAGTTGAATGCGATAAAATTGGGTTGCAAGTAAACACATCAAAATGCGAGGTATACTTCGGAACCAGATCCAGAAATCATGAAAACCTTCAATGAGAACGCTCCAGGAATCAAATTCGTCAATGAATTGACTTTCCTGGGTTCGCCGATATCGTAGAACGCAATCAAAAGAACATTCGAGAAAAAATGGACAGAAATGCAACTTCTATTTGAGAGATTGATGGAATTGGATAACAACCACATTTCGTTTTATCTCTTAAAAAATTGCTTATGTATCCCAAAACTGGTCTATCTGATGCAAGTTTCACCAACTTGGAACATAAAACAGACTATCGAATTGATGGACGCTGGAATTACTTCAACACTTGAAACAGTGATAAATTCTAAGCTAAAGGAAAGTGACCGTATTGCGTCTTCGTTGCCAGTACGCGATGGGGCATAAGGAGTTTCTATCATCAATAAACAGTGTATCCGAAATGATCAAGTACATGTTACAAACCCCTTCGCTGGACGTTTTGGATATTGCTGATTACGTTGATGGTCTATTGACATGGAATGCCATCAACCCTGATATGGGATATGGTTAATGTGAATAGATTGTGTAACGAGCTGTCATTCGATACGGATGAGGATAAAGCAAGATGGTCAGCCTTTCGTCAACCAGAATCCAGTTCATGGCTCCACGCCCTCCCATCAAGATCCATTGGCACCCTATTGGAAAACAACATCTTCAGAATCATAGTATCTCTACGATGTATGCGTGGCACATATTTCCATCTGCGGTGCTAAAGTGGACGAAAAAGGGCGATACGGACTCAGCTGCAAAAAAAGTGCTGGTCGATTCTCATGTCACGCTGAGCTGAATTTGATCATTAGAAAGCGTTGGCCTCAGCCGACATACCATCAAAATTGGAACCACCAGGCCTCTACAGAGAAGACGGCAAAAGAGTCGATGGGTTAAATCTAGTTCCGTGGTCAAAGGGTAGTTCACTTATATGGGACGGCGCGGCACCTGCACGGACACCCTAGCACCTAGTAATGTCAAATCAAGTTTACGGAAAGCCGGCAACGCAGCTGAGAACAGAGCAAGAGTAAAAGAAAGTAAATACAGAATACTCATCGATCAGAATTACCACTTCGTGCCTTTCTCAGTGGAGACATTCGGTCCATGGGGTTCAGAAGCTATGAAATTCTTCAGTCTTATGCAAACGAATAGCGTCGAAAACTAATGAATCTAGAACGAGGTCATTCCTTCAACAAAGAATCAGCATGGACATTCAACCAACAAACGCGGCGTCAATAATGGGTACCTTTCAAGAGTCAGTGACAGAGAAAATGGAGGAGATTTTTTATTTAGTGTCATTTTAATTAAATTATAAATTGTTGTTTCGACAAATACTTTAATGTACGAATGCTGGGAAATAAATATGAGATTTTGCGTGGAAAATGACGATTTTCTAAAGGTCATATCTTCGGATGCACTGGACCGATTTTAATGAGCAAAATATCGATTTCAATCAAAATTTTACGTAGAATTATAGGTCTCAGGGGGTTAGTAGCAAGGGAAAAAAGTCAGAAATTAGCTGTATATGTAATTTCGCCGTCTACGAAAAAAAAAATTTGTACGTATGTGGACTTGGCCAATTTTCTTATATTTTATCCTCTAATATGCTTTTCACTTAGCTTTTTCCAACCGCGCCGGTCGGAAATAAAAAACAAGTGCGCCGAAGTACGCCGCCGCGAAAGTTATATCAGCCGATTGAGCCGCCGCCGGCATTTTAAAATTTTGCGTCCGCCGCCGCCGACAATTTTTGACCGGACCACGGCTCTAGTCACAGCTCGAGTATTTTCGAGAATTAAAAAAAAATAATTTCACAGACTTTTCTTTATTTTAGTCAACGCAAAGTACAAAAAAAACTGACAGAAGTAAGGTCAGAACACTAATGCCTATTGCGACACAGTTGCTGTTTTCATCACATTTTTGTCCGCAGTCAACGTCAACGGCATATGGAGTAACATCAAACAATGACGTTATGTCTAACTGCGACAAAAAACTCTCAACAGTTATCAGGTCTCTAGAATAATATTCCAACTTTTTTTCAGCGGCTACCATTATAAAGCCATTATCACTGAAGTACCCATGAGTGTGGTTTCGTAAATTAAGAAATACGAATGGCGCAATAGCTTTCGAATTTAAAGTAAAAGTTATTGTTCTTCCATCAGGTGATATAAACGCGCCGTTGGCATAGAGAGTGGGATCTACAATATAACGCTTGTCGGTTGGGTAGTTGAGGAAAACAAAATTATCTGGAAGTAGTGGCATTGTTGTATAGACGAAGCAAGGGGAAGCGTTTGCAACACAACCCAGGGCCTGAAGTCTTTGAGCTGGCAGGCGATAATGTTCTATCGATGTCAGGTAATCCTAAGTTTTAATGAAAATCAATGGAGTTACTAAAACGGCGTAATCAGCCTTCACCTCGCCTGATGCCTGCCCAAAGCACAAAACAAATTTGTTAAATTTCCCAAAAAAGTTTCCCAACGACCTTAACTTTTTACATTCTGTCTAGGGCGGGCATCATGCGCAGCTCTTATTTGATTCATCATTACTTACACCACTGACAGCCACTTCGTCATCTAGAATAGGGGAAAGTGACCCCATGTTATAAATACGGACTCGAAGAGAGCTTTTATATTGTTGCAATGACTCCGAAATAACCTCCACCACTACATCACCATTAGTGTCCTTATATGGAGAGGCTAAAACTGGTGAGAATGCTTTCTGAGCGAAGTACGCATACATTTTCCATCTTCCGTTTATTTCTATGGAATACATTTTTAAACAAGAAATATGCAGAGAATTTCGAATTACCAAAAGTAGACCAAGAACATCCTTCCCAAATGTCGTTGAGTTGCCAATAAAGTGCGCCCATTGTATAGCCGGTACCGTTTTCGGACACATAAAACTTATCCACATTTCGTCTGTAAAATTCTGTTTGCGTCTTTTGACCCATACATTGTGTAATCTGTGTCATGTACAACATTGACGGGAACGCTTCTGTAGAATTCGGATTCACCGGCATTGGAAGGTGCGATTTTATTAAGTCATGTATATCCATTTGACCAGTCGATCCAGACCTCCGTTGACGATGATCTACCCATTCCGAAAACCAAGTCCATTGTTCAAAATTGGAGGAAACCTTTTGGCAGGTTTATTAAAAAAACATCCGTAACAAACATTTGATCCCAAACTTACTTTCTTCAAAGTTTCAACGTACGGGAAGGATTGATAACCGAATTCCGAAGCGTATCGGGTGCGTCTGGAAACCATCCAACTCCAATCCCAGTTATCTTCCTTGTAGTTGTATGGATGAGCTACCAAAATAAATCTATTTGAGTAACGCTTCTAAAGATTTGGATCATGAAGAATCGGAGAGCTAAGCTGAATCACAACTCCAACCTTAAGAATTCAGGGGCTTTGGAGCAACATACGTCTTACCTGCACGAAGATTATGAAGGAACTTCTAAAACTTCTAACAATACAGAACGGTTGTTAGGTAGTTATTTCCGACGTTAGTTGTTTTAGTTTTTTCAAAATAGTCCCAAATAATCCCAATAATCCCATATAATCCCAAATAATCCTAAATAATCCCAAAAAATCGCAAAAAGTTTAACTTCAAAAAACGCTCTAAAAATAACCAATTTGTCTTGCAAAATACGAATTCTGAGATTGAAACTGCGCAGTCTTTGATTCAATAATTTTGTACGCTAGGCGTACCTACCTATCTAGGCTTTATGGGATCGACATCTTTCATTTGACACCTGCCGACCACTGCTGACCACTGCTCCCGTTCGTTGGCGACAAATCGTATCGAAATTTTTCAACCAACATTATTCGGCAATTTTTTTGCACTGAGCCTGCACTATCGATTGACATTCAAAAGCGCATTCCACTCCACACAAGAGCACCACTTTCATACCAAAAAATTTACCAAACCGCCAAATTTGAATAGTTTTCGCTGCCTAACAACTCCTCTGGATAAAATAGGATGAAAACATTTTTTTCTGTGAAAATGTAGCTCATAAAAATCATAAGACTTTTTTCTCCGAGCAAACCCCCAGAGTTAGATCCCGGCAGCCACTAGTGGATACGCATTCGCAGGCGTTGGAGCGGGTGTGTCTGTGAGAGCACTCGAAAGCAATAAGCGAAAACGTGCATAAAGCTGCGATGCGATTAACAGAATTATGCTTTTATACTAGCAGCCCCCTGAACCCCCGCTAATTATTAGTCTACGATGCTTTATGTGCCTGTGGCGATTTATGTGCCTGATGCGCTTTATGTGCCCGCGGCGCTTCATGCGACTGTGGAGCTAAAAATCTTTCTACAACCTTCATCAGATTCGCCGTCCGCATCCCCATCACACCCCTGCAGACATTGCAAAAAAGGTGTTTAAAACATGTTTACAAGCTCCCACAGCGTCACCCCACTGTTGATCTATTCACAGTGCAGTGCCCCGGAGTCTTGAACATCAATAGCCTTTATAAATAGAGCATTTGTAGCTTCATGCAAAACTCGATCTGTGGACAGTCTTACAGTACGATTCAATTCAAAACAACCTTTCATAGGTATGGAACCAGAAATCGTAAACAACTCTACTGTGCTTCAACACGAATGAAGTTAGGGAAAGGTGCTCTAACCGTATCTGATAGCACTCTGTACTGTTCTCTCTCGGCACGCCTCACAACCCTAGACGCACTTTCGTTTCAGAAAAAGCTAAAACAGTGGCTATCGGAGCAGAAGTACCCTGAAAGCTTAGATACTATGTGTCCTTTCTAGCTCCGTCAAACAATATTCATAGTATGAGATTCAATTAAAGGGGTTGTAGAGTGTGGGCCTGTCGAACGGTACTCTCCATCTCAAATCTCAGAGTGTTAATTCACATGTGATATTGGGGTGGGAAGAGCAGGGTCGTCATTATGGGCCCATGTGTTTTTATTCCCTCTTGCTTGACGTTTTATAAATCGCTGAGATATCGGAAGTAGGAACAGCTCAAGAATCCACGTTTTATACCACTTTTTCGACCGTAACTTCGACAGTTTTCGACCGATTTTGCCCAAATTCAATCTTGTAATTAATTTTCTGATTATCTTTCAGGAAAATAAAGTTTTTGAAAATCGGATTTATCCGATTTATGTAGAAAAAATACGCTGGGTCCTAGTATAGATTCAGTTTTACGCCTCTGGCTGAGCCCAAAGGTTCAAAATTAAAAGAACTTTCTTCCATAAAATGTCGGGGATGCCCAGGCCTTTCGAACAAAAAAAAAAAAAATTATGACAATCGGAAAAGATTTACTCGACTTATGTACAAAAGATCAAAAACGGCCCTAACTCAGCGGCCTTTGGGCCGACAGTGCTCAGATTTAATCCCATCAAAATATTTTGATTATCTTTCAGGAAAAAAAAGGTCTTGAAAATCGGTTGAGTTCGAGTTATCATGTTGACCGACAGGCGGACGGACGGCCATTTTTGTATTATTGAATCGTCATCTAAGAACCATGATCGAAGCTCTCCTCCTACTCCCGGGTCGAAATTGGGGTGGTTACAAACGTCGTGGTAAACGCATAGGACCCCTTTTCGAAGAACTTCGTTCTTCGAACGGGTCTAATCAAGTCAAACCCGTCCTAGCTCCCGTCGACATACCTTTCCAAATCCCCTTTCAAATACGTTTCCCAATCCCCGTCTTAACCCCCGTCCGAACCCCTCCATTCAAATACCCTTCAGAACCCCGTCTTACCTCCCGTTCAAAAACCTTTACAAATCCTTGTCCAAATACCTTTCCAAATACCTTCGAAAACCACTGTCTTAACCCCCGCCCGAGCCTCCTGTCCAAATTCCCTTCAAAACATAGTCTTAACTCCCGTCCAAATACTTTTCAAAATCAATGCCCGTCCAAATCCCATCTTAATTTTCGTCCCAATGTCGTTCCAAGTAACACTCAAAATTCCGTTTCAAATCCGACATTATTTTTGAAATGTCATACATATTGTGGGTTCCGGAATCTAACATTTCTGTGTGACATACTTTATGAACGGCCCTTTGCGAAATTTAACATTACTTGTCGTGGTTTTCTGGAATTTTATGTGACTTTTTGTGATTTTGGACGACTTTCCAGAACATTCGTGCATGACTTTTCGTGACTTTATGTGATTTTTCGCGATTTTCTGACTTTCCTGCTCATTTTAAACTTTCAGGATGACTTTGTAACTTTCAGGATTTGATGTTATTTTTTCTGCGGTGGTCTCGACTTCCCAGAGCTGTTTCCACCTCGGTAAAAACCTTGACGACAGACATACATACACAAATTCCGTTTTAGTTCCAGAGGCTAGAAAATATTAACATTGGCGACTGGTGCATTTTTTAATTGAGTGGACAAGCATATATAAGGTTGATGCACAGTTTTCGCCTTATAAGCGGAAAAACATTCAAAGATCAAGATTTCGCCTAGTCATTTGCTTCAGTGCAGTCCGTAAAGGAAGTTGGTACTATTAGAATAGTGTCGGCGCATTATTTCCTCGACCTGTTGACAAACGCGTATTTGAAAATTTTCAGTGATTTAATGGAAATATTTCTGTGTCTATCCATCAAAACAATGTGCTGAGAGTATCAAGACGTGTTATTGAGTTGATTGAGAAGGAATTGGTTGAATAATGTTAAATTGATATTAAAATCCTAACTCATGTATTTTTATTTGTAAGACCTTCTTTCGTATGAAAAGACACAAATTTTTACAGGTGGCTGACTTTTCTGACTTTGCTGACATTCTGATCCTACTACAAATTTGAAATAATCCCAAATAATCCAAATAATCCCAAATAATCCAAAAATAGTCCCAAATAATCCAAATAATCCCAAATAATCCAAATAATCCCCAATAATCCCGAAAAATCCCGAAAAAAAAAGAAATTTATCTCTTACGTTTCACCGTTTAAGGTTCAAGAAAAGCATAATTCCAGTCCGGAAATCCTGTCAATAAAGAAAACGAGGAATCCTTCTGCTGTCTGTCGTTGTACGAGGATGGATCGATAAGACCTTAGAATCAGATTTAAAGCGTACATGTGTGTTAGAATGCAATTCATTTTTGAAAAGTACAATCCTTTCTAGGATTCCAGAAATTTTTTCAGGTAAATTCATGCATTTGTTCCAGATACACAGCAACTAAAACCTCATACGTTTTGAAATTTTTGGATTGTATGTTTTTTTTAGAAATTTTAAGGAAATTTTCTTTGAATCTAAGCTGCGAATTGCTTATTTCAAAAGTTTTAAAAAGTTTTGGAGTGTTTTTTGGGCCCTTATCTACAAATTAAAGCAATTTGTAGAAATATTCTTGATTTTAAAGTCTTCCAATATGAAAGTTCTTGAGAGAACCTCTATTTTTCTAGTCATTTCGGAACACTTCCGAAGAAAATTACATGATTGTTATATACAGCATTGCTCATCCCATAATCTTTTCACATGAAAACTTCCTAGGTCTTGGTCTACTACCTATAATTTTCAGATTCTAGATTTTTGAAGCTTTACTAGGACAATCATTCATATACAAACGGGTTGGAAATTTTATTTAGTTTAATTATAAATAGAAAATTTCATCAAGACTTTTTGACGAAGGAATGGTACCCAAAATGCAAGAAACGTTAGCCCTCTGGATAGCTAGTGAAATGCGTTGAACAAAGTACTCGGAATAACGTGAATAGCCACTCATCTCGTTAAGTCTTGAACCAATTTTACTAACTAAATCTATTGCTTCAGACGACCAAGGACCGAGGGTCTCGACAACAAATGCATTGAATATATAATTGTTTAAACCTCGCGACTAGTTCGGCAGTACGTCTAGCTTGTCTAGAAGAGATCTGGAGGTGACTCGGTGCTAAAGTGTCCTAACAGGTGGCGTCCCAAACAAGAAATCGGCTGTTACTCCAGGGCACATGCGTTAAGCCATCAGGCTTTTTACCGTCATCTCCTCCAATGCCTCCAATGTAGCGTGAGTGTGTATTGATGACAACACTTGACATAAAATCATATTAACTTCGGAATACCTAGAAAATCGACCGGCGCTTCTCTGGCAGCTTAACCCGTGTATTCCAAGTTCGGTGACGGATGTACCACATGAACAGATATGTGAACAATAAATGGGAGCACCAATTCTTAGGGCCATGCAAATTCTGATAAAGTTATTATCAAGAAAGGTGCCTATGCTCTTTGAAGGAATAACATTTATCCAAGTGGGAAGTTTTTGAGTTCTAGACACAAACTTCATTTAAATTGTACCAATTTCTTTAATTTATTTTGCCTGCTGCAGTTTCCAGCACTAAGTGCTCATCATCAGGGTTCTTGTGCAAAACTAAAAACGAACTCAACCTACAAACATGAAACCATTCATTTCGGTACTTAGGTAACAGGACACCCGACTCATTACGACGATATCCGAAATTCATCAAAATTTCGGTTGGCATCCAAAACAAGAGGACTGAGAAAGTTTTGAAGAAGGTTATCATTTGAAATTTCACACCTGTACGAGAACATCACAGAGTGGGAAAAACGCATTTATCCACTCCACCTCCTCATAGCCAAACATTGTTCACTGAATTTTACACACGAATGTTGGCTTGAAGAACTAAGGTTAATGACCGACATCATCGAACACAGAAAAACCGAAATCAGGATGACACAAACTGAAAAGTTGAAGAAATGGAAAATTGACCAAAAAGTACAACACGTTCAACGAGCATATGACAGAAAACCCGACAAATTAGACGAGTTTGTTATAAATTTATCCACGACGGTGTTAAGCGATGCGGAGTTAGACCTTCTAAACAGAGGTTTAAGTTTTGTTTTGCCACTCGATGAAATTTGTGTTGATGTGATGGCCTCGGTGAGACATATGGACACTGGCGTAAAAGAAGACATCGCAACGAACTCTCTGAATATTATCAGAGAAGTGAGAAACAACGTCACATCGAATGACACAGTGATTCACAGTGTTTCACGATGTGGTAAGAACTTTGAGAAAGAAAAAACTTGTCATTTCAGTGGCTGATAAAAGCAACAACGTCTTGGTAATGGATGAAGAGTATTACGAACGAGTCGTACGAAAAACAATATCAGGCGGTCCTTACGTTCAAATAAGCGAATGCCCACTACTTAAAATGGTAAAAGAAGTTTATACTGTTCTAGACAAACACAAGCATGTCTTATGTGATGACCCAATAAGAGAGCTACGAAATTTCAAAGTTAGCAACCCAAAAGTCCCTGATTTATACGTTCTCTTGAAAATACACAAAGAAAGAGACTGTGACGGCGACTATAAGGGAAGACCTGTAGCATCAAACACGAACGCCCCTTCGGAAAAAGTAGCAAAGAAATAGTCTAAAATATTTAATGCCCTTCCCCCGCCTGAAGGAATGTCCGTTGTCCGTTAAAAATGGGTTAGAGTTTGCCAGAGAGATAAACGGTACCAGAATGAGCAGAAATGCGTTCCAATCGAACCTGCTATGGCATACCTAAACGAATGGTTGACGAAAAGTGGCGTAGATGAAAAACTTGCCGTAGCGTATGTGGATCTAGCGGCTATGTGTATGAAACAAAATGTCTTTCAATTTCGAGGTGAATGGTTTCTCCAAACTGAGGGCACAAGCATTGGAAATTCTTTGTCCAGTTTTGTTGCTGCAATCTTCATGTGTAAATTTGAAATGTCCATCGTGAAAGAACCAGCTTTCCCGAGATTCTACAGACGGTTTGTCGACGACATATTTGCCATTACGAACGCGAGAAAGTTCGAAATAGTAAAAAACTCTTCGAAGATACAATGAATAAAATTAAGCCTGACGCCGTGAAATTCACGATAGAGAGAGAAAGAGATAATAAGATCCCCTTCCTGAATGTAATGGTTGAAAATGTAGATGGCATACTGACCGTAGATGTATACAGGAAACCGGTGAGCACCTTGAGGAAAATAACGAGTGACTCATATCACGACAGGAGACACAAAATGGCGGCGTACCATTCGATGGCGCATTTCATGACGAATCTTCCCCTTACGGAGGAAAAAGTAGCGAAAGGGACAAGAAAGATCGTTGAGATCGGAGCCGTAAATGGTTACAACGCCACGACAATTAGAAGCATCATAAAAAAACACCAAGTCAAGAGAACATTGAGAGACATAACGACGCTAACCTTAACCAGCGATAGTGAGCCAGTCAGAAGAGTAGGTGTTCGCTACTACCCGGAAGTAACGGTGAAGCTGAAACCGATTTACGAAGTGCATGGCATTGAGTTGGCCCATAGAAATGCTGGAACGTTGAGACAATTAGTCGGCACGATAAAAGACATCCAACCAGACCTTCATAAGTCCGAGATTTATCGAATTCACTGTAGTTGTTGCGGCCGGTTATATTTTGGGATGTCAATCAGAAAGCTATTCATCCGTTTCAATGAGCACGTTAGATCAGCGAGGTGGAAGCGAAAAACGGCGGTGGGTAAACATATTTTCAGCTCACAACATGAGGTCAACATTAGCCACCTAAAGTTAATACGTGAAGTCAGAAGACATAACTAACGAGACGACTAGCGATATATCAGACGATGAGTTTCAAGATTGCGATTACAGATGACGAAGAAAAAGCTTTGGATATGTTTTTGCAGTCATCGTCGTAATGAGTCGGGTGTCCTGTTACCTAAGTACCGAAATGAATGGTTTTATGTTTGTAGGTTGAGTTCGTTTTGCACAAGAACCCTGATGATGAGCACTTAGTGCTTGAAACTGCAGTAGGCAAAATAAAATAAAGAAATTGGTACAATTTAAATGAAGTTTGTGTCTAGAACTCAAAAACCTCCCACTGGTAAAGTAATTGTGCCGAGTTTCGCGAAAGTTTCGAAAGATATTTTCTTGGATTTGTATTCCTTGATCATATAATTTAGAAAATATATTTATCCAAGCATTTGACTCGCTACACTGCAGAGCGTTAAATCTTGCGACGTGAATTGCTTCTGTGTAATTAAGCTCGTCTCTAATTATAAGTTCTATGTTTATCTTGTCCCATGTAGATTGATGCCAAGGGCTCGAGGGAATAGTGTTGTTTAAAGTGGTCCATTCGGTCAAGGCATCCCGTTCATAACAAATGAATATCTCGTCTGATGGTGAGAGTATTTGACAGAGGAGGTTAGTCACGCAATGAACAGAGCTCAAGAATGCTGGAAGAGTGATATCTTTCAGTTTACGTATTCCGAGACCACCATAAGAAGTAGTAAGCGTTGCTTGAATCCAGGATTTGTTCGATAATTCAATGTTCAAAATGGATTCTAACGTTTCTTTAAGTTTGTTGTCGAAAGAACTGATGATGCCGCCGTGTGACCAGCAAGGAGATGAACGTTAAAAATAGTTTAACTTCGGAATTGCGAAACAATTTTTTAGTAAGTAATAGGCCGAATGAGCTGGTAAGTTTTTCAAGCGGTCAAACATGACATTGACGTTTTGCAACAAAGAAGAGGCAATATTTTCCAAACCGGATGCTAGAATTGGAGAACCCAATAAATTAAAACTGGAGTTGTCAACGATTTGGATCGCTGGAGCATGAATGTTAAATCTTTGAACAACGTCGTCGTCTATAATGCCAGATGAAAAATGTAACTCACATTTTGCGGAATTAACTGAGAATCCAATTTCTTTTGATAAATTAATCAAACAATCGAAATCGTCGAGAACGATATCGGGGTAGTCACTGAGTTCATTTCGTCGATGATATGGTGAATAGCCAAAGGGAATAGGAAAGCTGCTCCAGGATCGCCCTGTTGAATCACTGAAGCGGATAAAATCACATTTGAGTCGTAAATGAGTTTCGTTGGACTTGCATAGCACTGCTCTTACTCTTGACAACATTACGTCTCTGTCAATGGTGTTGTACGCATTTGAATAATCAATCTTCAAAGAAACGTTCGTCGAATTGCGTGACCTTGAAACGAAAGACCTGGTCGCATGTACAGCGGCTTCGCAGCCGCATCTTACGCCGAAACCCAATTGACTTGAACCAAAGTAATCGCCGAAAAATTCCTTAGCATGACCTACAGCTAGTTTCGATGTTAGTCTTCTAATTGAAAGACCTATAGCAATGGATCTTATGCCGCCGCACTTCTTACGTAAAGCACATAAGGATGCCCCATAAACAAATGTACGTACTGTTTCGTTTACTTCGCCTCGTAACATAAAATTACACAAGTCGGTCAAAGCGCTTAATACATCTACGCTGGTATTTTCTGCGGAAATCGAGAGCATATCTTTTAGGAATTGTGCACGGAAACCATCGGGCCCAGCAGCGATCCACTTGCAAAACTCATAACAACTTTTTTTACTAGAGCTGGCGTAACTTGGAGACTCTCCTCGGTTGGCTCAGGTGCAGGAGGCATTGATAATGGATGTGACGGTTGGGGATGTTTCGCTAAAAGCGAATTTAACGTTTCCGTATTGGTGGGAACGAAGGAATCTTCAGAACTTAATAAACGCACGGCACCCCTAACGTCGAAATCGGAAAGTTTAGATTCGACCCGCTTATAGAAATTAACGGATTTTCTTTTTTCCATTTGACTGGGTGGCAAATCCATGGAGACGATGTTCTCCTTGACTAAGGCCACAAGACTTCTGGACTTTTCTTTTTTCTCTTGAACGGGGATGTGAAATGCTTTATAGGAGAAGGAGAACAGATTCAACCATGATGTCAAATCATTGAAAGCAAGGCAATTTCTAATTAACTGTACGTATGATTTAGCTGCCAAAGTCTAGCTCCTTTCGGTATTCGACGTAACACTCCAACCTTAGATTTCATGCCAAAAACCCTCAAAAAATCGGCTTCACAGGCTGACGAAGCATTCGGGATCACTCTATTTACATGTGGAATTATCAGAGGAGGTGACTCTGGATGACATTTTGTGTTGTGAATTTTTAAGCCGCGTACCGAATAGAGTGACCTAGGCCGCTCTTGTGGACAATTTGAACAGGAATATGATAAAATTGGCAAAGTTGAAGGATGATCGCCCCTAGTGTGATGAACATTTCCACCTTTTATTTAAGCGTGTCAAAAAAAAAAAAAACGTGGGAAGTAAATTCACTTTTAGTCACCTGACTTATATTCGTCGGTTTATTGGACCCGTACGAAGTACAAGAGGTCCTATACGTTTACTACAAACAATTTTATTGTAACATGGGGTAGATCGAGGTGGGAGTGGGGGGATGCATCTATTATCGTCTAAATATGACGAATCAGCAATAAAAAAAATGTCCGTCTGCCCGTCTGTCTGTCCGTCCGTCTCCACTTTTTTTTTTCCAAACGGCTCAACCGATCAGCGTAAACTTTTTTTTCCCTGAAAGGTACATGCCTCCCATGATTCAAGTTCGAAGATGAGCAAAATCGATGAAGAGGTTCTGGAGATATGGTCGATGAAGTGACCAAAAACATGGTTTTTCGAAGGTCGGTGAAGCTTTTTCGCAAATATCTCAGCAAGTATAGCACGGACATTCCTCATTTTGGAGTCAAATGTCAAATTTTTGTGGGAATCGGTACAGGGGTCTGGGCACTGGGACCAATGGAATGAACGAAATTGAGATTCTTGGCCATGTACGAAAACAGTTTTTCGTTCGTCTATATTTCCTTAACTATGCAATATGGAGATTGGAGATTTACTGTCAAAGGCAAAGTTGTAGAGAATTAAATTTAAGCGAACACGTGTTTCAGGGTTTTGGGGAAATATGGCCCAATCCTGGTATATGGCCACTTCCATAATTGGGCAGAATGACCCAGATCTCCAGAACTACGAGAGTTAGAAAGTTGGTTCCAAAGGCGAAGTTATAGAGAATTAAATTTAAGCGAACACGTTTTTCTGGGCTTTAGGGAAAAATGACTTAGTCCTTGGATATAAGATTTTCTAGATTTGAATGGTCTGAGACGTACTTAGGTAGGGCCTTTGACATTACCTTGGGTAATTTCTATGGATTTTTGAAATTCTTACAGTTATTAAAGAACAGAAAACATTGGATTGTTTGCTTATTTGTATATTTAGGTACGTTCGAGTCACTTTGGCACATCTATTCTGTTTTTCACATCTATTCTGATACGTACGGGTCTTTGGTTATGTTTCTAGATTAACTTTGATATTTTGTTTAAATCATCCAGTTAAGACGTGGCCGAGAAATGTGATTCGTACTCTGGTTTCCAACCATACTTTTTTCTACACTGCTCTTCTATTTAATGAACAATCTTGATCATCTAAATACGCGATAAAAAAAGGCGATTAAAGGAGCTACAGAATAACAACTGAGGTATTGAAAGCGACTCACTAGTTCCTCTGAAATATAGAAATATGTATTCGAAATACAGTCTTTTTGTAGGCTTCGCTTTAGGAGTGATTTTCAGA
The DNA here is from genome assembly GCA_029228625.1 of Pseudolycoriella hygida. NCBI lineage: Eukaryota > Metazoa > Arthropoda > Insecta > Diptera > Sciaridae > Pseudolycoriella > Pseudolycoriella hygida. The sequence goes on along the minus strand of CM055404.1, from coordinate 61,374,731 downwards.
AAACTTCGAACGATTTTGGGACAACGTGTCGTACTTTTTCCCGATGAATGTGCCATTCGATTCCTTGTTCTATTGTAAGAAAAGTAATTCTCATTTATGGAAAATTTGACATCTCGGGGGAGTTAAGGTGTGCTAAGTAAGTCCATGTAAGGGGGTGGTAAAATGGTTTTTTGGCTATAACTCGTGTAAAACGAAATGAAATCAAATGAACTTTTATGGGATGGTAAGCTCCAATGATACAAAGGTTTTTCATCATTGGATTCCTTGGAGCCTTCCCCCACTCCTGAGTTGTTAGTCATTCTAGGTGAAAACTTCCGAAACGCTTTACTGCTTGAAGCAGCGATGAACCGAAAAACAGAGTATGGGGTGTTCTAGTATACTACCCCAACTATAAGACCATGCAAAGACTACCCCGGTCTAAGGCTGTTGCACCGGTCTGGAACAACTTTTGCAAGAAACGTCAATTTTTGGCACTTTTTCTTGACTATTTGAATATTTTCAGCTGAAGAACTGTCCTGAAACATGATCTGCAGCTGGATATGCGAAAAAGAGCTGTTCACAAGTGAAGGTGTGCTCTACGGAAGAGGGGGGTGGTGGAGTTTACCAAAGAAAGCGGGAAGATGTTGAGTTTCATATGGAAATTTAGAACGTTTTGAACACTTTTTCTATGTGAAAGTGGGCGGTAGGGGGGGGGGGTGGTGGTGAGAATTCTATAACACACGTCATTTGTGAATGAACCCCCACAAATATTTGATTTTGGTCTAAATCTAACGTTCGTAGAGGAAACGTAAAAGTAAGTGACAATTTTCACATTTTTTTTTTCAATTTATTTCAACGTTGCTTCGGAATCAAAATTAAAGTAAGAGTCACATATGTCGTATAAATTACTTAATATTCCTTCTTCTTCGGAAAAAGCTACCTGCTTTGTAGTAGGCTCAACCATAGCTTCCCTTTTCTTTAATTGTTGGATGAGACCTCGTATGCGCTTCGGTTCTAAATACTCATGAGGAGCGAAATAAAATTGATTACCATCCATCTCATCCTTCATTAATTGTGCCATCTGTTCTGCAGACAGCTTATTTTTGGTATTTGTATTTGTATTTTTGTATTTTAGAGACTCCACTAACAGCTTTTTACAGCCAATAACAAGTGTTGTATGGACCACCGGCTTAACGTGACTTCCGAACCACGTCTCAGAGTAATGCGAATGTAGCGTCTTTGTTATTATGCAATTACTCCAAGAATTGTTAGACGCTTTATTATTATCTCGCCTAAATGTAGGCTTAGATACTTCGTGCACAAATTCGTCGTATATGGGTTACGTCATACGATTTATTCAGTGTGTACGTCGTTATGGGCGCCAAACACACCACAACTACCCAACTTTTTGAAGCTTGAGTGAACTTTAGGACGTTATTAATGCGCTACACTTGCTAGAAAAATTCCATGTAGAATTTTTCCGACACGGGATTTGAACCCGGATTGTTTTGGTGGAAGGCCAGTACGCTAACCACTGTGCCAACCCGTCTTGGTGGAGACTTATAAGCTGTCTGCAGAGCACAACTTATGAAGGGAAGCTATGGTTGAGCCTACAACAAACCAGGTTGTTTTTCCGAAGAAGAAGGAATATTAAGTAATTTAGACGACATATTATGTGACTCGTACTTTGATTTTGATTCCGAGGAAAACATGGACACTACCAACTAAAGCAACGTTGAAATAAATTTGAAAAAAAAATGTGAAAATTGTCACTTACCTTTACGTTTCCTTTATGAACGTCAGATTTAGACCAAAATCGAATATTTGTAGGGGTTCATTCACAAATGACGTCTCACACTGTGTTATAGAATTTTTTACCCGCCCCCCTCACTTTCACATAGAAAAAGTGTTCAAAACTTTCTAAATTTCCATATGAAACTCAACATCTTCACTCTTTCTTTGGTAACCACCACCCCCCCCCCCCTCCCTTCCGTAGAGTACACCGTCGCTTGTGAACAGCTCTTTTTCGCATATTTAGCTGCAGATCAGGTTTCAGGGCAGTTATACAGGCTTCTTCAGCTGAAAATAGTCAAGAAAAAGTGTCAAGAAATGACTTTTCTTACAAAAGTTGTTCCAGACCGGTGCAACAGCCTTAAACCGGGGAAGTCTTTGCATGGCCTTATAGTTGGGGTAGTATACTAGAACACCCCATACTCAGTTTTTCGGTCCATCGCTGCTTCAAGCAGTAAAGCGTTCCCGAATTTTTCACCTAAAATGAATAATAACTCAGGAGTGGGGGAAGGCTCCAAGGAATCCAATGATGAAAAACCTTTGTATCATTGGGGCTTACCATCCCATCAAAGTTCATTTGATTTCATTTCGTTTTACACCAGTTATAGCCAAGAAACCATTTTTACCACCCCCTGACATGCACTTACTGAGCACACCATAACTCCCCCGAGATATCAAATTTTCCAAAAATGAGAAATTACTTCTCTTACTATAGAACAAGGAATCGAATGACACATTCATCGGTAAAAAGTACGACATGTTGTCCCAAAAGTGTACGAAATCGTTCGAAGTTTTCGCAAAATCACTCTTAAAGTGCTATATTTCGGGATCCAATCCAAATCTTTAGCTCAAAAATTTTCTGGAATCCTAGAAAGGATTGTACTTTTCAAAAATGAATTGCATTCTAACAAACATGTACGCTTTAAATCTGATTCTAAGGACTTATCGATCCACCCTCGTAATAATAATGAAAATATTTTTATTTGGACCCGTACGAAGTACAAAGGTCCTATACGTTTACTACAAACAATTTTATTGTAACATGACGAAGATCGAGATAGGAGGGGGAGGGATGCATCTATTATCGTCTAGAGAAGACGAATCAGCAATAAAAAAATGTCCGTCTGTCCGTCTCCACTTTTTTTCCAAACGGCTGAACGGATCAGCCTAAAATTTTTTTCCCTGAAAGGTACATATCTCACATTATTCAAATTCGAAGATGAGCAAAATCGATCAAGTGGTTCCGGAGATATGGTCGAGGAAGTGACCAAAAACATGGTTTTTCGAGGGTCGGTGAAGCTTTTTCGCAAATATCTCAGCAAGTATAGCACAGAAATTCCTCATTTTGGTGTCAAATGAAAGCACTTGATGTCACAAAACTGGGAACAAATTTTTGTGAGAATCGGTACAGGGGTCTGGGCACTGGGACCAATGGAATGGACGAAATTGAGATTCGTGGCCATATACGAAAACAGTTTTTCGTCTACATTTCCTTAACTATGCAATATAGAGATTTACTGTCAAAGGTAAAGTTGCAGAGAATTAAATTTAAGCGAACACGTGTTTCAGGGTTTTTAGTAAATATGGTCCAATCGTGGTATATGGCCACTTCCATAATTGGGAGGGATGACCCGAATCTCCAGAACCATGAGAGGTAGAAAGTTGCTTCCAAAGGCAAAGTTGCAGAGAATAAAATTTTAGAGAACACGTGTTTCAGGGTTTTAGGGAAAAAGACTAAGTCCTTGGATATAAGATTTTCTAGATTTGAATGGTCTGAGACGTACTTCGGTAGGGTCCTTGACATTGCCTTGGGTAATTTCTATGGATCTTTGAAATTCTTACAGTTATAAAAGAACAGAAAACGTTGGATTGTTTGCTTACTTGTAAATTTAGATACGTTCGAGATTCTTGGCCACATCTATTCTGATACGTACGGGTCTTTGGTTATGTTAAATTTTAACAAATTATTTCGATCTGTCCATGTCCATGCCACGTTTAGCAAAAGTACCCACTGGTTTCAACAATTCTATAAGCTCGTCTTCATTCTGATGTTAGACCTTTACTGTTTAAAAGGCAAATTTTTTCAGTACATAAAACACTAACGCTTGTTCAATAGATGTTTTATGACTGTCTTGTGAAAGAGTCGGTGGAACAACTGAAGATTAATTGTTCTATACGGTTGCGGTTCTAGGGCCGCCACCAAGCTCTGAGGCCTAAACAGCGTCTGCTTCTGAAATTGGCACTTCCCTGATGAATTTTCGAATGATTTGTAACTTTTCAGCTCTTACATTGAACAACTAGCAGTGATAAGACCTGACAAGAACGGTCGTCTCAAAAGGAGGTGCTACCAGGAATGCTGCAATGAATTGATTTGGTTTGATTGTGTAGAATTCATTGGTCACAATGTGTCTTATTTTCCACCCTCGTTGGACAAGTCCGAAAATCATTTAAGGCCCATAACTTCTATGCTAAAATATAGTCTACCTTTAGGCGCTCAAATATTATATTTTCGCTGATATCAGTGGCTAAAGACGCAATTTCAAAAAAGTAAGTCAGCATTTCCCTTCCTAAATATGTTGCCTTTTAATAGCAACTAAACTTATTTTTTGGGATCCTACCTACTCTGAGAACGGCGAAAAAAATCGTACAAATTTTCACAAAAACTCGTCGTTCTGAGACAAGGTTCAATCCCAAAAAATAAGTTTAGTTGCTGTTAAAAGGCAACACATTTAGGAAGGGGAATGCTGACTTACTTTTTTGAAACCGCATCTTTGTCCAACATACTTACTATACAAAGACACTAATATTTTACCAATTAAAGGATTATATTTCCTACAAACATGCGACTACGTAAAACAGAATTTAAGTAATGAAAAACATAACACAATTAAATTTGAAAAAACTAAACATACATATAATACAAGATCAGAAAATTCAATATATATTAACACCACAAAAACAAATATCGGAAAAACAAAGATAACTTTTTCAGGACCATTTTTATATAACCAAATTCCAAACGACTTAAAAAACAATAATACAAATATCAAATATTTCAAACATAAATTGAAATCTTGGCTTCTAGAAGAGGACCAAATCACAAAATTATCAAAATCAAAATTATTAACTAATTAAATAGATCTTCTTTAAAAAAAAACTAAACAAAACAAAACATTATTAAAACACAATTATTTTAAATTTTAATATACTTTTAAAGTCAATTCCTTAAATGAATATTAATTCGCTGGAATTGACTTATAATTTTAATTATATTTTTTTTTCTTTAAATACAAGCTGTTACCTGTAAAAATATTATAACGATTTTGAAATAAATAATAATAATAATAATAATAATAATAATAATAATAATATCAGCGAAAATATAATATTTGAGCGCCTAAATGTAGACTATATTTTAGCACACAAGTTATGGGCCTTAAATCGACCGCACAAACAAGTTTAAAACCGTGATCAAAGTTGAGGATGTTTTCGACATGTTTCATTGACTGCGTACTGAAATTTCACACAATGAGTGTAGGTATACGAATGCGCGGACCGAAAAGTGCTTTACATTTTGTGAAAGCATCAACTAACTTTACCGTAATGCTAGTGTCAAATCGTCGGTCAAAAACGTGGTTTCTTGAGGTTCGATGAAACTTTTTGACTTATATCTCTGCGAAAATGAGACGGAAGTCGCTCTTCAAGGCTTTGAATGAAAAATGTGGACATCAGGAAATCACGAAAATTAAATTAGTGAAAATATGTTGAGTGGTTCGGGCTGTAGTGCCCCTAATGTTGGCCAAACTCACACTACGCGACCCTACACGATATTTGGTGGTTATTCTTGAATATCCTTTTAATGATTAGGTTTTTTGTGCAGTGTTGTAGGGGCGAACTTTTTTGTATATGGAAGTATAGATCGGTTTTGCTTCGTACGGGCTTTTAGACCCGTACGAAGAACGAAGTTCTTCGAAAAGGGGTCTTATGCGTTTACCACGACGTTTGTAACCAGTCGAATTTCGACCCGGGAGTAGGGGGGGAGCACCGATCATGGTCCTTAGATGACGAATCAGCAATAAAAAACATATGCAGGGGACCCGTACGTGCCGAAAGGGCTATATTGAAAAATTCGTCCGACGGATGTAGGAGCTATTTTACGAGAAACTGGTGGAGATATCTGATGGAGCGCCGAAACGTGACATTAAGATTCTGCTTGGAGATCTGAATGCCAAGATAGGTCGCGAAGTCTTCTATCGTCCTACATATGGTAAATACAGCCTCCATGAAAACTCTAACGACAACGGTACGCGGGTAGTTCATTTCGCAGCATCAAGAAACATGGTTGTGAGCAGTACGTATTTCGAACATAAAAACATCCACAAAGCGACATGGGTATCACCTGGTGGACAAACCAAAAACCAGATTGATCACGTTTTGATAGATGGACGGCACTATATGAATTGGATGTCAGGAGCTGTAGAGGACCAAATGTTGATTCTGACCACTACTTGGTTAAAGTGGGACGTTGAAAAACTGCAGAACGAAGACATCAAACACAAATACGTGGATAGTTTGGAGCGAGGTTTGGAGAGAAAAATTATCGAAGAAATGGTCAGTGAACAACACAGCATAGACGATGTGTGGAATCAAATTAGGCGGAATATAGAGAGCGCCGCAGCAGAGACATTGGGAACGAGAACGGGAAATAAAAGAAAACTGGTTCGACGATGAATGCCAGCGAGCTCTGGAGAACAAAAACGCAGTTCGACTAAAAACTCTGAGTCAATACACTCAAGCAGGCCAGGTAGAGTACCGTTCGAAGAAAAATTTCGCTCGGAAACTGTTCCGAAACAAAAAAACGGCTGCAGGATAGGAACGTTTTGATCGAAATTGAAAAGTTTGGCAATAGGAAGGAAGCTCGGAACTACTATCGGAAAGTAAACGAATCCAAAAATGGTTACAGTCAACAAGCTTTGCTGTGTAAGGACAAGAATGGAGTGGTCTTAGCAGATGAGGAAAGGTACATTGCGAGATGGGCTGTGTACTTCAAAGAACTGCTTAATCCGAACACACCGCTCAACCGAAACGAAGAAAACACGGATGTGAAGTTTCTTGAAGGAGAAAGGGGTTTAAGGTTTCTGTGTACAAAATCATTTTACATCGCAGATAACGATTCTGGGTAATTGAAGTCCATTTGCTTACTACGCTGTTGCTGAATCGCTCACTGTTGATCAGTACGAAACATTATAACCGTAAACATGAGCGCAAACGCCAAATATGAACGGCGCTTTCATTTCCGCTCACGATATTGAAAAATAATATCTGCTTAACCCCAGTGCGGCGCTCATGCCTACCTTTGCCGTACGTACAGAGTAAGAGGAATATTTTGAAAAACAGCCTCCGAAATTTGGACCAGTTTTTCGAAAGATCGGTTTTAATCTGCTTGAGTTGTCATTGTCCTCAAAAAGCGAAAATTAACCAAAACTTCAAACCAATCTCTTCAAAATATTTGCTAAAGTTTTCTCGAATCCGTTTAAGATGCTACGTTTTCCGTTAGACGGTCATTTCGACTAGAAAAATCAATTTTTCATAAAATATTTTGAGTGCAATTCTTTCCGATTTTCTTAGTACATGGGGAGAGGTAGGGTAGCTCTCTAATTTGAAAGATTTCGTAGGAGGAGGCAGGTACTTTATGTACCGAAGTCGAGCTAATATTTCTTATCCGATTTTCCAAAGTCGTATTTTATTCAAAAGTTCAATGATAATCCAGTAATTTGTAGGAGATGATATTTTGACGCTCAAGTGGCCTACGTTTTGCTTTTCTAAATACAATTATTTCTTCTACTAAACTTCTCTACACCTAGCTTTATGAAATTTCATTTACGGTCAAGTTGCACGAGCTGGGTTTTTTACCGACCCTACAGCCCGAACAACTCAAATGATTTGGACATTTTTGGTTTTCGTACTCTGAAGTCCTTATTTTCCATTCAAAACCTATGAGAACGATTTCCTTAAAAAAATATGTTCGCTGGGTGTGGCAATGGAAACAGTTGGAAAATGCAAAATATTTGCATAAAAACTAGAAATCGGTGCTACACGGTACGCGCTTCTACATTTAGGAATTTTGTACAAAATGTTTGAAAAGTACTAGTCATTGAGAATAATTCACCACGACATCTGACGGCTGATGATCCCTTCAAAATTGGATTTGCTACTTCATTTTTCTCCACTTGTAGTTTTGTGTATTGTGAATTAAACTTTCGTTCGACTGCTTCGTTTCAACTGAGTGAAATTTCTTTTTTTTTTATGGATTTCAACATGGACATGGACTTGGATATTGATGATGATGAGCTACAGGTATGAGTCGATTAAAAATCAGTGAAATCACGTCCACAGAAATGTTGAGAGTTTATTATTCATAACTTTCGGTTGGAGGTTATGAACTTCAACAGAATTTCATACAGAGATTGAAAATTATACGAAAAGATCAAATTCATTTTTCAGACTCTACTGCGCGAATTCGACAATTCAACATTAGAACCTATAGACATCTCCCTGATCGAAAAGTAATAAACCTAAAGTTCCTCTCTTCTCTTATTGCATTTTGTTAAATTTATTTGTTTTCTTGAACTCAGATTATTGCAAGAACATGTGGAACTTGTAAACATTTCTGAGCATGAACCTCCAGTAAAACCAGAAGAGATCATTGAGACCAATTTGGACGAGCAACACAGTGACCAATTAAGGGAACAAGATCTCCATTCAGAGGTGCGTAATTTTTCATTTTTCATGTCTCATTCTTAACAAAAATTGGCTTTCCTAAGGAAGGAAATGCGCGCCGCAATTCGAGTGACGTCAACAAGAGCAGACATTCTTCTAATGCCGAGTCTCTTCACAAGTATCATAACACTAGACAGCCAGACTCGAGTTAGTTGCAATTGTTTTTCACGTCGCGTTCGTTACTAATTTACATTGAAATTTAGGCGAAAGGCTGTTAATTTGTGACATTTGTAGAAAATCTTTCATCCATAAGTCCACCCTAAAGATACACATGACATCTCATTCTGGTGAGTAGCTTACAGTCAAATAAGTTTTGAATTAAGAGAAACTTTTCTCTTAGGTGAGAGGCCGTATCCTTGTACGGTATGTAAGAAAACGTTTAGACATAAAAATAATTTAAAATATCATCAGGCGTTCCACAAAGGTGAGTGGTTGAGCTATGCGCACTTAACTACCGTGCAAAGTATAAACACCTTGCAAACTGGATTTCACAAAAAAATTATTTCGTTGAAGCCGATTTGCATGGTTTTAATGCTTTGTAGCTACGGCAGTTAACTGAAGAAATAAAATTTTCTTCTTCAGGAGAAAAGCTTTACTCTTGTCCCGAATGCAATAAAACGTTTTGGGCAAAGGGCAACTTAAAAGTGCATCAGAAAATCCACACAGGTGAGTTGTCAGAACACTTGCACTTAAAAGTGAAGAAAAGATTGAAATCTATTTTTAGGAGAAAAACCGCACTGCTGTTCCCAATGCAATAAATGTTTTACTCTAAAAAGCTATTTAAAAGCTCATCAGGTGGTCCACACAGGTTAGTAGTTGAGTTACTCAAACTAAAGTAAAGAAGAAATTTGATCTTTTTTCAGGAGCAAGGTTTTACACTTGTCCCCAATGCAATAAAAAGTTTAGCGCAAAGGGCAACTTAAAAGTGCATCAGAAAATCCACACAGGTGAGTCGTCAGAGCACTTGCACTTAAAAGTGAAGAAAAGATTGAAATCTATTTTTAGGAGAAAAACCACACTCCTGTTCCGAATGCAAGAAATCCTTCATTCAAAAATCCGCCTTAAAAAAGCATCAGTTGGTCCACACAGGTGAGGAGTTGAGGTCCTCGTTCTTAAGTGAAGAAAAAAATTAAAATTTATTTTTTCAGGAGAAAGACCTCACTCCTGTCCCCAATGTAAGGAATATTTTACGCAAACATGCAGCTTAAATCGTCATATGATGCGTTCTCACAAAAGTAAGTACTCACATAATCGAACTTTGAAGGAACTACAATAAAATGGAAACATTGCGATTCACTCAGAAACAGGTGGAAAACTGTAGTTCGTGCGTCGTGGAAAAAATTATATTACTAAGGTGGCATTTGTTGTCCTATAACAGATTTGACCGGAAGTAGGTAGCGCCATTTGATTTATCGATAATGAATTTTTGTGTATGTTTGTAAATTTGATTATCAAATGTAAGTGACGCGTGAAAATGTTTTCATTTTTTATAAAATCTTTTTATCAAATGCAAATGCAATTTGTTTTCATTCATTTTAAACAACCGAAACATCGTCCGAGTCTTGGGTACTTTGGTTGGCCAAACTGTTGTAATGAGATTTAATGGATTAAATGAGATTTAGTGGATATAGGTGATTCGACAGAATGAAAATGATTTGTAGAATTTAAAATATATTTGGTCATTTTCTTCTTGTTAGACTTCATGCCGGCCTCAAGTTGGTCCAAGAGTCCGCCCGGAAATAATCATATGTTGTAGAGAAAATTGAGTGAAACACTTTCGCTAACGGAAGTATTTGGCCTAGGCCTCTCCTTCGATAGTTCTAGATTGTGCCCTAACCCCAACTTTCTTGCGCTATGTTATGTTGTTCCTATTTCAGACAGGTATTTGTGCTGAAGGAGGACTACGCCTTCAATTCGGGCCTGAATTTGTGCTGTGGAATGGCACCACATGTAAACCCACCGAATTACCAACAAAATCGTATTACTCCATTGATTTGTGCTCCATTTGTACTGACGGCATCATAAAATTTCAAGTGATTAAGTTGCGAGCACTAATAACAGAACTGGTAAAAAAGTCATTTTTATATGGAACCCCGTGGATGAAAAATGAACTTTAGATGCCTTTCATTTCTCCGTATAGGAATGGCATTCGGCCATTTTTCTGCTAAAATTTAATTCTCTACAACTTTGTCTTTGACAGTAAATCTCCATATTGCATAGTTAAGGAAATATAGACAAAAAACTTTTTTCGTGTATGGCCAAGAAACTCAATTTCGCCCATTCCATTGGTCCCAGCGCCCAGAACTCTGACACGGTTCCCACAAAAAATTTTCCCAACTTTGTGACATGAAATGCTTTCATTCGACACTAAAATGAGAAATTTCCGTGCTATACTTGCTAAGATATTTGCGAAAACGTTTCACCGACCCTCGAAAAACCATGTTTTTGGCACTTCTTCGATCATATCTCCGGAACTACTTGGCAGTCATGGGAGGCATGTACCTTTCAGAGAAAGAAAGGGTGATTGGTTGAGCCGTTTGGAAAAAAAAGGTGGAGACGGACAGACAGTTAGACTGACATTTTTAGACCCATACGAAGAACGAAGCGCTTCGAAAAGGGGTCTATTGCGTTTACCACGACGTTTGTAACCAGTCGAATTTCGACCCGGGAGTAGGGTCCTTAGATGACGAATCAGCAATAAAGAAATCCGTTTCATTTTTGAAAATCGGTCAAGATTTACTCAAGTTATCGTATTGACGGACAGACAGACAGACCGACAGACAGACGGACATTTTTTTTCGCTGATTTGTCATCTGGAGGCAACAAAAAAAGTTTCCCCCTTACTCCCGGGTTCGAATTCGCAATGTAACAAACGTGGTAGTAAACGCATCAGACCTTCGTACTTCGTACGGGTCTAAAAATTTCCAATGTTTATTATGTCTTTCATATAGAAAAAGCTCGACGTAGCTCAAATTTCCGTCCGTCAACACGATAACTCGAATAAAACTCAACCGATTTTCAAAAGCATTTTTTCCCCAAATCAAAAAATCTTTTATGGGATTGAATCTGGGTACTGTCGGCCCAAGGGCCGCCGAGCTACCCATGTAACATTTTATAACTTAGGTTAGAAAAATGCCTAATTAGTTATATAACTTTTCTGTTCAATAACCGTCATTTAACAAATTAGTTCGATTTTTTTTTGTGTCAATTTACTTTTTAGTTTAAAGACGGTTTTATAACAAATAAGTTAAAAAATAAATTTTTATAGTACCACACCACAATATTCTTTTCATCGACAACAACATTTAATATGAAAGCAGAAGAATAACTTGGCAACCCTAAAATATCGCAACGCATGTACCTTCGATCAAAAGTGAACACATCCAAAACATTAACGACAACGTCATCGAAACTTCGAGAACAGACGCCATGACACTTTGGTTGATATAAATACTGGTCGCATAGCAGCATACACTTCACTTGAGTACAACGCCTCATGGTGGATAGTTCGCTAGCAACTGGCTTCTACCACCATTCCTTGAGTTCTCTAGCTTTGATTAGGGACGTGACTAATACTCATAGACAACGTACACTTTGTACCGACATTATATTTGTGTGGATGTACCGTATCAAGGTACCAGCCTACTATTTGTTGTTATTTATTAAGAAAGAGGCGATGTATCAAAATTATTGTACCAAATAGAGAATAAACATTATCGAGTGTTAACCGTAACCAAAACATCTTTTACATTTTTACTTATTAGTTATAAAACGGTCCTACAACCAAGAAGTAATTTTTGGACGAATAAGTTATATAACCGTTTTATAACCAATAAGTCAAAGAAATACTTATTAGTTGCATGACGGTTATTTAACGAAAAAGTTACTAGCTCGTTTCTTACTTTCAACTTTTTAGTTAAATAACCGTCCTGCCACTAACAAGTTTTTGGAAATTGAATTCAACTAATAAGTTATGCGACGGTCACTTAACTGAATCGTTTTTTATTTTTACGTTCCTTAAAAAATTTTCCAATTTAGATATCAGTATTCAGTAAACCTTCAACAAGAAAGCACGCAAATTTGTATTTCAAGAAAATGATACGTTCAAGCGTACTCTCTAGTTTCGATTTCTAGATTTCGAAGAACGTGTTCTACTGTATCTTGCGTGCAGAAACTAGATGGATCCCTGCTTTATCCTTTAGTCTGTGTCATTGTTTAATCCTTTCTGTCTTTAGCAGGGAAAGCAGTTTCGTTTAGCCTTATTCCTTTGACTGAAAGTCAAGAGTCTAATGTAAAAAATTGGGTGCAAATGAGTGTCGGTGACCTCTTTTGAAAAATAGAAATGAGTGTCCGTAACCTTTCTTTAAAAAAATGGAAATGAGTGTCCGTAACAACCAATTTTTTTGATAAACAATTAAATGCAGTCAGTAACCAAAACAAAATTGTGAAAAATTGAAATGATAAAAATTAGTTGCAGAGTTTTGGCCTGACCTGAAACCTAAAAACGTGAAATTCGAAAAAAACTTAATCGATCTGAGCAAGCAATAAAATCCTTCCATTAATTCTTGGATTGCGCTCTTTTCTCATGGCTCTAAATTGCTATGAGAATACGGATCTAGGAAATTCATGTTCACAGACCATTTAAATCTAGAAAAGCTTATATCCAAAACCCTGAAACACGTGTTCTCTAAAATTTTGTTCTATACAACTTTGCTTTTGAAAGCAACCTCCTACCTCTTATAGTTCTAGAGATATGGGTCATCCCTCCCAATTCTAGAAGTGGTCATATTCCAGGATTGTAGCATTTTTACCCAAAACCCTGAGACACGCGTTCAATAAAATTTGATTGTCTACAACTTTGCCTTTGGAAGCAACTTTCTACCTCTTATTGTTCTAGAGATATGGATTATGCCTCCCAATTCTAGAAGTGGTCATATCCCAGGATTGAAGCATTTTTACCCTTAACCCTGAAACTCGATTACCCTAAAATTTCATTCTCTACAACTTTGCCTTTGACAGTGAGTTTCCATATTGCATAGTTAAGGAAATTATTACGAAAAACTGTTTTCGTATATGGCCAAGAAACTCAATTTCGTCAATTCCACTGGTCCCAGTTGCCGGACCCCTCACCCGATTCCCACAAAATAATTTTCTCAATTTTCTGACATCAAATCCTTTCATTTGACACCAGCATGAGCAATTTCCGTGCTATACTTGCTGAGATATTTGCGGAAAACCTTCACCGACCCTCGAAAAACCATGTTTTTGGTCACTTTCTCGACCATATCTCCGGATCGATTTTGCTCATCTTCGAACTTGAATCATGGGAGGCATGTATATTTCAGGGAAAAATGTTAGGGGTGATCGATTCAGCCGTTTGGAAAAAAGTGGAGACGGACGGACGGAGGACGGATATACATTTTTTTTATTGTTGATTCTGCCAACTGCCACCTCGATCTACATCATGTTACATTAAAATTGCTTGTAGTAGACGTATAGGACCTTCGTACTTCGTACGGGTCGAACAATCAAGGAATATGCGATTAAAAAGGAATGAAATATTATACTTTTTAGTTAAATGACTGTCTCATAGCTTTTTAGTTAATAACCCTTTTACAACTGGGCAACAACGGATATATTACCGTTATTACAACGTTAGAATAACGTCATTTTAACCAATTAGTTAAAATTTTTTGCGTTTAACCTAGGTTAAAAAACCGTCATTTAACCGTTTTTTAACTACGAAATGCTACTTGGGTAGGGCCGTTTAAGTGGTTTTTGGTCTTTTGTTCATAACTTGAGTATAAATCTTTTCCAATTTTCATAAAAAAAAAATTTATTCGAAAGGTCTAGGAATGTCTCACATTTTATGGAAGAAAGTATTTTGATAAGATGCCCTTGGACTTAGCCAAACCCTGAAACTAGGCCCAACGTGTTTTTGTTTACATAAATCGGGCAAATCCTAATCGATTTTGTTGATTCTCTTTCTGTTGCGGAGGTAACCGTGTACGGAATTATATTCATAAACAAATTTGGGCCTGTGCTTGGGGCCCAAGTGGACCTCTCTCTGGTCGGCACTAACCGAAAAAACATTTTTCATTACACAAACTACGAATATTGTCATTTTCGCTTCCCAAATGACAACCGAAAAAGAAAAAATTCAACTCGGGATTGGTAAGGGAACCGAAAATATTTTCGGTTCTTTAAATGGGAGCCGAAAATAACAGAAAACCGAAAATGCTTCTTTTCGGTTCTCTAAATTCAGTTTAATTTGAGGTAACTTTGATCGAAGCGTATGCGCCGCTGCTTAGATTATTTACGAAATAAGGATGTGAGTTTCAGTTAGAAAAACTGCAGAAACATTTATAGCTTTTTAATATCTAATTGAAAGGGCTCTTTCGAAGTACACTTTCAATTGAATTTATTCCAAAATGAAGAACAAGAATAAGAACAGCAATTCAGAAACGATATGATTTTTTAGAATGGGTAATAATAGGCTACCGAAAAGCATTTGGGAGTACAGGTCCCGAGTGTTAGGCTAAGTGGTAGACCAAGGAGAAGGTTCATAGATTCAATTAAATTAGATGTAGAAGTTAGGGGACTTTCGATGAGCGAACAAACCATCTCCTTGGCAATTCAGAGAATTTTTTGTTGAGCAAAACCCAACTGTGGAAATACTTTGCAAATCTCTACGGATTAAAACCCACAAGCTTGGAATCAATCGTTCTATGCAATTTATTACATATTACTTTTACTAGGAACATAAAAACTCTGATTTGAATTATTTTGTCATAGACCTGTTGCTTAGACATTAGAGTAACCTAGAACAATTGCGTTATGGAGTTCATTAGAAGAGATAAACATTTTGGCATCAGTAATCATTTCGGTGAAAGTTCGATAGTCTAATCAATACCTCTAACCGAGACAAATAGATACGTCAACACTTTGTCCATCACGACCATCAGCATATATAAAGTTGCATGACCTGACTGAATATTAGCACTAGATGCCGAAATGTTGATCTCTTCTAATTATCTCCATAACACAACTGTTCTAGACGTGTTAATGTCTGAGCGCCATGTCAATGACAAAATAATTAAAATAAGAGCTTAAACGTTCATAGTAAAAGCAATATGTAATGAGTTGCATCTTCCGATGGCGGCCGATCGATGGAAGAGCATGGAGGACGATAGAAAGACCACACATCGAAAGGTACTAATCGTCTATAAAGTTTGATGATTATGATGCTGATTAAGACCTCTATTAGAAACTGATATTTATAACGGTTGAAATATTTTCACATTTAAATTTGCTTTTGGCTAATTCCATCGGTAACCCACACATTGTCGCTACCATGTCACCTGGGGAACGAATGTGTTTTGTCTCATGTTAATATGAGTCACATTGAATGAGTGAAAGAGATGAAATTCGTTACCCAGGTGACGGTACCGATGGAATCAGCCTTTTGTTTTTATAGTTTGGGAAGCGAAAATGACAATATTCGTAGTTGTTGTAATGAAAAAATACGTGAATCACAAGGGACGACATAAAAATTTCAACCTGTGCGATTGCAGCCCTTGCCTTCGGCGCGGGCAGCAACTCTCGCACACCGCTGAAATTTTTACTTTTCGTCCCTTGTGATCCAAATAACTATTTTGTCATATTGCAGAGCAGATTAAGGAAAACATTTTTGTCTGTGGAAGTATGTGTCAGAGGCATTTTGTTATGGCCCTAGGTCGTGTTTTTTGCTATGTTGTAGAGAAAATTGAGGCGAATATTTTTGCCTATTTGGAGATCAATTTTGTGCTTTCGGGAGGGTTCTTTTACACCGTTTCTTCGGACGGGCCCTATCGGCAATTTCCAAAACAATTTAATGTCATTTTAAATACGTTCGAGTCTTTTCAAAACATCAACTCTGTTTGCCACGTCTACGGGTCCCTTATATGTTTTTATTGCTAATTCGTCATATTTAGACGATAATAAATGTATCCCCTAACTCCTACCTCGATCCACCCCATGTTACATTAAAATTGTTTGTAGTAAACGTATAGGACCTTTGTACTTCGTATGGGTCCAAAGACCGAATCGGACCAGACTTTTGCGTACAACCCGGAAAAAACAGGAGGTACACCGCAAGGGTCGCACAGCTTACCACTGGCACAGTAAAACTTTACGGTAATGAAAGGATCTCAAAAAAAAAAAAAAAAATTAGAACCACAAACAGCGAAAGTAGTAAATAATGATCTAGCCTCTAACCCTTCATGGGTAGATTATTATTATTATTACACCACAAGGGGGAAGTCAAAAATTTGCTGTGTTCCTTAGTCTACGAAAAATTTTCTTGCAAATTTGTAGCGTGCGAGGCTTGTATTACAGTGGGACCATGATCCCCGTTTCTTACACCCCATTACATCCTTATTGAAGCACCTTTCGTTTCCTCCTTACATCAACTATAGACAACCATCTATATGCCCTGTCATGTCCAAAGAACCACCCAAGCTTCGCCCAAATAACCACTTAAATGTCGTTCAAACAACCACTCCAACCTCGGCTAAGCCCTCACCCCAAACCCCCGTCTAAATTCCCTACAAGTAACTGAAACAGAGAACTTAATAAGTGCGGGACCTCTCGGGTTGAATTAAACTTAGTGATGGCACGCTTCTTTTTTAGCTTCTTAACAGAACTGGGCGCCGTGACGGCTAGCCGAAAAAAGTCGGCGGCAGCGGCTATAAGTTCGTCATAAGGCATAGGTCAAATTAAGAAAAATTGTACCGTAAAAGTCCCTAAATTTGACCGATTTTCGCAAGGGGTTCCTCACTCAGAGATTTAATTGATTTAAATCTTCAAATCCCATATGATTTAAAGATTTAAATCCCATTAAATCTCTGACTGAGGGACCCCTTGGATTTTGGACTTTTTTGGTTTTCTGGGAATTTTCATCCAAACATTCCATTTTCCTCACGATTTGTCCTGGAGGAACAACAAAAACAAAACAATTATAAGGAAATCAGTTGAAATTTGATATGATTCGAACCATTCGTTCAGGAGATGTGTGGAAATGAAGCTTTGTGTAGGAAGTTGGTTCGGAACATTTTCTTGTAAGTTTCCTGAAATCGAAAATATTCACTTCACTCAAAAAACATATGAAAAATGCCGCATCTATTCTGATACGTACGGATCCCACGTATCAGAATAGATGCGGCATTTTAGTAAATATTGCCTAACCTAAATTGTATTGGAAATTGCCGAGAGGGCAATATTGAAAACCCCGTCCGAAGAAACGGTGGATCGATCTCGAAAATATTTTGGAAAAATTCAAATATTTTGAAAACTATTAGAGATAGATGATCGGTGTCAAAGGCATAATTTTTTGTCTATGGAAGTATGGGCCAGAGGCATCTTCTAAGTGCTCTAGGTCGATTGTAAGATCGGCCGTACTACAAATAACATTTTTGGAAAAGTTTCAACATTTGTTTAAAACTGTTTTGAATATTTTTTTTATTTTAGGGGTTTCTTCACGTATTTTTCAATATTGCCCCTTCTGCAATTTTCAACCCTATTTGATGTGCATGTCATTTCATACACTTCGGAGTTATGCAATATTTACTTAGATACGATCGAGTCTGTTTCCGACATCTATTCTATTTGCCATATCTATTCTGATGCATACGGGTCCCTCGCATATGTTTTTTGTAAATTTGGGTCGCTGGTCTGGGCACTGGGCACTGGGTCCAATAGAATGGACGAAATTGAGTTTCTTGTCCATATCGAGGGGTGACGTACTTCTGCGGTTTATGGAATAAATGGAATAAATGGGAATAAATGGAATAAATAAGAATAAATGGAATGAATATTGGAATCAATGGAATAAATATTGGAATCAATGGAATAAATGATAATTTTTTCAAATTCGTCAAAACCTCAAATAGACTTGATTTTGATGGCAACGCACACAACAAATTGGATTGGGTAGTTAGATGGGGTAGCGCCTGATTGCATATGAGCGGAGTGTGGTAGTCCGTGTCATGTGCCAGGCGTGCAACTGTCTAACTATCAAGTGCTCTTTTTACGTCCACGTCGTAGTCCCCGGGACCTCAATTCTCTTCGGAGTTTTGTGCTAAACTTAAGAGTGCTACCTGATGACTTGCCCATCACGGGTCAGAAGGGAATCGAATTAGTGGGTTGTGCGTGTGGCTAGCCACCATACTACACTCAATAAAAGCAATATGGTTATGAATTCAACAACAGAGCCTCGGATTGGACAGGATAAACGACAACGACTTAGGCAACGGAAAAAGGACAACGATTTACAATAACGAACATGGAATGTTAGATCTCTGTTACGGCCAGGAGGGTTGAGATCACTCACTAGTGCGCTAAGGGCGACTAAACTTGACATTACAGCAGTACAGGAAACTAGATGGCCTGGGAAGGATTCTATGATCAGTAGAGACTTTACGTTTTATTACAGCGGCAAGAGCAACGACAGCCCAAGAGCATACGGAACAGGTTTCATGGTCTTCGGTAAAGCCAGAAACGCGGTGATTGGTTTCACTCCTGTCAACGAACGAATATGTACTCTACGGATAAGAAAAAAATTGTTCAATTATACTCTTATTAACGTCTACGCTCCAACGGAGGAAAAAAATAATGAAGCGAAGGAGCTATTTTACGAGAAACTGGTGAAAGTGTATGATGGAGCACCGAATCGAGACATCAAAATCATACTTGGGGATTTGAATACCAAGATAGGTCGCGAAGTCTACTACCGTCCCACTATTGGTAAATATAGCCTCCACGAAAAGACAAGCGAAAATGGAACGTTGGCAATTGATTTCGCAGCGTCAAGGAACATGGTTGTCTGCAGTACCTATTTCGAACATACAGACATCCACAAAGCGACATGGGTATCACCTGATGGACGAACCAAAAACCAGATTGACCACGTGTTCATAGATGGGCGTCACTGTTCAAATGTTTTGGATGTCAAAAGTTGTAGGGGACCGAACATCGATTCAGATCACTACTTGGTAATGGTGGTTGTTAGGGCTCGAGTTTCGATTTCACACAATCGACAGCCGGCATTGAAAAAGTGGAACGTCGAGAAACTGCAGGACGAAAATATTAAACGACAATATGTGGATAGTTTGGAGAAGAAAATTATTGACGGAATGGAAAGCGAACAACGAAACGTAGACGATGCATGGAATCAAATTAGACGAAGCGTAGAGCAAGCCGCAGCAGAGACGATAGGAACGAGAACGGGAAAGAAAAGAAATGACTGGTTCGATGACGAATGCAGAAAAGCACTGGATGACAAAAATGCGGCTCGAGCGAGATATCTAAATATATGCACTCGAGCTGGCATGGCAGAGTACCGTTCGAAGAGAAATTTCGAGAAAAAACTATTCCGAAGAAAAAAGCGACAACATGACAAGGAAGTTTTAATCGAAATTGAAAGGTTTGGTAATCGAAAAGAGACGCGGAATTTTTACCGGAAAGTAAACGAATCGAGGAAAGGGTACAGTCAACAACCTTTATTGTGCAAGGACAAGGATGGGTTGGTCTTAGCAGATGAGGAAAGGTGCATCAGACGATGGGCGGAGTACTTTAAGGAACTGCTGAACCCGAACAGACCACCGAACCGAAACGACACCAGCAACAACTACACCAGCAACTTACCATTTCAGACCGCGCAGCCACATATTGCAGAACCAACGCTACAGGAAGTGGAGCATGAAATTTTAAAGCTCAAAAATTTCAAAGCCCCAGGAACCGACAACATACCTGGAGAACTTTTCAAGCACGGTGGTAACGCATTATGTATGGAGATGCACGAGCTCATCAAGCGCATCTGGAATGTCGAGGAGTTGCCGGGAGAGTGGAACACTAGCATCATCTGCCCTTTGTACAAGAAAGGCGACAAATTGGAGTGTGGCAACTATCGAGGAATTTCGCTTTTGAATATCGCCTACAAGATATTTGCGAATATTCTATACAAACGCCTTCTTCCATACATGGAATCTACTGTTGGTGAATATCAAGGTGGTTTTCGTGTAGGTCGTTCAACAAAGGACCAGCTGTTTAGCATTAGACAGATCTTGGAGAAGTGTAAGGAGTACAACGTGGAAATACACCATTTGTTCGTAGACTTCAAAGCAGCATACGACAGTGTCAACAGGAGGAAGTTATGGAGAGTGATGGAGGAATTAGGGGTTCCCAAAAAACTAATCTCGCTAACAAAGTTGACAATGGATGGAGCTAACAGCCGAGTAAGAATCCGAAGCAAATTGTCATTGCTTTCGACATTGAGGAAGGACTACGTCAAGGTGATCCGCTCGCGACGCTGCTTTTTAATTTGACCCTTGAAGCAGCAGTGAGAACCATGGACATCGACACCAGCAGCACCATTTTCACCAAATCCAGTCAATTGCTGGGCTTCGCTGATGACTTGGACATTTTGGGCCGAAACATGGAAGCTGTTAAGGAAAAGTTCACGGCTTTGGTCAGAAAAGGTACCGACCTCGGGTTAAAGGTTAATGACACAAAGACCGAATACATGATTGTCTCCCCATCGAATCGACAATACGACCAAAGCGTAACAATTGACACACACACATTTAAGGTGGTAGGCAAGTTCGTATATCTTGGATCTCTGCTTAATTCTGACTACGTAATCATGGACGAAATCAAAAGACGGATAACTCTCGGCAACCGGAGTTATTACAGCCTGATAAAAATTTTAAAGTTCAAATCAGTAAGCAGAAACTCTAAATGCGCACTGTACAAATCTGTGATAAGACCAATAGTTACGTATGGGTCGGAGTCGTGGTGCATGACTCAGAAAGACGAACAATCGCTGCTCACGTTCGAAAGAAAGGTACTGCGGACAATTTTCGGACCAGTATATGACGAAAATATGAACAGATGGCGCAGACGATTTAATCATGAGCTTATGCAGCTTTATGGAGAGCCGGACATAGTTAGAACAACAAAAATTAACAGACTACGATGGCTTGGTCATGTGCAGCGTATGGACGACAATCGTATCCCGAAGAAACTTTTTATCACCAAACCGGAAGGCAAAAGAAGTGCAGGCAGACCAAAATCCAGATGGTGCGATGCAGCTTTTGTCAACCTGAGAACTGCGGGAGTAACCAGCTGGAAGACGTTAGCTGAGGATAGGTCCGGTTGGAGAAGCATGTTGGAGAAGGCCAAGACCCTTAATGGGTTGTAGGGCCGGTTAAGTAAGTAAGTAAGCACACAACAAACCATACTAATGTGTAAAAAAGTGAAAAAACCCACTTTTGAAAACTTAAAAGAATTTTTGTTGAAAAATGGAATAAATAAATTTATTCTCAAGATGGTGTAGATGCTTTATAATTTGTGCAACTTATTTGTCTAACTTGTGATGTGCTTGGTTCAGATATTTCGCAGAAACAAACAAAAATTTTTGGGAATAAATAGAATGAATGAATAAATGGAATAAATGAAGTGCGCCACCCCTCGGTCCATATACGAAAGCAGACGGTTTTTCGTTCATATTTGCTTAACTATGCCCCCTCTAGAATTGGGACGGATGACCCACACAGGTTTTTTTTTATATTTTTAGGTTGTTGTCATCCAATAGGGCTTCCTAGGTTTGTGGGATTATTGTGGATTTATGCAGCACTTTCGAACTTCCATCAAGTTTTTTGATATTTTTCGTTTATTCTCGAAATGAGTGAAGTTATCCAATGTGGCTTCCTAGCATCTTGGGATGAATGTGGGGTTTTTGACATTTGCGGTCATTCTCCACAAAACAACAAAATTTTTAGAAGTTTTTGACGAGAGATAAACTCACAAAGATACTGATATCCGCACAAAAAAAACTCCTTTCAGAGGAGCTGTGACGCAAGTATTTTTATCTACTTACAAAAGTTCTGAAATCATAGTAGGGTGACATTAAGCTTCTAACGCAAAACGATTTGTTCCAGTTACAAAAGTTTTGAAATCAGAGGTTGGTCACGCATTCAGCTTTGATACGCAAGAAAAAATTAAAGTAAAGTTACGTTGTGTTTTTAAAAATTGTGTCACAAATGCCAGACCCAACAATGAAATAATTTTTCAACAGATTCAGTTATCACACGCAAAAATTTATATTTGCACAATGCACAGTATAATCCTCAAAAGTCAAATTTTTGCAGTGTGAAAACTGAAAGTGTCAAAAAATTGTGTCAAAAAATTATTTCGAATTATTGTAAACGTGACGTAAGTCCTTGTCGCTTCTTCCAAAACAACTGATATCACAACAAAAACCCTTTTTAAAAGGGAAACTTGACGCAAGTCCCCGTCCCTTTCAAATTTCATATGCAAAAATTCGGCTACCCGTATTCCATCCATCGCTCAAAGTGAGAAGTGAGAAGAACTTGCGTCACGTTTCTCTTTCAAAGAGGGTTTTTGTTGTGATTAGCCATTTACAAGAAATTCTCAAATGTCAAAAGTCAACAAAGATCTTATTGGACCCGTACGAAGTACAGAGGTCCTATACGTTTACTACAAACAATTTTATTGTAACATGGGGTAGATCGAGGTGGGAGGAGGGGGGAGGAGGGGGGATGCTTCTATTATCGTCTAGAGATGACGAATAAGCAATAAAAAAAAATGTCCGTCCGTCCGTCTGTCCGTCCGTCTCCACTTTTTTTTCCAAACGGCTCAACCGATTAGCCTAAACTTTTTTTCCCTGAAAGATACATGCCTCCCATGATTCAAGTTCGAAGATGAGCAAAATCGATGAAGTGGTTCCGGAGATATGGTCGAGGAAGTGACCAAAAACATGGTTTTCCGAAGGTCGGTGAAGCTTTTTCGCAAATATCTCAGCAAGTATAGCACGGAAATTCCTCATTTTGGAGTCAAATGAAAGCATTTGATGTCACAAAACTAGGAAAAAATTTTTGTGGGAATCGGTACAGGGGTCTGGGCACTGGGACCAATGGAATGGACGAAATTGAGATTCTTGGCCATATACGAAAACAGTTTTTCGTCTATATTTCCTTAACTATGCAATATGGAGATTTACTGTCAAAGGCAAAGTTGTAGAGAATTAAATTTAAGCGAACACGTGTTTCAGGGTTTTGGTGAAATATGGCCCAATCCTGGTATATGGCCGTTTCCATAATTGGGCAGGATGACCCAGATCTCCAGAACTACGAGAGGTAGAAAGTTGCTTCCAAGGACAAAATTGTAGACAATAAAGTTTTAGATGACACGTGTTTCTGGGTTTGAGGGAAAAACGACTTAGTCCTTGGATATAAGCTTTTCTAGATTTGAATGGTCTGAGACGTACTTCCGTAGGGCCTTTTACATTACCTTGGGTAATTTCTATGGATCTTTGAAATTCTTACAGTTATAAAAGAGCAGAAAACGTTGGATTGTTTGCTTATTTGTATATTTAGGTACGTTCGAGTCACTTTGCCACATCTATTCTGTTTGTCACATCTATTCTGATACGTACGGGTCTTTGGTTATGTTTTATACTGCGGTCAATGTAAGAAAGAAAATAATAAATAACAATAAAAGTGGGCGTACAAATTCTATTTTTGCCTACCCCCCCCCCTCCCCCAAAAGAGCATATAATTGGTATTTCCACAACTTACCGTCTCCATATCTGATGTCTCCTGGCCATGCTGCGACCCATCCTTCCTCCATGGTTTTCTTACCATTTGTAGGGCTTGAGCTTAGACAATCTCTGGACGGATCCAAAATTAATGTATTGCGCATGACAGTATCAACGTACAATTTGATGTAATCCGCTCTATAAGTTTCAAATAATGACTCGGTTCCATACCAATTATCCCGGAGAGCGCCTTCATTTTCATTGTTTGCTGCCCAAATTAATAGAGACGGATGATGCTGAAGTCTCTTGACTTGAGTGTAAACTTCTTCTTCGACTGTAGCGAGAAATTCGGGATTTACTGGATACATGGAACATGCAAACATAAAGTCTTGCCAAATGAATATGCCGAGCTTGTCTGCAAGCTAATGCAAAAATCATAGTCGATTCAGTAACGAGTTCAGTAAATCTATTTGTTTTACATCATAAAAGTAGTCAGAAGCGTAGATTCCACCTCCCCAAACTCTTATTACATTCGTATGCAACTTTTGAGCTGACAACAGCAACCATTCCGTCATTTCGTCGGTCGCTCTTTCATTAAGAACATGAATGGGAATTGAGTTGGACCCTTTAGAGAAAATCTTCATTCCATTCACTTTAAAGTAGAAGAAATTTCCTAAAAAAATCAACAGTGAGTCGATTCAATGGTAAGTTAAAGTTAAAGTTAAACCAAAATCTTCTCGTAATGGATAAACCGGATCTTCTACTAATTTCACTGTTCGAAATCCTACATTAAAATATTTTGAGCTGAGTTCACGTCCATCAGAAGAGGTATAAGTTACTTGAAACGAGTACAAAGTTGCACTCCCATATCCATTCGGCCACCATAGTTTTGCTTCATTGCCCTAAAAGAGTATAGAGATAATAAATATAGAGAAAATTGTGATCTTCTATGCTTAGTAAACTGGATTTTTTATCTTATAGAAAAATAAATGCAGCAAATTCTATGTTCAAAGGGTTCAAAGGTATTTTCATTTTTAAATAGAATTGTTCAAGAAAAGACTAATATGCGTCTTTTATTATAAGTATTTTTACTTCCTTTTCATACAGTATGCACCGAAAGCACTACTTTTCATCGATCGTTTTGGTTCGGAAAGCAACGAAATGCAGACCTCTGAAATGTGTGTGTGGCGGCAAGGCAAAATCGCCCAGTGTATTTTCACTTTCGACGATCATATCGTTTTTTGATGTGATAATATTATTGTTGGAATGATAATATTGTTTTTTAATATGATAATATTGTTCCTCGAACGATATTATCATTTTCAGCTACGATAATATCGTTTTCCAAACAATAATAAAGAGACAAAAATTCTTTAATAATATCTTATTCAGACAGAATAATATCATTGTTGCAATGACATTTTCATATTTAGGGGTATGTGAACACGAAGAATTGAATTTTTTTTTGGGGGCTCTGCCCCCTCACCCCCGCGCCTGAGGCGGGCTAGATAACGCCTATCGCTGGCTATATTACACCCTGCAGGCTACCGTACGTGCATGGGGCTCTGCCCCAAACCCCACAAGGGGAATACTCCCTCTTGACCCCCCTAGGCGGGGGCTGCCGCCCCTCGACCCCGCTTTTTTATTGGCGCGTTATTATCATGGCCTGCGGCGCTGCATGTTATCGTCTTTTGTAATGTAAACAATATTTTCTTTCCTTTGTTTAACAATCACAAGCAAAGTATTTGCAATCTTTTTAATTCATAAAGTGTACAAACTTTAGGGGTATGGGAACACGAAGAATTGAATTTTTTTTTTTTTGGGGGGGGGGGCTCTGCCTCCTCACCCCCGCGCCTGCGGCGGGCTAGATTGCGCCTGCGGCTGGCTATATTACGCCCTGCAGGGGCCTTACGTGCATGGGGCGACGTTTCGTAAAAGGTAAAAGTTCCTAGCTTCGCTATATACCTAGGTTTTAGTGACATTTTGTAAAAGGAAAAAGCTCCCTAGTTTTGTTAGCTACCTAGGTTTTCGTGACATTTAGTAAAAGGAAAATCTTACTAGTTTTGTTAGCCACCTAGTTTTTTGTGACATTTCGTAAAAGGAAAAGTTTCCTAGCTACGTTAGCCACCTAGTTTTTTGTGGCTTTTCATTTCATTTTTTATCGACCAGGTGAGGAGATGAGATGAAGAGATGAATGAAAAGATAAGATGAGGAGATGAGATGACGAGATGAGACCAGGTGAGGTCGTCTAGAAGTCGCGCAATCGAATTGATTTTGAGACTCTCAGTTGGTCCCACATAGTATTGTAAAACAAAATTTCGTAAACGAAATTTTTTGCTCATGATATTCATCTTTGAAACAATAATATCACTTCTCACACAATAATATTGTTTTCTGATATGATAATATCATTTTAGATACGATAATAGTATTTTGAACAACGATAATATTGTTTTCCATATGATAATATCGTTTCTTAACACAATAATATCACTTCTCACACGATAATATCGTTTTCTGATATGATATTATCGTTTTGAGACGAAAATACACTGGGCGATTTTACCGGTCACCGTGTGTGTGTCCTAGTACGGAAAAGTGATTCCTAGGACGGAAATCGTGTCATCGAAATTTTATGTATTTGAATTTAAAGTGTATGTGGTGGGAAGTTTAATACGTTCTTTGCGTCATACATAGAAATCTGTACCTAACGTTGTGCTATGTGTGGTAAATTGCGTATATAATTTATTGGAGAAATATGTGCAAATGAATTATGTGTTAAATGTTGATTGATGTGTTTGTGCATTTCGGTGCATACTGTATGAAAACTTTTTCGAATAACTGTAACGTACACTTCGGAATTCCCATGTGTCGCTGTATTTACATACCTCGAAACTGATTGTAACATTCGTGTGAATGTGTTGCCTTTTCGACTCAGCACATACTCACACTCATGTTACAATCAGCTTCTCGGTTACAATACAGAGACGCATGGAAAATCCTCACTTTCCGTCCTAGTGATTCAAATAACTATTACGTTTCGGTGTACTAGTACCAAAATTTTTAAAACTTTTTCAATCTCTTTCAGTTGTCACCCTCGAAATTTCAGGTATATGGAAAAGAAAATTGTTGTACGCCTGAACAAACTAACTTCGTTTATAATTGCCCAGAAGTATGAGCACAAAAAATTCACTTTAAAAGTGGAGGTGTGACGCAGGTCTTTTTTGTCAGGGACCATCCATAAATTACGTACGCTTTTTTCAGTGCTGTCAGCAGATTTAAATCAACAATAACTTGAAAAATATTCACTTTTGAGACGTCAAATGTATGGCCGACCCCCCCCCCCCCCCAAACTACCCCTCTGGATGGTCCCTCAGCTTACAAAAGTACTGATATATTTTTTATTAAAAATAGTTGTTCCACCTTAGGTGGAATTCGCACGGAGGCTTCTGTTTGGGCCCAATATGCTCATTGTGTGTGGAGTTTTCTGCTTTTTATGTTGTTGTAAGGTACACTCATAGCTGGTTCTGGGACACGCAGTTTCTTATGGGCACCTCTCTCCGTCGGTGCATCAGCGGTAGCATTACCCACGATTCCTGAATGACTAGGTACCCAAATTAATTTCACTCAGTGCGACAATGCGACTTTGTTAAGGGCTTCATAGCATTTCAGAGCCAGTTCCGATCTGAACATGGCCGATGACAAGGTTTTTAGAGCTCTTTGTCTATCCGAATCAATAAAAATTGGCTCGTCTACAATGTGTGGCTCTTTGACGATAAAACAACTTTCGAGGATTGATCTCGTTTCTGCTAATAACGTTGATATTGTGGTTCCTAGTTGGATGGACTTCTTTACGTCGAGTTCCTGCATTAGAGTCCAGCTCCTGCTGAGTTTCCTATAACGGGCCCATCAGAGTAGAAGACTATGCCATTATTTTGTGGTAAAGAGCTCTCTAGCCATAGTTGCTTTGAAGGGATGTCGATCTCGTAGTTTTTGTCAAATCTGTTTGTGGGTGTAATTCGGTCTGAAGGCATTTCCCCGGAAGGGTTATCTGTTACGAATTCGCTCTATATCTTTGTGTGCTTTGTTATTCTTAGATTGGCTTGACTACTTGCTAGTCTACTTATAGTGACCAAAGCCGCCGTTTCAATATAGATGTGTAGTGGAGTTAGATTCAGCAGAGCTTCCATGGCAGCAGTAGGAGTTGATTTCCATGCTCCGGTAATGGCAATGCAAGCTCTTGTTTGAAACTTATTCAACATATTTTGAAATTACAAATGATCCGTAAGTTAAGATTGGTCAGATTACTGAAGTGTATATCTAATGAATGACTTTTGGTGATAGACCCCATGAGGTGCTGCGGGCTTTCCGGCATTGCCACAGTGATATCAATGCTTTCTCCGATCGTGCTCGTGCCTCTAAATTAGCGTATCAATGTAGTCTATAGTCCGGATAATGCCTAGATACTTAACAAATTCAACGAATTTGATAGGAACGACTTTTATGATTGTAATCTTGATTTCCTCCACTCTTGTTTTCCTAGTGAATAGTTGTCACACCATATTTAGCGATGTTTGTTGTAGGTCACATCGTACATTAACATATTTTTCTCTGATTAGGGTTGCAAGGTCATCTGAAAATGCTTCTGTTTGGAATTTCAATTCGTTTAATATGGTAACCAGTTCGTTGATGACCAGACACCATAAGAGCGGGAGTAGCACTCCTTCTTGTCGGCATCTTTTCGTCACTGACACACTGATTGATGATGAGCCACATTTTACTGTGGCTTTTCTGCTGATTAGCAGGGCCATTATCCGGTCGATTATGCCTTCGTGTCGATGGCACGCTTTTTTAATTGCAATGTACGTAACGTTGTTGAGAGCTCCAGATATATCTATGAAACGCCCTAGTGCGAACTCATCGATTTCCACTAACATTTCTATCTTGCTGACCATGTTCTGCAACGCATTCTCCGCCGATTTACCACTTTGGTATGCATGAGCATGTTGCTTAGCATGAATCCTGCTGAGTTTCAGAGCCTCATCCCTTAAGTATCTGTCTATCAGTTTTTCTAATGTTTTGAGTGCAAAAGATGTTAAGCTGGGTCTATAATTTTCTGCTGAGGAATAATTTGATTTCCCCGGTTTCGCAATTAATATAAATAAAGCCTCTGTCTCGCTATTAGGAATGTGTTTAGATGGAGCGTATAGAACAAGTTTGATGGAATCAAACGCGTTTTTTAGAATGGCTGGCAGTATTACGTCAGAACCTGGGGATTTGTACGGTTTGAATTGGTAAGTAGACCATCTGGTTCTGTCTATCGTAGCTATCTTATCTATTAATCTATTATCTGTTAATCATTCCTTTCATGAGTACACTCCCAGTGTTCTGATCCATCGTCTCCTGCGTTCTACAATAAGAAAATGAACATCAAGTAAGTGTTGGTAGGTTTTCTAGACTATTCTCCGGATGGAAGTGGTAGTGAGCCTATTGACTTTTCCAGATTTTTCGACAGAATTTTGAACATTTTTGTCGAGTCTTGAACGCCTGTTTATGGCGCCGTGATATAAGAGCGGTGAAACCTAGGGTGAAGCATTCGATAAGCAAAATTATTCTCTTTCAGTTATGCAAATTGTGATTCGATTCCCAAAATAATTTTTAAAAGAAAAGTACGAGTTGAGTTTCAATAATTGCGTCTTAAATATTAGACCCATCAGCACTTTAAATTTTCACACGCAAAAATTTAAAGGATGTCGGCCCATAAGAAAAAAAAAGATAAATTTTTAAGTACAGCTGAAAAAAGAACATATGAGGGGACCGGTACGTATCATAACAGATGTGGCAAATAAAGTTGATGTTACGAAAAGACTTGAACGTATTTAAGCAAATATTGCCTTACGCCCACATTAAATTGTATTGGAAATTGCTGAGAGGCCAATGTTGAAAAACCCGTCCGAAAAATCGGTGTAAAAAACCCTTCCGAAAGTACAAAATTGACCCCCAAATAGACAAAAATGTTCGTCCAAATTTTTTCGTCTAGGCCCGACCTAGGGTCTTCAGGAGAGGCCTCGGACAAATACTTACATAGACAAAAATATTTCCCTGCATTTTCTCATAATGAAAAACAATTTTTTTGTCTAGGGTAGACCTAGGGCACATAATGAAAAACCATTTTTTTGTCTAGGGCAGACCTTCGGACCGACCGAGGGCCATAAGGAAATGCCTCGGACACATACTTACATAGACAAAAATGTTTTCCTCAATTTGCTCTGCAACATAGCAAAAAAAATTGTTTCGGTTAGGGCCGACCTTATGACAGACCTAAGCACAGGCACCGGGTCCAAAGTTTTTGAATATAATTCAGTACTCGATCACCACTCAAATATAAAAAGAATCAACAACATATGTAAGCGAACACGTTGGGCCCTAGTAGAAACTCAGTTTTAGGGTCCTGACTGAGCCAAAGGCTTTCTTATAAAAAAATTTTCTTCCATAAAACGGGAGACAGTCCTAGACCTTTCGATCAAAAGTTATATTCAAAAAATATGTAGAGCGCTAGCTTAGTGCTTTAGCTATATCCTAGGGCCTAATCTCAAAAAAGTTTATTCTACTAATTGTTGGGCTTTCATAGACCTGTCGATTAAAAAAACAATTATGAAAATCGAAGAAGAGAGACCGAGGGGTGACGCACTTCTGCGACTTATGGAATAAATGGAATAAATGGGAATAAATGGAATAAATGTAATAAATGGGAATAAATGGAATAAATGGGAATGAATGGAATAAATGGGAATAAATGGAATAAATATTGGAATAAATGGAATAAATGGTAATTTTTTCAAATTCGTCAAAACCTCAAATAGACTTGATTTTGATGGCAACGCACACAACAAACTATACTAATGTGTCAAAAAGTGAAAAAACCCTCTTTTGAAAACTTAAAAGAATTTTTGTTGAAAAATGGAATAAATGGAATAAATATATTCCATTTATTCCCAAATATATAAAGTTTAATCTCAAGACGGTTTAAATGCTTTATAATTTGTGCAAACCTTTTTTTGAACTTATTTGTCTAACTTGTGATGTGTTTGGTTCAGATATTTCGCAAAAACAACAACAAAAATTTTGGGAATAAATGGAATAAATGAAGTGCGCCACACCTCGAGAGAGACTCGTCGTGGTAAACGCAATAGACCCGCAATAGAGGCACTGCGTTCTTCGTATGTGTCTAAAAATTGATTACACAATTGAATTTGGCCAAAATCTATCGAAAACTTTCGAAGTTACGGTCAAAAACGTGATTTTTTGAAAGTTGGTGGAACTTTTTAGACCCGTACGAAGAACGAAGTTCTTCGAAAAGGGGTCTTATGCGTTTACCACGACGTTTGTAACCAGTCGAATTTCGACCCGGGAGTAGGGGGGGGAGCACCGATCATGGTCTTTAGATGACGAATCAGCAATAAAAAAATGTCCGTCCGTCCGTCTGTCAACACGATAACTCGAGTAAAACTCAAGCGATTTTCAAAAACTTTTTTTCTCTGAAAGGTAATCGAAAAATCTTTTATTAGATTGAATCTGGGCATTGTCGTCCCACTGTCGTTACTCGAGTAAATCTTTTCTGATATTCAAAATTTTTTTTGTTTGAAAGACCTGGCATAGCCGACAATTTTTTTGCATTTGAGTCCTTGGACTTAGCTAGGGCACTAAAATCGAGTCTCTGCTAGGGCTGTATGTGTTTTTTGTCCATAACTCGGGCAAATCTTTTCCGATTTTCATAAATTTGTTTTGTTTGAAAGACCTGAGCATAGCCGACAATTTTTGGAAGAAATTTTTTTGAATTTGAGTCCTTGGACTTAGCTGGGGTACTAAAACCGAGTCTCTGCTAGGGCTCTATGTGTACATAACTCGAGTAAATTTTTTCCAATTTTCAAAATTTTTTTTGTTTGAAAGATCTAGGCATGACCGACAGAAAGAAACTTTTGCCTGTGCTTAGGGCTCAAGTGGGCCATGTCGGTCCTAAGGTCGGCCCTAACCAAAAAACAAATTTTTTTTGCTATGTTGCAGAGGAAAATGAGGGCCCTAGGTCGGTACTAAGGTCGACCCTAACCCAAAAAATGGTTTTTTTCTGTGTTGTAGAGAAAATTGATTAGAACATTTTTCTTTATTTGGGGGTAAATTTTGTGCTTTCGGAAAGGTTTTTTACACCGTTTCTTCGGACGGGTTTTTCAATATTGCCCTCCCGGAAAATTTCAATACAACTCAATGTGGACGCAATTTCATAAACTAAAGAGTTAAGGCAATATTTACTTAAATACGTTCGAGTCTCTTCGTAACATCAACTCTGTTTGCCGTATCTATTCTAATACGTACGGGTCCCTTCATATGTTTCACTTATATCTCTGCGAAATTAGAATGGAAATCGCTCTCCAATACGCAACCCTACATGATATTTGGTGGGCTTTCGTCAATATTCTGTGTGCTCTAGGTTGTAAATTCTAGGCTTATTGTAAGGGTTCGAAGTGGTTTTTCGGGCCGTTGCTTCGTACGGGTTTTTCAATATTGCCCTTTCGGCAATTTCAAGTGCAATTTAATGTGGACGTAATTGTGTATACTTAAGTGTTAAGGCAATATTTACTTCATCATTGATAGGATGCGAACAATGTGTTATGTAAAATTGACAGAATTTTCGCTCTTTTCAAAACTCTCATAAGCTTTCCATCTGGCACAGTGGTGTCAAAGTATCGATTATCTAGAAAATAACTTTGAGTGTGTCGATGCCGATATAAGTAAAATGTGTGGTAGAGGTGGTAGGTTACTCTAGTATGTACGTCTGTAGACAGTATAATTTTGTGTATTTCAAATTTTATTTTGATATGTCTTACTGGAATAGTGAGAATAACATCTCGATAAACTCCAGAAATCTGCGTCTCATTTTCGAAAGTAAGTAAAACTCTTGTGCTAAATACTCCATCCAGTCGCTGTAAAAGCAGCCAGCCTTCATCCATTGTAGAGCTTAAATCAAAGTAAACTCTAGCTGTTAAGGTCCATAACGTGTCACCTGTTTCATCCACATCTTCTCTGTTGGCCGATGTGAAAATCATTACATCCCTTATCACAGCTTCATTGCGACCCTCAATATAAATATCTTGCCTGAAATCAATGAAATTGTGTTGCAGTTGATTAACGAGGTAAGCAAACTAACCATATTCCTGAATTTGGATACGATGGTCCCCAATCCCATGAGAAAGACGCTTGCATCTTTCGTATCATTTGCGCCTTATCTTCTCCGCGAAAAGCTGGGTTTAAATTTGTACGTAAGACTGGATAGCCATATTCAGCGTTATACGAATTGTACTGGTTTAGAGCATATAAAACTGGAGAGTGGAAATCGACTCGAATAACATTTTTTTCCGTCTAAGACTGATAAAATTAGTGGATATGTATGCCATTGAGTTTTTATGACAAACCTTTAAAGCATCTTTAATGTCGTAAATGTAACGCACGAACATGTTGACACTTTTGCCAACTAAAACGTCATTTATATATACCTCGGCTATCGTATCTAAGCCCTCGCATATCAATACTATACGAGTCTTGCTCAATAAATCACTGGACACTAGAAAACAAAAATTATAAGACTGAATGATTTTTTCAGTAATTCAATGCTAAATTGCAAATGCAAAATGCTGCAATTGTGCGAAAAATTTAAAAATTCAAACTCTTCCAAGCGAACTTTCCCACCGAGTTGCTGAAAACGTTAACCGTTGTCATAATGGTCATGTTTTATCAATTGTTGTAAATTCACTTGATATGTCTATGAGCTAATCTCCAGCAGACAGAAAAATTGTATCAAACTATCTTACAGAGAGAAGTGAGAAAGATGGACAATTTTACTGAAATTATCGACTTTTTGTGATGTGACCATTTTTTTCTTCTATCGGCTCAAATATCTAAGTTGTGATATATATACCTATAATATATATACAAAACACAAAGACACTGCACTCACCGTACCTCATTGCACCTCGCTACACTCTACTGCAGCTCACCGCACTGCACCTAATCGCACTGCAGCTCGTTGCACACACTACAGTTCAATGCACTCGCTACACTTCGATGCGCGCGCTACACTTCGATGCACTCGCCACACTTCAATGCACACGCTACACTTCAATGAATGCACACACTACACTTCCATGAATGCACACGCTACACTTCTATGCAGTCACTACACCTTACTGCACTGCACATCACTGTACTAAGCATCGGTGAACTGCACCTAACTGCACTACACCTCGCTGCGCCTTACTACGCCTGCTGTTTCCTGGTTGCAGCATTACATATCAATGTATCTCACTCTCACTACACTCACCTCATTACTCAGCTGTAACTGTTAGCCGTCTTCGTTGTCGTCGACCATACAAATAATGACAAAGAGGACAGTAGGATAGTCCAAAAAGATGGTAAATAATCAGATTCAAACCATCTATTTGGTGGGTGACAAAGATATCCTTCAGGGATTTAGTGTTTAATTTCAAAACACAGAACCGAGAGGACAAACATAAGTTTCTCCAGTTTGAACAACAATTTAAAACCAACATATTTACTCTTGCGCTGTACATAGGATGTAATGGTGAAGGCGTTTGCACATTCCTTTGCAAACGTCTTTACTATTAACCTCAAAATGTATACTCTTAAACAGAAAATTGTAAATCGCTTCGGTGTTTTCATACATATAAGTCAAGCTTGAATAGTGTGCCAAATAAACAAAGTTCATAGATTAATAATGAGCCCTGCTAAAACAAAATCGTAATTATTGAAACCTCTGGTACGCATACTCCAGTTGCTGTATTTCGTCTGCTGTATTCGTCTTACAAATCGGTTCAAGCAACTCATCAATATCGAACTGAAGAGCATTAGCCGTGCAGTGCGTGCGACAGCCGAATACTTTGGCTTGAATTATCACCTTAGTACTTGCAAATACGACACTATGCACCTGTGAGTTGATAGATGAAACAGGCATGCATACAGTTTGTATTTGCCCAAAATTTTCCCAGTTGAGACGCAGGTTTATGAGAATGTGGAACCATCGGAAATGTTGAAGCTGGGACGTGCCATACTTTGACATTGGGTAGTTAGATAGGGTTGCATGCAACGGAGGGTGGTAGTCCGGATCATAAACCAGGTGTGTAACTGCCTAACTATCAAGTGCTCTTTTTACGTGCACGTCTTAGTCCCCGGGTGCTACAGACTAACATGCCTACGAGTCAGGAGGGAAACCTGCAGTGGTAGAGTGGGTTGAGCAAAAGGCAAACGACCTTTTCTCGTAAAAAAAATTTAGTTCAAGATAAGGTTCGGAATGGGTCGGTTCAGGTCGGACCTGTGACCTGAAACCTATTGACCTGAAATTTTCAGGTCAGGTTCAGGTCGATATTTTCTCAACCTGAACCTGACCTGATGATATCAGGTTGAACCGGAACTGACCTGAACTGACCTAAACCTGACCTGAACTGACCTGAACCTGACCTGATTGACCTGAAATCATTTGAATGCTTGAATATTCTGCAAAGGAACCAAAAATATTTAGAGCTGACTAGATGAGAAAATTTTGGTGCAATAGATAATTTTATTTCAAATGTAGACGAAATTGCATTGTGTAAACTAAACACGGTATTTTGTGATCTATTAATTAAATGCAATTATGCTTTTTTATTGCAAAAGTGTTACACAAAGGCATCAGTGTGTGAGTCACATGGAGGTCGTCCATATAAAGGACGTCCGCTTTTAGGGAGAACAGTTTTTTTTTTCCAAAAGTCCAGTTTTTTCTTCTTTGAGGCCTTTCATAAAGCATGTTACTCATAAATGAAGGTTTTTCAGAACCCCTTTCCCTGTCACACTACCTCTAACACCTCCCTTCTTCGATGTGTGAAAAAAAAATTTCATTCCTCTGCTTGAACTCCATAAGTTTTTTATTAGTGGTTCTTGTGAAAAACGTTCCCCTTAACCACCTCCACAGCATATCTTAAGTTTTTGTAGGTTTAATGCACTATAGGTTAGCACCGATCCACCTGTGTTGGTCGCCGCGACCCCCCGATTCGCGATTTTTACATGAGAATTTTCGAAAACATCAGTCAGGGCGAAAGCTGTATCCGCCATGGCACTTTGCAAAGATTTTTACTATTCACATTGTTCAATGATATTTTCTGAATATAACCTGTGGGTTTCAGGTCAGCCTCAGGTCGAACCTGAAATTCAAAATCAGGTTCAGGTCAGAAATCAGGTCATGACCTGACCTGAACCTGATCAGGTCGACTTGACCTGTTCCGATCCTTAGTTCAAGACAGCAACCTTGGATATTAGGGATTTCACGACGACAAAACCGGCAACGAAAAGCTGGGAGTTACAAATTGGAAGATTTGCGCCGAACGGAGCAACGGAGATCTGTTGTGGAGCTAAAACTCGCCTGGGTTGAAATAGCTGATAAATAGGTAGGACCTGCCATACTAGACTCTTACGACTTTTTGAAACACATAATTCATTAAAGTGAAAATTTACCAATAAATTCTCGAGAGTAACTCCAATCACTTCTTCCTACCCAACGCGTCTCCACATCGTTGTAATCAAAATAAATTGGATTTCGGAATACATTGCCAGCTGCATCTAGATCAGAATAGATTCCCCCTGGTATTTCTGCCGGTACTCTAAATTCTGAGCGACATTTTTAAAGTCAAGTGATTCATCGACATTTATTATTCTATTTGCTGACCTTGTGTACCGTTGTTTCCTAC
Source organism: Pseudolycoriella hygida (assembly GCA_029228625.1). Classification (NCBI taxonomy): domain Eukaryota; kingdom Metazoa; phylum Arthropoda; class Insecta; order Diptera; family Sciaridae; genus Pseudolycoriella; species Pseudolycoriella hygida. The sequence continues at coordinate 61,337,798 of CM055404.1, read as the reverse complement.
AACAGTCCATAATTGACTTTCTCTCTTTGCGTTTAGTGATAATTGTTCGATTCCCGATTTTACTACTTTTGCGTATTTCGTATGAATGATCGTACATACCAAAATTATTGTAATTGAACTCCACTTCATCTTATTGAATAAATTCAAATGGCAATCATTCATTAACTTGGAATATACGTGCGTTTTGAAAGTAGATAATAAGAATTTTATGAGCATTGAACACCACTTCATGCTCGATCGATAAAGAAGGCATTTATGAAAGATTTTTGATAAAAACCGAGCCAGTAAAACCTAGAGTAAGGGGATACGTAGAATGAAAGCTTTGTTTTGTTTCACAGTTGATGGAAGCATAAAAGAATTTCTCTCCATCGATAAATGATGTGCTGAGAATTTGGTCACTTGAAGCAAAAAAATTTATAAAAATCAATAGGAACTATGGCACTCGTTAAAAATTAATTATTTGACGGCTTATCGTCGATTATGTAATAAAGAGGTAACGAAGCAAATTAATATATGAAACAGACCCGTACGTAACAGAATAAGCAAAAATTGGGTTAAAAGGCCAATATTGCAAAACTCCTCCGACAACGGCTTAAGAAAACACACATGTTTCACCCTGTTCGCAAAAATGTATATGGAAAAAATGTAGAAAATGTGTCTGCTTTCGCTTACACTCTAGACGACCCCGGATTTTACTCAAATTCAGTTTCATACTCAATTTAACGACACTTTTAAGAAGGCGGCCGATAAAATTTACATAATTTATGAAGAAAGATATGCTCAATAAAGTTGAAACGCGATACATGTAGTCGATTTAATGATCTTTAGTTGATCTAGTACATGAACTACTTCTTTAGACTCACCTACTTTTTTAACAAATTCCCTTTTAGAAGAAAGTCTGCAAATTCTAGCAACTGTTCGACCCGAAAAAGATTGTAAAACTTTTTTAACGGGGAACTTCGGCCTTGCATGGAAACTTTTCATATTCGTTGATTTTCCAGATGTTCTCATTGAAAAAATTCTGAGCTCTCTACCACCTAGTGTAATTTTCAGCTAAATTGAAATTTTGAAGAAAAATTCTCGAGCCGGTCGTTATTTTTAAACTCTCTTAATGGGAACTTCAACTAAACAAGTTTCCATAAGAGGTGTGCGGGTCTGTGGATGGTCGAGTGCGACCCGAACCGAACCCGATCTCAAATGAAAATTTCATACTCGACCCGAACCGAAACCCTGGCCCGATCTCGAACTATTTTTAAAAATATTTCATTTGAAATGTTTTTTAAACTCAATTTAAAAAAAAGTGTGAATTTTTTTTCGGATCGGGTTGGTTTGTTGAAGTCTTCAAACCCGACTCGACCCGAAAAAAACGAGAATGAAAACCCGAACCGACCCAACAAAAAAAAAACATATAAAGGGACCCGTACGTATCAGAATAGATGTGGCAAACAGAGTTGATGTTACGAAAAAACTCGAACAAATTTAAATAAATATTGCCTTAATTCTTTAGTGTATAAAATTACGTTCACATTAAATTGTATTGGAAATTGCCGAGAGGGCAATATTGAAAAACCCGTCCGAAGAAACGATTTAGAAAAAGCCTTCCGAAAGTACAAAATTGACCCCCAGACAGACAAAAATGTTCATGTCAATTTTTTCTACAACATAGCAAAAAACCATTTTTTGTCTAGGGTCCTCGCACAAATACTCACATAGACGAAAATATTTTCCTTCAATTTCTCTACAACATAGTGAAAGGCCATTTTTTTGTCTAGGGCAGACTGCAAAACCGACCTAGGGCCATAAGGAAATGTCTCGGCCACATACTTCCATAGAAAAAAATGTTTCACTTAATTTGCTCTGGAACATAGCAAAAAAATTTTTTTGGTTAGGGCCGACCTTAGGACAGACCTGTGGCCAACTTCAGCCCTAAGCACAGGCACCGGGTCCAAATTTGTTTTGGAATATAATTCGATACTCGATTACCTCTCAAATAGAAAAAGAATCAACGAAATCAGTTAGGGATTATCAAACTTATGCAAACACGTTGAGCCCTAGTAGAAACTCAGTCCAAGGGTTTCTAATCAAAAAACTTTCTTCCATAAAACGAGAGACAGTACTAGACCTTTCGATCAAAAAAAATTTGAAATTCGGGAGAGATTTACTCGAGTTATGTACAAAAAACATGTAAAGCGCTAGCAGAAACTCGTTTTTAGTGCCCTAGCTATATCCTAGAACCCAATCTCAAAAAAGTTTCTTTTTCAAATTATTGGGCCTGTTAGACCTGTCGATTAAAAAAACAATTATGACAATCGGAAAAGATTTACTCGAAATATGTACAAAAAACACGTATGGCCCTAGCATAGACTCGCTATTAGCGCCCTAGCCAAGTCCAAGGACTCAAATCCAAAAATGTTTCTTCCATAAATGGTCGGCCATGCCGAGATCTTTCAAACAAAAAAAAAATATGAAAATCGGAAAAGACTTACTTAAGTTATGTACAAAAAACACGTATGGCCCTAGCATACACTCGGTTTTAGTGCCCTAGCTAAGACCAAGGACTCAAATTTAAAAAAGTTTCTTCCATAAATTGTCAGGCATGCCGAGATCTTTCAAACAAAAACAATTTTTGAAAATCGGATAAGATTTACTCGAGTCATGTACAAAAGACCAAAAACCACTTAAACTAGCCTAGCTCGGCGGCCCTTGGGCCAACAGTGCCCAGATTCAATCCCATAAAAGATTTTTCGTTTAGCTTTCAAAGAAAAAAAAAGTTTAGAAAATCGGTTGAGTTTTACTCAAGTCATCGCGGTGACAGACGGACGGACGGACGGACAACGTTTTTATTGTTGATTCGTCATCTAAGAAACGGGATCGATGATCCCCACCTACTCCCAAGTCAAAATTGGGGTGGTTACAAACGTCGTGGTAAACGCAAAGGACCCCTTTTCGAAGAACTTCGTTCTTCGTACGAGTCTAATAAATTTGTTTTATGTATCTTTCGCCCAAAATGTGCCATTTTGCGCACTGAAAACTAGACTTAATTTGATGTTTTTTGGTCAAAATTCAAATAAAACCATATTATTCTAGTTCGAAACGTTCGAACTGGACTAATACGATTTTATTAGTCGAGTTTCATTCATAAGTTGACGTTTTTCAATGGTTGCTTCATGAAATGTTCAAGTTTGCGTGTTTTGTGCTCAAATTGGCTTTTTGTGCGAAAGATACATAAAATTATATATCCAACATGTACTACATGTCGTTCACATATGCTCAATTGGTGAAAAGTCCACGGGCTGCCGCCCTGGGACTTTTCACCAATCTCGCACAATATGACCGACATGTAGACGTGGTGCATAAATAACTTTTCGAGCCTCGGGCGGCCCGCTCACCTCTAGTTTAGTATACTAATTCAAAAATTCACTGTGAAAAAGTTTTAGGCTCTGATCGTGCTGAAAGAAAAAATTTATCATTTTCTTTTTACTATTACCGCAATTTTTTATGAGCTTTTTTTTGCTCATATGAATTCCCGTTAGAGACTCTTTCGTTACTGGAAGTTTTAACTGAGTCAGTGGTAAGTTGCACACAGACCTAGTGCCATCTACGACGAACTAGTTGGGGAAACTAGTAGAGCTTCGAATGCCTGTTCGCCCCATGTTTTTTTCCAGCAGGATCACGTGCTTAACGTGAATTATGAAGCAAGCCCAACGGTAGCTAGCACTTTACCATTAGGATTTCTTCTAGTGCTAATTATATCTCCGCCAAAAGTTAGATTCAGATATTGTCGCTACACTCTAAAATACCGCGGCTAGCGCTGCCACAATAAGCACGACAAATTGCGCTGTGGCCGTGTTGGTCAATATCAAAATGTTCTTGTTTAATTGTCTGTCTTTTCATGTATATTTGTTTGAAATACGACAGGCGTGGCGCACTTTTTCGCGCTCGAATTTTAGAGTGTGTCGACAATATTGATACACAGAATTCATCGAATATGAGTGACATCTTGTTTGTCATTCTTCTGTGTACGATTCGTAGCGGCACCAAATTACAAAACTACCCAAATTATGGAGCCTGATCTGCCTAGGAACGCTAGACATAGAAGAAAAATCCTATGCAGAATTGGTCCCCTACAGGATTGAACCCGGATATTCTTGTGGAAAGTCAGTACGTTACCACTGAGCCCAAATCTAAACCCGTCCCCAATCTAAGCCAGACAAACTCAAATAATGAAATTATTTTAATTCTAAAATCATTATCAAACATAGCCAAAGACCCGTACGTATCAGAATAGATGTGGCAAACAGAATAGATGTTACAAAAAGACTCGAACGTATCTAAATATAGAAATTAGCCAATTCCAAAGTTTTATTTGGCTTCATAGTTGGCTGAATAAAGGAAAGTGCCGTCGACACAGCCCTCAAAACTTCTTTAAGTATTAAAGTCTTTTAGACCGATATGACTGACGCTTTAAGCGCACGTATGTCCCGATTAGTTGGTGTTGGTGATGTTCGTTTCACGCTGAGTGAATTTCTTAATAGCAGATCAAAGGATGCGATCTTAAACCGATCGTTCGGAATTTTCCAATAGTTTAAAATGAAGTGTCTCGCAATAAAAATGTTGAAAGTTCAACCAAATATTTTGGCAACGTATCATATCTCTTTCCTTGCCGATTACAATAGATAGCCATAGCTATCAACGAAGATATGACTGTTCCGACCTCGGAACATCTGGTCTTGGCGATCACGACTTTGCAGTTGGTGCTGTTTGAATTTTTTTAATTTCGTTGTCATCCAAATAACTATTAGATACTATCGGGTAGTTGTGCCACATCTATTCTGTTACGTACGGGTCTCTTTCATACGTTTTTGTTACTCTCCTTATACTAAACAATTTTCAAGTTTATTACGACTGTTCTCGAGTATGTTATTATAAATGATAACTACGTGAGCAATTCAATGCTTTGGAGGGAATTTACAAAGATAATAATAAATTACCTCCAAAGTACTTAGAAAATTATCTGCTGCCTTAAGTAAGCAATTATTGCGATTATGCTAACATGCAACCTGCAGCTGCTCTGCTCAGTTGGTGCACCCGACTACTTCAAACTTCTTCATTGTCAATCCGGAAGTTTGTATCAGGAGTAGTCAACTCAGTCTCCGTGGGAATCGGTGCTGTAAGTATTTAAATTTTCCTTTCATGTCGGTAGGTGTATACATTCTAAGTCTTGTTTTAAATTTTGCAGTGCAAGTAAGTCTTGAGGGCCTCTCACTTCAATTTAGTCCACGTATTTGATTTAATTCATTTAGTCCAAAATTTTTTAGAAATTCGAAACTTGCATTTGTTTTTCTTTGAAAGCATACACTTCCTGATTATCGCTACAAAACGAAAATTCAGAATATCTCGGCACTATGACCGATAAGTCGCTAGTCGTTAGTCGTCATAAATGTTTTTTTTTTTTGTTTTCTAGTAATGCAGAACCGATTTTTTTTTCTTTCATTAACGAACTAAAATTGTCGAAATTAGATTGCTGAAGAAGAAAGAGTAACACCAAAAAATGACCATTTTTTTCCGATCTCGTCACCCATTATATCTGCGCCGAGGAAAGCTTGGATTTACTGTAAATAACGTGAAAAGTATCCCAAGAAGTTAATACCTTGATTTAACGCTAAAATCCGAGTGCTGAGTCCTCAGAAGTTTTCATAAAAACACGTATTTGTAAGCCTGGTTTCAAGAATTTGTTTTCTAGATCTTCGTGTGCTGCTTTTAAAAATGTTCAGACTGTTTTGTCAGTATTTGTAAACTGTTTTTCTAGTTATGTCGTCCAAAATCTGTTTGTCTGCCTTGTCTATCTTTCAAAAAATATATGTCAAAAAACAAAATGGCGGACGAAAGTAGCATTTCAGATGTTTCTTCTATATTTTCTGGGCATATGGATCGTTTTACTCAGGAGGAAATGACACCTAAATATTATGTACCAGGATTTTGAAAACGAAAAGATTTACTAAAATTGATATGTAAAAATAATTAACAACAATTTGTATCCATATTCACAATTATTTTAAAATAATTTATAATTATAAAATTCAAAAGTTTGTCTGTTTGTCTGTCTGTCGGCCACAAATTTCCAGCGTGAACCAACATAGGCCCGACCTGCTTGAAGAGTTCAGAGGAACTAAAGCAAAAAGTCGTTTTGCATTGCCTTATATGATTCAAAAAAAGGCAATGCAAAAGTAGATTCGCATGTGAATCTATCTACGTCCGACCCGCTTGAAGAGTTCCGAGGAACTAAAGCAAAAAGTCGTTTTGCATTGCCTTATATGATTCAAAAAAAGGCAATGCAAAAGTAGATTCGCATGTGAATCTACCTACGTCCGACCTGCTTGAAGAGTTCCGCGGAACTAAAGCAAAAAGTCGTTTTGCATTGCCTTATATGATTCAAAAAAAGGCAATGCAAAAGTAGATTCGCATGTGAATCTATCTACGTCCGAGCTGCTTGAAAAGTTCCGAGGAACTAAACCCTCTTGCATTGCTTTTTTTAACCCAAAAAAGCAATGCAAACCTAATTTCGAGGGGGAAGAGAAAACCACAAGGGAAACCTAGAGACAGAGAGCGAGAGACGTTCCTTTTGTTAATTCTGGACCGCAATGAAGCAGTCCAACAAAAATAAAGCGCTCTTATTATGGGTACAGTCTCCCATAATAAGAACAGTATCGCCATCCGCACCTAGCATCGTTTTGCAACGACGCTTAGCGCTGGACATCACCAACCGGCGATACTTTCAAGCGAATCAAATAGTGGTATTTATACATTTGGAACTGCGTACTTCCTGTGAAGTATAAAATTTATACAACGAAAAATGATTAGAAATTTTGTATGAGATTTGTTCAAGTAATTTCAGGGAGAATATTTACGTGTGTGTGTGTGCGTACATGGAAGAAGCAATAAACGAAAAAACTATTTTAGGCATGTGGCTTCATTCACTAATATTCTCAACGCATTTACGTTTGTTTATTAAGTGGCGTATTCAAATATTTTTTTTTATTTGTATGAAATGAAGTCATGTGGCGTATTCAAATATTTTCTTTGTAAGGAATTATTTGTATGGAACGAAATGATGCATTGATTTTCATTATACATTTTTTTGGTTGGTGTAAATGTCGGGCAGTGGGACATTGGGTCAATTTTTATGTTTTTAAAAATATTTTGGAATGTATGGGAGTTGGGCGATAGGTTTCTTTGGCAAAGTCTTAGAGTTTAGTGAGTAGAAGTCACCAGCGTTGGTGAAAATGTCGGGCAGTTGGACATTGGGCCAATTTTAATGTTTTTAAAAATATCTTGGAATGTATGCGTGTTGGGCGATAGGTTTCTTTGGCAAAGACTTAGAGTTTAGTGGGTAGAAGTCACCAGCATTGGTGAAAATGTCGGGCAGTTGGACATTGGGCCAATTTTTATGTTTTTAAAAATATCTTGGAATGTATGCGAGTTGAGCGATAGCTTTCTTTGGCAAAGTCTTAGAGTTTTGTGAGTAGAATCTTTATGAATCCTAAGAAAATGGCTGCCACCTGCGAAAGTGTCGCCATCTTGGATTTTTGCTATCTTCTGAATTAGAATAGTTACGCGTTTGGTTTCTTCGGGAAAGTTGTTGATGTTGATGAGTAGAACAAAGTAGAACAAAGCTGGACAAAGTAGAGATAATTTTTGAGTGCCAAT
>CM055404.1:61318555-61329591 GCA_029228625.1 Pseudolycoriella hygida | reverse complement strand
TTTCTTAGTCTATTCAGGATCGCGGTTTCCAGCATTTTCCCAACCCCTCCAACAAGCATATAGGTCTATATGATGATGGCTTGTCTGGCGGTTTCCCTGGTTTTGGTATTAAGACCAGCTTCTGTTTCTTCCATATTTGAGGAAAATATCCGTCGTCGAGGCACTTCTGCATTGTCAATCTGAGCCTGTTAGGCTTTGCGCATGCTGCTGTCTTCAGAGCTATATTGGGGATTCCATCTGGTCCTGGCGCTTTGTTATTTTTTGGCTTTTGTGCAGCCATCTGGATCTCTTCTACAGTGATCGACCGTTCAAGTCTGTCTTCCGCTTCATCGTCATAAGGAGTCTGCGGCCATGTGATCTGTTCGTGCTGTGGGAAGAGCTCTCTCACTATGACACCTAGCCTATCCGGGCACTTTTCTTTTGGCCCCAATGTACCTTTCATCATCGTCATTACTGTTCTGAACACTTTGCCCCACGGGTTCGTGTCTGCCTCTTGGCACCGTTTCTTCCAACAATCCCTCTTACTCGCCCGGATTGCTCGCTTCAGTGCTAGTTTTGCATTACGATGTTCTTCGGACCTCTCTATTCTAACATTCTCGTTTCTGGCCCTTTGCATCCTCCTTCTTGTCTTAAAACAAGTTGTTCGCAAAACTCTTATTTCGTCGTTCCACCAAAATGCCGGTTTTCGCCCATTCCTCGGTTCCATCCTTCTTGGCATCGCCGCGTCACATGCATTGACCATTTCTTTCGTCAATTCTTCTGCAGATTTCTCTTCGTGATCGTCTTTTGATTGGAGATATTCCTTAAAAACTTCTTGATCGAAATTTCCGGTTCTCCATCTTCGCTCTCCTCTATGAGTCATCTGTCTTGTTGCCTCTGTACACTTTTTCACGGTGTACCTCAATGCCTGGTGATCGCTGTGTGTGTAACTTTCGTCGACTCTCCAGTTCAGACTTGGAACTAGTACTGGACTGCAGAATGTCACGTCAATAATCGACTCTCGCCCATTCTTGCGGAATGTAGTTGCATTTCCCACGTTTGCCAGAACCACATTTAATCTAGCTAGCGCTTCTTGCAGACTGAAGCCTCTATCATTTGTGAATCTACTACCCCACTCAACTGCCCATGCGTTAAAATCACCTCCAATATGAACTGGGTTGAGTCCCGTCAGTTCTCCTGTGAGTAAATCTAACATTCGTTCAAACTGCAGAATCGTCCATCTTGGTGGTGCATAGCAGCTGGCAATATACACTCCATCAATTTTCGCTATCACGAATCCTTCGTGAGCGTCTGATACAACTTCTTGTATGGGGTACTTGCCCGTTGTCAATATTGCGGCCATCTCGGCTCTGTCAGCAGCCCATTTACCGTTGTTTCTATATACACGGTACGGTTCTGAAATAATCGCTACGTCACATTTTTGTTCCGCTAGGCTTGCCACAGAAGTTGTTGTGCCATGTCACAATGATTTAGATTTATTTGTATCACTTCCATTCTTGTCCTGTTTTAGATTTAAGCGCCTGTTTAAAGACTGGACATCTCGCTCCACCAGTCACGTGGTCATTTTCTGACGTACACAGCAGACATTTCGGCGGGTTCGTGCAATCTTTGGCTAGGTGGTTCTCTCCCCCACATCTCCTGCACAGGTTGGATCTATCCTCTCCCCTACAATTCCTTGCCTGGTGTCCAAAATTCATGCACTTGAAGCACCTTTCTAACTGCTGGGTTACCCTTATCGGGCATACGGTCCAGCCCACCTTTATACGCCTGCATTCCGTCTGAGTCCTCCAAGCGTGTAGAAATCATTTGTTGCAGGATTCCTATTTTCCTCGACAGCCCTTTGTCCTCATATAATCTCTTCAACACGTTCCACAGTTCCAACGGTGAATTACACGATTTAAAATGGGTCTGTATGTTTTTCTCAACGCTAAGAGACAACAATGCCTTGCAAGCCGTTAGTTTGCTCACGTCCTTCTCAGCGCAGGCCGTTTCGTCTTTGTCCTTTACCAACTTTAGACACTGCGCGTAGCCTTTGTACTCTACTAAATTTTTAATTGAAAAACTCCACGTGGGGTAATTCGCGTGGCCTGTCAATTTTTCTATATCAAAATCCTTTCCCATTTTGATATTCTGAGTTGAGTCTTACGAAAACACAATTATTTTATTTCTTCAAAATTGTTCATTCACTGTTACACAACGATTTGCATAATAAGCGTTTTTCTTTTTCTTTATAGGTAAGTTCAACAACCATGCTCTGCTACCATGTTAAGAGAATAAAGAGGACTTTTGAACTCACCGACGTGTAGTGTAAGACTAAACATAAATGATATTTGATATTACGTTAACATGATATGCACAAGTGTGCAGGAAATAATTTAGATAAAACAAATAATTCTGATTATTTGAACAAGAATTAAATTTAAGCGAACACATGTTTCAGGGTTTCAGGGGAAAATGGCTCAGTCCTTGGATATAAGAATTTCTAGATTTGAATAGTCTGAGACGTACTTCGGTAGGGCCTTTGACATTACCTTGGGTAATTTCTATGGATCTCTGAAATTCTTCGTTATGAAAGAATAGAAAAGTTGGATTGTTTGCTTTTTTGAATATTTAGATACGTTCAAGTCTCTTTGCCACATTTATTCTGTTCGCCACATACGTACGGGCCTTTGTTTATGTTTTATATTAAACTTAAATAGCAATTCCCGATTAATTCAAGATTTATGGGAAAATATGTCTTTAAAACAAATTCTAACTTCAGGGCTACCAAATTGAATTTGGGGAACCTTGCAACAGTTTATTTGAAGAAAATGCTAATTATTTCAGGGCTGTGTTTCGCGAAAACTGTTCAAAAACAAACTGAATTGCGCACCCGAAAAATGTACGACATTTTAACACATTACACACATCTCAACACGCATTTTGCAATCATGAGATCCCATTTCCATGGTCGCAAATGGTCAGTGCAGGTGCGGCAAAGAAGTCCTTTTTAGTAAACAGAAATAAATCAAATTACATTACACTATGCTTTGATGATGTTGAAAACTTTCACTCAAACTGGTAATATAATGAAAAGGGAAATTTTGTGTTAATATGCTGAGCCTTCCCTGGAAGTATCGAAGCCCAAATTCGAAAGGAAAATCCTTCAATTTTTCAATTTGAGCTGACAGTTTTAAAACGAATGTAACAACGAAAGAATCATTGATTATCAACAGGTTACAAGGTGCTCTAACCTAAAATGTTTCAAATTTCTTTAAAAAAAGCGCCGGATATGAAATATTGCCCTGGTCGGTAGTGGCCGCTGTTCCCCCTCATTCCCCTATATGTGAACTTTTTGATAAAAATAAATTTTTGTAAATGAAAGAGGCGCTAGGGGAAAGTAGTTCAATTTGCATGCACTGTGCAATCCTCCATAAACGCAAATTTGACCCCAAAAACTCGTATATACCGTCTGAAAGCTTACAGCAGCGACTTTCAGAAAATAATAAATTGCTGAGTGTTTCCATAAGTAGCGTCTCCATAAGTCGTCTTAAAAAATTCCGGACAGAAACACTGAGGCTTCCTGGGACCTTTTACCATTATTCTGGCCGGATTCCGATCGGAATAAATTCGTTGGAGACATAAAAAATCGAGGAAGTTTCCAAATTTGGCCATTTTTCATATTTTCTGCAATTACAAGTTATACCACGTGATAATACCCATTGTTTTAGAAACTAGGGACCATGGGGTTTTCAATGATTTGCTTGGTTCCGTAGATTTCCGCTGGTATAATTGGTGAATCGCATTTTAAAAAGTCAATTTTTTCGCCTAAAAATAGCTCTGGCGTCCCACCCACCCATAATTTCTGGCCAGGTGGCGGCTCAAACTCACCTGAGGATTACTCACCTGCGAAGCTTGAAGAAAATCCACTCAATCGTCTTGAAGCTTTTGAAGAAAAACCGTTGTTGGCTATTCCATGCAGAGACTTTCTTTAAATATTCTACAGCTCAGATCGGATATTTTCGGAAAAAATTATCTTCTACGGATTTCTCCTGATGATCCGCGAAATGGAATTAGCCATGAATATGAAGAATCTGCGACCGCTTGAATTTCCCTTTCATCCAAAAAGGTCGGAAAAAGATTTTACCAGACGGAGTGACCACCCTTTTTGCAAATTTATCTAATGAACTACGAGGTCCAAATTCAACTGGATCAGCTGGAGCTGCTCACAAAAGAATGCAAAAATATTTATTCCATGCTGGCAAACTAACATTAGAATGCTGAAAAACACTAAACGTACTTGCCACAAGAAACCTACTACGGTACCAGCACACTCGAACATTGAAGATAATGAAAAGGCAGATGAACTTGCGAGGAATGCAGCGCTTAGCAACCCTATCGGAGTAGACCAATAGTAGGCATCCCTATTTCGTACAACAAGAGAGTGATCTCAGCGCTAAGGGATGGTAAATTCAATAAACATTGGGACACCCTATCAAGCTGCCGGGAAGCCAAAAAAGTTTACAGTAGAACCTCGATGATCCGGTGGGACCGCGACCAGCACCGTGCCGCATAATCGCATTTTTCATGAAATAAGCCAAATCAATCAAAAAGTTAGTGTTAATATTGCTTTATTATGTAAAATACGCCACGACAAGGTTCGCCGGTGGACAGAAGTGGAAGCGAGTGCCTGATAATCAAGGTTCTACTGTATTAGGACAAGTGGAAGAAAATCCAGAACAACAAGTAAAACTTTTACTGGAGAGGTTTCTGGACACTTCGCGCCTTCAACAAACATCTGACTACAATAGGCAAACAAACGGATCCAAGTTGTGGCTTGTGTGGGGAACACGCATTTGGGCAATTGCATCATCAGCTACAACCTGATCAAAAGCCTGCACCCTTGAGATATCCTGAGCTATATTTCTATCACAGGGAGGTTTCATACGGTAACAGACTAAAACAAAACATCAAATAGCTAGCACAATAGGCACGACAGTGGCCTCTCCAATCAAAAAAAAGATCTTCCCAAAACTCAAACAAACTCAGACTTTAAAGACAAAAATTCAGATCACTGAAACTTCAAATTGATTCACTTTGATTTGTATCCATGGGTAAAAATGTTGCCGCCGTCTTTTGCAAAAAAGTTTTAAGTCGACGGTGGCCGTGGGTTCTGTACTCTTTGTTGACTTTGCTATTGAATAATATGCACATTACCGCAGCTCCCTGAGCTAACCTCAAACGTCTCAGAGACATGACATTTTCACACGCTGACAACGCCCGCTGAGATAAGAACCGATCCAACTATGACCCATCCAAACATCCTTCAAGTTCATCAGCAGAACTTCGTGAGAGCCTATCGGATGCCTTCATAAAGTCGGCATGAAAAACATCCAACTGAGATCCAGACTTATTGCTATCTATGGCGAATTCAAGAAGATTGGTCTTTGTACGGGTCCAAAAGGAGATTTATAAATGAGAAGATAAATTGATTTTCCATTCGATTAAATTTATTTTTTGAACAAAATTAGGACTCCACTTTACATTCAATTTATCAAATAATTTAAAGCATGAAGTTCAATCGTCGATAAATCAAAAGTTTGTTGAATTTGGATAAAATCTTTCACTCTGGTGAATCACTCGCTTGCCAAATAACTTCAGAAATAGAGTTTTCAATCCTTACGTAAGTCAAAAAGTGTAGAAGTTTCCTCCAATTCTTCAAAAGTGAAATCGCTGCATCCTTTATGTGTTTTTAAACCAGATTTTTATGTAAATGCCTTTTTACATAACGGTCATGCATGAGGACCATTAGAACTGTTTCCTAAAAACGAAACTTTCATTCTCTCCTTAAAATTAAGGCGAATTCTTTTGTTTCCCATATTTGACTAAAACGTACATAAACGTTTCAGTATATAAACTCTAAGTCAAACGTTAATTGTATTTGTAACCGTGTCTAGAGCGTTATTGTTATTAATGCAACTCGTACCACACATGTGCAATATAGTGGGAGGTTGAAGGTCGCAGGGCGGCAGCCCGCGGACTTTTCTTCACATATGTAACACACATATTTCACATATGTAACACAAGATGGATTTCTAATTTTTGATCGTTCTCGACTAAATATGCAAAAACCAAATAAGGAAAACAATTCGAAAAATCACTCATCAAATGAGTCATTGATTTGAACTCACGTCACTCACGTACACCGCATTGATAAGTATGCTCTGCACTGAATGTCATAATGTTTTGTTTGGCAACAAAGTCATTCTCATCTATTTATTGTAGCATAATCACTCCCGGTTATGTCACCATGAGTGATAATCAAAACAAACATTTGAATGACTTTCATTCATGTTTTCATGGTGATTGCATTCACGGTGACACAGGACATTTATTTTCGTTATTCACAATAACCCCGACATGACTTCGAGTTTACATATGCAGAAACGTTTGAATGGGTGTTTAGTCAAATATGGAAAATGAAACAGCATTTGGAAGATATAAGCCTCGGTTCACACTTCATACGTGTATATTGTATAAAGACGCGTTCGCTACGCTCACTTGTTGTACACAACATATACATATGAAATAAAGACTTACATCCCCCAAACATTCTACTATAAGTTGCATAGAACGATAATCGCGTATTTATCGCTCTATAGCGAAACTGTTTATCTCGACATATGTGTTCTGCAGATAAAACAGAGTACGCACCTCTTTCCAAGATGTCTATTTTGATGATTTGAATTATGCACCACGCCTCACAAAGCTAGCAAATCGTCAAAATAAATATTTTGGAAAGAGATGCATAATCTACTAACCTAAACGCCATAGTCGTAAAAAAGTATTTTTTAGCATTTTTGCGAATACGATTCTTCGCGTTTAAAATTGTGTGTGGTCTGTTCCTAACTGTTGATTTAAGAAAATTCCGCAATGTAGCAGTCAGTTTGTTCGTGCTACAAAAAACAAAATTGCCTATAATCAACAGTCTGTTCGGAAAAGGTGCACGCTAATACTATAAGAAAAGAGTGTACTCTAAATTGCTCAGAGTGCCGTTTAGATCAGAGATACGCCATCGATGCCTAGCCAAAACTAGTCCTTTTTCGAAATGCATGTAAAAAAGTGCACCCCCGTGAAACATTTAGTGATACTGTAGGCTACTATCTGTACCTTACTTTTACTTTTTCGGCGGTACAGCCACTTGTGGACCTTCAAGGATTCTGAAAACTTTGAAAACAGCGCCGCTTTCGTTGGTAATTTTTGTTAACGTTAGCCGTTTGCGCTACCGTCTTTTCGGGACTAAGCCAATCACGTTTCCGTCGATGTTTCAAAAATCCCATCCGCCGTCGCCGGGAAATTTAGACCGAAAACGACTCTATTTGAGAGACACGTGAAAGATTCATCTCTCTCAACAGTAGCAACATCAAATTGGAATGTATTCATTGTGTTTTAAACCCACTAAAATAACTCACGAAAGACAAAGTCGTATAGTTTTTCGATTGGATTGATTGTAGAAAAGTTAGAATAGATGTGAACGGTTTCGTCGAGGTCTCGTTTTTGTTTTTTTTTTCGGGCTGAGTCTGGGTATATCAGCTAAGCAAACGCTACCCGAAAAAATTAATTCACGCAATAACTTTCTCGAAATTGAGTTCAAAAACATTTCAAAGAAAGATTAAAGAAAACCCTATTCATTCGGTTCGGTCGGCTTTAAATTTTCAATAATTAAGGATCTGACTCGGTTCGCTCGACGTCCACGCGTCTGAGTTAGGTGACTAGTGAAGCACAAGCTCCAGAGCGGTTTTGACCAGGAAGAATTTATCTCTAATGGTGGTGACAGACTCGCACTTGTAGAGCTTCACGGGTTGCAGCTTTTCGTTATTCAGATGATGTCTGAGCACTCTTTGCAGTTCCTCTATGAAATCCAATAGAAATCTTAAAGAAGCAGAACTCAAAGTTGCAGAAAGAAGGTACAAAGAGAAGAATTAGACTAAATATCAGACGATCGTTCTTATTGCCTGAAAACTTGTTCCTCTTCCAAGTCTTTAGTGGACCGGAACTGAATCATATGAAAAGCAGACAGGAAGGAGATTTTGAATGAGTCGCTAATGAATTAGCAAAACTCTGACAGAAAACACAAACATTTATTTCTGTAGAACTACGTCAAAACATCAATCGTAGGTGTCTCTGCGGTCAAGTCGATGAAAATGGACTGTATGAGACAATGGAAGATGAGGGCTACGCCCCTCAACAATACTAAATCATTCGCATTGGAAAAACTCACGATGTGCACCAAACTAATGAACCTTCTAAGATGATTCTGATTTCTGCCCGTTCATGTTGGTCTCTTGGCAGGCAGCAGTTTGTTTTATTGTATCTAACTTTGTGGATCTGTATTCATGTTTATATTTGAGAATTTTTGAAATAAATAAACGGATGAAAAGACTCAGTACAAAGGATATTTATCCAGCTTCTGCCAAGCTGGATGATCCCGTTATTGGTCTCTTCCTAATATTAAAAAAAAATTCAAAAAAGGAGAAGGAGAAGTTTCGTTTCTATATGGCGGAAAGTTTACTATAATTGGCTTATTTGCGTGCTGTTTTTCATGACTTAATAAATTACTTTTTACTACAAAAGACGTTTGACATTCTATGCTGGCTCCCTCGTGAAAAGGAGGTTTCTAATTTTTCCACAAATATCTTAAAAGTATCCAAACTACTCACCTGTGTGGGTCGTCTTCATATGGTATCTTAAACCACTGCGATAAGCATACGACGAGTTACATAGGTTACACTCAAACTTCTCTCCTGAAAATAAGACAATAAATTTTTCACATATTTATTCGCGACTGTTGACTTTAGACAATTCCACAATGTAGCAGACAATTTGCTCTTGTTACAAAAAGGGAAATTCTCTAAAATCAACAGTTTTTCCAAAAAGTTACACGCAAATACTACGAGAAAGAATCTACTCTAACTTGCTCAGAGTGGATACTAGGTTAGAGACACAGAAGAGAAGATGACAGTTACAAAAGAGGCGAGCGGACCCCACACAAGAGCGAGCGGACCCCTGTCACTCGAAGGAAAACGCTACTTGAACCTGAAGTAAATGCTACAGTCGGGTCAGTTCGAGTTTTTGGTCTTCGTTGGTTCGATCGAGGTTTCGTTTTTGTTTTTTTTCGGGTCGCTGTGGGTATTTAAACTAAGCAAACGCAACCCGCAAAAAATCCACAAATTTTCTATAATTGAGTTCTAGTACTCTAAAGACTTTTCAGTGTGTGTCCTGACGTGTGATAGTAAATTACCAGAGGGGAGAGACTTCTCCAATACCTGTCGGCCTCTGATCTACTGATTATTAATAGGGGAAGGAAAGCACCCTTTGTTAACGCAGCTAGAGAGGAGGTTATTGATATTACGCTTTCGACGTGCGGACTATCGGATAAGATCCATTCTTGGAGGGTATCAAACGATAGAACCTCCTCGGATCACAGAATAATTAAGTTCAGCCTTAAAGGTTACGCCCAGGAGGTAAAACCGTTTAGAAGCTCAAGGAAAACTGATTGGGGGGCGTACAGACTAGACCTCATAAAGAGGCAAGGGGCTGGGTGGGGGTAAATAGGCTGGCAACTGCTAAAGAAATTGAAGAAGTCTGCCAGTCTATCACTTCAGGTATGATCACTTCTTACGAGAACGCTTGTCGACTTAACACTCTCAAGCAATTGTATAGAAAGCCCTCTTGAGTAAAAGCATAGAGGAGAAAAAGAGGATTGTGAGGAAAGCATGGAATAGAGCTAGACGCAGTAGCCTTGAAAGCGAGTTTGACGAGTATCGTATGCTGTTGAAAGAGCACAAGAAGGGGCTGGAGAGACTGCAGCAGCGCAGAAAAGAAAAGTTTCTTTAGGAGGCGAATTCCGTGCCGGCCTACACAAGGGCTCACAAATTATTGGCCAAGGACAAAAATGCCCAAGTAGGGTCATTGCTTAGGCCAGACGGTACATACACGGAGGATAGTATAGGGTCATTGCTTAGGCCAGACGGTACACACACTGAGGATAGTAAAGAAACAGCAGAGTATCGTCTTAGTGTCCACTTTCCCGATTGCGTCCGGTCTGCAGCGGAGGAGAGGGTAAAAGTGGGGTACAACACATCTAGAAGGGATTGGAGGTTCGCAGAACGGATTACAAGGAAGGGTAGAGGCAGACGGGCTATACACAAATTTCAACCGTTCAAATCAGCGGGGCCAGATGGAATATTTCTGGCACTGCTGAAGAAAGGATTGGACATTCTGAAACACAAACTGGTGGTTATTTTGAAGACTTCTTTAGCTCTCTGTTACATCCAAAAATTGTGGGAAAAGGTAAGAGCTGTTTTTATCCCAAAAGTGGGCAAGGCCACGCACTGCGAAGCGAGAGACTTTCGGCCCATTAGCCTTGCATACTTCTTGCACAAAACCCTTGAAGGGCTCCTAGATTTTTACATAAAAGGAGATAATACCCTTAATAAAATCCCCGTGCACGTCCATCAGCACGCTCATCAATCTGATAAGTCGACCGATACAACATTGCAATCAATTAAACCAAAAAATCGAGCGGATGTTCAGCAGCGGTAAAGTGGCCTTAGGCTGCTTTATGGACATTGAAGGGGGATTTGTTAATACCGGGTTCGATGTCATAGCGAAAGCCGCTGAGGAAAGGCGAATGGAACCGTTAGCGATTAAGTGGATTGTCTCCATGTTAAGTAGCAGGACGGTAGAGGCCACAATATGTGGAACGAATATAAAGATGAATGTCACAAGAGGTTGCCCTCAGGGGGCATACTCTCACCCATACTGTGGTGCATGGTCATCGATTCCCTTCTAGTAAGGTTAAATAACCCAGGGCTACTCGGATGATGTCTCGAGTCTTTTATGTGGAGACTTCGTGGTAACTTTGGGTGATTTGATGAAGGAAGCGATAAGGATGATTCACTTATGGTGTTCGGAAAGAGGGCTTAGGGTCAACTCGAAGAAGCCAAAGATTATCCTTTTTAGTAGGAGGAAAATATATGGGAGACAACAGTTAG
>CM055404.1:61270743-61318055 GCA_029228625.1 Pseudolycoriella hygida | reverse complement strand
GACAAGGGAAGGTGGCCCCATGGACTCATACCAAAAATAACGACATGGGTACAGAGAAAACATGGAGAGGTTAATTTCCACCTGACACAGTTTCTGTCTGGTCACGGATGCTTCAGGAAGTACCTGCACAGGTTTGGATTCACGGAGTCACCTTTCTGTACGACATGCGATAGGCAGGAAGAGACTGCGGAGCACGTGTTATTCGTCTGCCCCCGCTTCAAACAAGAACGAGGAGAGCTGTTGACTGTGAGTAGGCCAGATGTAAGTGCCGAAAACATAATATCGGAGATGTGCCGCGATGAGGAGGTGTGGATAGTGGCGGAAAATGTAGTTGCGAAAATAATGACGAAGCTGCAAATTGCATGGAGAGACGATCAAAGAAGACTGGCAGTTGATCTAAAAGAGTAGGTGCGAAAGCACAGCTCCTCCCCGAAGTAATGCTGTGGGGCGGTTCCGGGGAGAAGAGAGCACGAAGACTAAGGAAGGAGGTTTTAGTTGGTAGGTCATTAAAGAATGGAATCCAACACTACCTTGGTTCAGAAAGACCGGGTGTCTATGAAGATTTCCTCACCCTTATAAAAAAAAAAGACTGCAGCAGGAGATTAAACGGAATCGGACTCGCGATGGAGGACCAATGGATTGCCGAAATACTGTTGGCTGGTCTAACCGACGGCTACAGACCATTGATAATGGCGTTAGAGGCCACGACAACCGAGCTGAAGTCGGACTTAATAATCGCAAAATTATTGGATGCACAGACGGGTAAGCAAGAGAATGAGTCAAGTTTCTACAGCAAGAGGAATGGCATTCAAAAGGGCGGTAATCCAAAAAAGAAGTGCAAAAATTGTGGCCGAAGCAATGACTTTACAAGGGAATGTAAGGATGAAAAGAAGTGTTTCAATGGCAAGAAGTCGGGTCACATGATGAAGGATTGCAAAACACATAAGAAAAATGATGGCAATCAAAGTACGAGTGAATGGTTTATCGATTCGGGCGGGTCGAGACATATGTCACATGATGCAGATCAGTTGTTCAACAAGAAGGAGACGAACGCGGCAGACATAATGTGCGCAACCAAACAGTTAATGAAAGTGAGAGCAATCGGTGAGACGAATTTGAAGTTGAAACACGAAAACGTATCACTGAAGGAAGTTCTGCACGTACCCGACCTAGGCGTTAATTTGTTATCGGTAAGCAAAATAGTAGAGAATAGTAGAGACTAATACTGTTCATTTCGACAAGCAGGGCTGCACGATAAGAAATCACAAAGATGAAGTCGTGGTACATATCAAACCTGAAAATGGAGTGTACAAATTGAGAGAAGATACTGAAAAATGCATGGCAGTATGTGACGCATATACCTGGCATCGTAAGCTGGGACATGTTAACCTAAACGCACTGAGGAGTATGCGTGACGGAGCAGTCATCGGGGTCGATTTCAAAGATGATGGCTCGAAAATTAAGAACTGCGAAGTTTGTTGCAGCGGTAAAATGTCGAGACTCCCTTTCGGGAACAACGGATCAAGGGCAACAAAAATTTTGGAGGTTATACATTCAGACATAGCAGGTCCCATGGAAAACCAGTCGATCGGAAAGGCTAAGTACCTTTTGACCTTTATAGATGATTTTTCACGTAAAACATTTGTTTATTTTCTCAAAAACAAAGGAGAAGTCTTAACAAAGTTCAAAGAGTTTAAAAGTTTAGCTGAAAATCAAACAGGACGAAAAATCGAAAATGTCATTGATTCGATTGACGAGGACGGTGAAAAGGCTGAAGACGTCAAGAGAACCATAAAAAAGTTACGTACGGACAATGGGACTGAATACTTGTCAAACGAATTTATCGACTATTGTAAGAAATTTGGAATTCAGCATCCACCGCAGGAAAACGGGCTGGCGGAACGTATGAATCGGACGTTGATAGAAAAGGCGAAGTGTCTATTATTCGATGCAGGCTTACCAAAGTGCTACTGGGCCGAGGCCTCACATATGGCTGCTACTATCATTAACAAAAGTGTGAACAGTTCCGGAAAATTGACACCGGATTAGGTATTTTACGGTGCAAAACCTGATTTAACTAATTTTGAAATTTTCGGCAGTCCATATACCTAAACAGAAGAGGCGAAAATGGGACAAGAAGGCTACAAAGATGGTTTTTGTTGGTTTCAGGTGCATCGATCCTAATACGCGAAAATTGACAATTAGCCGCGATGTTAAGTTTTTAAATGAGCCAGAAAAGGTAACAGTGAACATGGACAGTAAAGAAAATAAAAGTTTAGAAAAATCAGTACCGGTGGCACAGGTTGAAAGCACCAATGTTGGTGAAAACGTTAATGACTCAGTGATCACGATTGATGATAGTGTAGTTAATGAAACGATTGATGAGACATTTGAAGGCCCAAATGACTTTACTTACGAACCTTCCGACGAAACGATTCTTGACGCAGACAATGATGAGGAATCGTCCCCGAAAAGGACGAATAAGAAAAAAGATTTGTTCAGAAACCTTAATCTCATAAATTACGCATTTCCGAACCTATTTGAGGTGGTCAATGGAAATTCGGTTATTTAAAGGAGAGTATTATTTATTTCTCTATTTGTCTTACTTTTTTCTTCGGCTATATTTTCTTGTTTGATTTTTCAAACATCTTATGGAATCCTGTTTCTTATTTGAAGTTGCAATTTATTCTATTTTTCTGTCGATTAGATGAATCAGGAAATTCTATTTTTTTTTATTTTGGTTGCAGAGTTTTGGTAACCGAATTTTCCTGAGAACTGGGGTGTCGACAAATGGAAAAGTAAGCGTTTACAAGAGATATTGGATATTCTACTTCATCGAGCAGCGAGGCGAGGCGCTGCTAAAACAAAACCTCCATCATGGGGCCAAATTAAATCTTGGCAAAGAATAATTAATGGAAAAAAAAACAAAGTGTGTTATTTTTAGAGGGGGGACCATGTTCGGGACATAAGTAGTAGGTAATGGCAGAGTACCATTTTATTGTATAGAGATCCGGACCGAATCTATTGTACAGTTTAGTTTTAAGCCGATCGCCGAAGAATAAAGACAGAGTTTCGCAATTACATTGAGTTTTCTCTTCTCGTAAAGTTCCGACGCGAACAGTTAAGTTACCGACTTTTTGGACTAAGTCACCTGAGACTTGGTTCATCCAAGCGGAAGAGGAATTTACCTTAAGTAGAATATCAAATGATCTAAGCAAATATAACTATGTTGTTAGAGCTTTACCGGAAGATATAGCAGATTCGATTTCCGACCTTTTGAAACAAGCACCGAAAGAAGACGCGTATAAGAAAATTAAAGAAAAGTTAATTGAAAGGCATTCACTCAGTATAGAAATTAGTGTCAGATGAGATGATGGGAGATAGAAAGCCATCGGAATTTTATTGAAGATTAAAAGCCCTAGCGGGAGACGGTGTAACAGTAGGTGAAGAATTAGTAAAGAAACTTTGGCTAGACCGTTTACCCAACGTTATCGGTGTAGCTTTAATCTCTCAAAGTAAGTTAGAATTAGAGGAATTACTCAAGATAGCCGATAGGATTCATGAAGCGGTACAAGGGTCGAATGTGTCCTCGTTCAGTGGCGGGGGCCGAGCGAGCAATAGTCAATATTCCCAAACGGGGACACCTAATACTTTAAGTGTCGAGTCCTTGCAGGCAGAGATAAGTGAATTGAGAAAGGCCATTGCACAATTTGCAAGCAATAGTAATCGCTCACGACCGAGTGCGCGTGCGGATTCGCGGCGCAGTCATAGTCCAGCGGCATTTAGACGACGTTCCGGGAGTAGGAGAAATTACGATGAAAACGTTTCTTATTGTTGGTATCATTTCATGTTCGGCGACAAGTGTAATCGCCCATGCAGTTTTAAGAGCAACAGCTCTCAAAGTAATTCTCAAGCAGAGAAGTCAAAAAACTAAATTGTCCGAACATCTGTACAGCCAGTGTAAGGACGAAACCAATTTCTCGCCGTCTTTTTGTGTATGATAAAAACAATAAGCTAGAATTTTTGATTGATACTGGAGCGGACGTTTCAGTAGTTCCTAAAGTAATTTTTCCAAAAAGTTTAAAATTAACGCTTCATTTCCAACTAACAGCAGCAAATGGTTCTATTATTGATACGTATGGAATTAAATTACTTGAGATAGATATCGGATTACGACGAAAATTTACGCACGAATTTGTGATAGCTAACATTAATAAACCTATCACAGGCGCAGATTTCTTGTCGAAGTTCGGATTACTCCCTGATTTAAAGAACAGACGCTTAATCGACCCACTCACTTCGCTGTCGCTTAAAGCGATGTTAGCGTCAAATTGCGGAACGCCTACGCCATTGATATATTCGATACAAAACGAGTTCGGGGATATTTTGAAACAATATCCATCCCTATGCGCACCCCCAAATTTTTCGATTCAACCTAAGCATAATGTGGTGCATTATATCCACACAAAAGGACCGTTGCCAGTTAGACGTCTACATTCGGATAAAGAAAAGTCAGCTAGAATAGAATTTGACTATATGAACGAAGCAGGAATCTGTAGGCCTTCTTCGTCACAAACTTCCTCAGCTCTGTTGATGGCTAAGAAGCCAAATAGTCCGGATTATCGTCCTTGCGGCGACTACCGACGTTTAAACGCTGTAACTATCCCGGACAGATACCCAATCCCACACATTCAAGATCTTAACGCGAGACTCCATAGTTGTCAAATATTTTTCAAGATCGATTTAGTAAGAGCCTATCACCAAATTCCAGGGGCTGCAGAGGACGTGCATAAAACAGCGATTACCACGCCTTTCGGGTTGTTTGAGTTTCCCCGAATGCCATTCGGATTACGCAACGCAGCACAAACCTTTCAGAGATTCATGAACGAAGTTCTGAGAGGATTAGACTTTGTCTACCTAGATGATATTTTGATTTTCAGTAAAAGTTCAGAATTGCATAAAGAACACTTGAAACAGGTTTTTCAAAGACTAGAGGAATACGGATTGAACATCAAACCCTCGAAGTGCATACTAGGTGTTAGAGAGATAGTTTTTTTAGGACATAGAATAACAGCAGGACCGATTCATCCCAAGGGCAGCAAAAATTTTAGCTCCCATTTACAAGCACATAGCATATTTGTCGAGAAAAGTAAATTACCGAAGTCCAAAATTTACATGGCCGGAGTAGTGTGAGAAAGCTTTTGTCGAAACAAAAAAGTTACTTGCCGAAGCAACCTTACTAGTTCACCCAAATGAAGGCTCAATTATTAGTTTAGCAATGAATACGGACGCATCGGATTTCGCAGTAGGTGCAGTTTTGCAACAGTACAACAAAGTTAAAGGTACATGGGAGCCGTTAGGATTTTTCTCCAAGAAGTTGGAGCCGACAGAACAAAAATATTTAGCTTTAGACAGAGAACTACTAGCCATGTATTTATCGATCAAGCATTTTAGGTATAGTGTTGAAGGCAGGGACTTTGTCATTTATACGGACCACAAACCTCTAACTAACGCAATGGCATCTAAAACCGAAAGAAGTCCGAGGCAAACGCGGCATCTCGAATTTATTTCACAATTTACTACCAATATACAACACATAAAAGGGAATTGTCGAGAATTGGGGAAATTAATGAAACTTCAGTCCAAGTCGCACTCGAAATGAAGACGTTAGTGGAACTTCAAAAAGATGATGAAGAGTTAAAGAAGTTATTAAGTAAGAAAGTTGAAGCGAGGAAAATTAAATTTCAAGAAATAGAACTTCCGTTATCGCAAGGTAAACTGTGGTGCGAGACTAGCACAGGTAAGAGTAGACCTTACGTACCGGAAAGCCTGAGAAGAGCGATATTCGAAGAGATGCATGGCCTGTCACATCCAGGTACACGGGGCACACGGAAGCTAATAAGTTCAAGGTATTTTTGGCCTAGTATGAATAAAGATATAAATCATTGGGCAAAGGTGTGCATCTCGTGCCAGAAAGCAAAGATCAGTAGACATACGAAGACAGATTTCGAAAAATTTAAAATAGTCTCAGAGAGATTCGAGCACATTCATATCGATTTAGTAGGGCCATCTCAAATAATTTCACTAACTTGTTGACGATAGTTGATCGTTTCACGCGCTGGCCGGAAGCCATCCCAATCAAAGATATAACGGCGGAGACAGTAGCTTTAGCCTTAGTAAGCCAATACATTCCGCGTTTCGGAGTACCCGCAGTGATTACGACAGATCAAGGGAAGCAATTTGAGTCAAGATTATTTGCTGAACTCACCAAACTTTTAGGTACAAAAAGAATTAGGACTACGGCGTATCATCCGCAAGCTAACGGGATGGTCGAAAGATTCCATAGACACGTATGAACTCCCGTTCATACTTTTAGGTATTAGATCAACTTTCAAAGATGACTTAAATTGCTCGCCGGCCGAGTTAGTTTATGGACAGACTCTGAAACTTCCTGGTGAATTTTTCGTCGACTCTCCGGATTCGGAGACCAAAGATCAGTCGGTTTTTATTGAGCGCCTCAGTGAACATATGCGTAAGCTGAGGATGACCGAAACAAGAGACAGCGCCAGGAAGGATAGCTACGTACCCAGAGACTTATTAACCTGTAAGCAAGTTTTTGTTAGAGTAGACAGAGTTAAACCTAGTTTAAGTACACCGTACGAAGGACCGTTCACAGTAGTTCGCAGGTTGACAAAGCAATACGTACTCGACATGAACGGTAGAAACAATTCAGTGTCAATCGAAAGGTTGAAGCCTGCTTGTAGTATTTTGACTATTAAATCAAGTGGCAAGCGTAAAGATAATTTGAAAGTACGATTTGCTTAGAGAAAGTAGTTAGGACTTTAGGAGTAAGGAATTTAATGAGGTATAGTCCACAAGTTGTGGCATAGTTATATTTCATTTTAAAGATCTGATTATTTTTTAAGAAAGTTTATGAAAGTGAATATTTCATAATATTTCAATAATATATATATATATTTTTTTTTGGGTAAACTCTCGTTGGAAGGGGAGCGATGTAGCGTCAATATCAATTCGTGGGAATTAAATATTAAAATATAGATTGCCAGAGACATCGACGCACATAGCTTACCGATTCACCAACACAGTCCTAGCATATTTAGTACTCTGTTTTCCCGCGCGAGCAGCTAATGCAATTAGATTTAAGTTTAGAGAAATATATTCATTCGTTTGTTAACCTTGTTACAAGAGACACGCATTATTATTCCACCAGCACCATACTGTATAAACCATAAATACATCGAACTGAATCAGGAACGATATATCAGAGATATATTGGATCGGTTCAACATGTCGAGTTGCAAGCCAATTGGAACTCCGCGCGACATAAATCAAAAATTGTCTGAAGCGGAGGTGACGGAAGAAAACAGCCTCGTTGGCAAGGTACCATACCAGGAGGTACCATACTCTATTTGGCACAAGCAACAAGACCTGACATAAGTTTCGCCGTGAACGATGTGAGTCGTTTCAACCACAAGTTTTCAAATGTACACTGGGCAGCAGTGAAGCGCATATTTAGGTATCTGCAAGGAACGCTAACATATAAATTGAAATACAGGTTAGATGGATCGTCAAATATGGAATGCTACACGGATTCAGGTTGGGCGTCGGATACCGACTCCCGACGATCATGCGCCGGGCACGTGATTATGATGTCAAGTGGCGCAACTAGCTGGTCGAGCAAAAGACAGCCCACGGTCGCTCTGTCATCAACAGAAGGGGAACACATGGCTCTATCCTCAGCAGTCTGTGACGTGTTATGGATGCAACAGCTGGTCAAAGAATTGGATTTTTCTGAAAAGGGGAAAATAAAAATCTTTTGCGACAATACCAGCGCGATATCAATGGCCGAAAATGATGCATTTCGTCCCCGAACGAAGCACATTGACATTAAGCACCATTTCTTAAGAGAAAAAATCGCTTCGGGGGTCATCGACATCGAATACGTGCCGACCGATAAAAACATCGCTGACTCGTTGACAAAGCCGGTGACAAAGCAGAAACATATTTTTTGTGCAACGAAAATGGGATTAACAACAGCATAATTGCTTTTAAAAATAATATGTTTAAATGAAGAGGTTTGCATTATTGATAATTTTTTATTGTTTTCTTGGTTTGTATAGAAATCGAACAAAGTCAGTCTATCGCGTCTATCGACGACAACCAAAAATAACGGACAAGATGGGAAATTGGTTCTCAGCAAGTGAAAACAAAGAAATTGAGTCAGATGGGGAAGTAAACAACAACGTGATTCTCCAAGGGTCTGGTGAAAAATATGGTATGGAAATGCTGGTTTTAACATCGATCATTTGTGCAATCAAGATTTTCGAATTTGTGATGTTCGCCTACAAGAAACATACAAAGACAATTAGAGAGAGACACGAACAAAATTTGAAAGTTAATGGACAAGCCTAAATCGATGTGTTATATTTTTGTGAAAAATTGAAATTTTTATTTTTGGCATTTCTAAATCCGTAAGAAAATAATTAAGGATGTATTGTACACAAAATAATATTTTTGTATCCATTATGGGAGAGTGTTGAAATAATCAGAATTATTTGTTATGTCAAAATTATTTCCTGCACACTTGTGCCTATCATGTTAACATAATATCAAATATCATTTATGTTTTATAACGTTTTGTTGAATAAAATATTTAGTCTTACACTACACGTCGGTGAGTTCACAAGTCCTCTTTGTTCTCTTAACAATTCTCCACAACTTTGCCTTTGACAGTAAATCTCCATATTGCATAGTTAAGGAAATATAGACGAAAAATGTTTTCCTATATGGCCAAGAAATTCAATTTCGTCCATTCCAGTGGTCCCAGTGCCCAGACCCCTAACCCGATGGCCACAAAATTTTTCCCCAGATTTGTTACATCAAATGCTTTCATTTGACACCAAAATGAGGAATTTCCGTGCTATACTTGCTGAGATATTTGCGAAAAAGTTTCATCGACCCTCGAAAATTTCGTGTCCGACCTCCACTTCTTCGACCATATCTCCGGAACTACTTGGCCGATTTTGCTCATCTAATCTTCGAACTTGAATCATGGGAGGCATGTACCTTTCAGGGAAAAAAGTTGACTAGGGAATCCATTTACCGGTCTTTTTGAAAAACCGGTAAAACGGTTTACCGAATTTTTACGAAAAATTTACCGGTAAATTACCGGTAATGTCAAAATACTAAGTTTTCAGTGCAAATGTAAGATTTTTCTTATTGTAATAAGACACACGCCTTCTGCGGACACTTTCAACCAAACTTAGAAATGTTGGAACTGAGTCGTCTAGTCAGTGCCGCCTTTCCACAGGGACCAGTGGACCTTTGGCATTTTTGATGAAAAGTTAGATAACGGCCTCAAAATCATTGTGTAACACTTCATATGGTCCGATAGTACATAGTTTTTTTTTTAAATTAAATTAATTACAAATAATTTCATTACCCACCCATGGCCCAAAAGATATTTTTTCTTTTTTCTAAATATCAGCTGTTTTCTTCGTTGTGTGACATTCGTTGAATTTCGTTGAAAGGGATTTTTGGTGAACAAATACACCGAATAAAAGTACAATTTGAAAGCGCTAAATTTTTGAAATTTATTTTCTGCAATTCAATGTCGAAATACGACAAAATTTTCAATACTGCTTTGAGTGCGGAAAAGGTCAACTTTTCCGCACTCAGATTTGAGTGAGTATGGAAAAGTTTTTCAGCACTCAAATTTGAGTGCGGAAAAGTTTTTCAGCATTCAAATTTGAGTGCGGAAAATGAAAAGTTTTTCAGCACTCAAATTTGAGTGCGGAAAAGTTTTTCAGCATTCAAATTTGAGTGCGGCAAAGTTTTTCAGCACTCAATTCTAATTGACATTAAAAATGCAATGAAAATGAAATTGTGATCGAAATAGAAATTTTATTGTTTGGTTTTGTCTATTTCGGCATTGAATTGCAGAAAACGTTGTTCCTACCTCGGTTTGTAACTAGATTTTTTCAGCAATGCTGAAAAAACCTTAGTTACAAAACTAGGTAGGAAAATTACTATTGCAACATTTTAATAAATTTGAAATTTCAAATTAAATTTTTATAACTTTTTATTAATCAAACAAGTAATGTTTCTACATCCTTTTACTTTCATATTACTTTTTTTTATTAATTTGCAAAACCCGAGTATGAGGCCTCGATAAAAGATTTTGAACAAAATGCAATCGCTACAAATTTTCTCTTTTCTATCGGGAAGATTTCATTACGCTACTGCATAAATTTAAGAAATTCAAAAAACGTTTTTGGTATGCTACTGGTATTAAATATAGTAAAAAGAAAGTCCCAATTCGCTTTAAAAGCCTAAACATTTTTTTAAACATTTCATATTGCAAATTTCTAGTTAGCAAATGAACACAAACGGAAACGGAAAATTAGATGTGACACCTCGATGTAAGAAGTACCTTCTCAAACGATGTAAGAAGCAACTTTTCTTAGAAGCTTATCGTGGACGGTATGAGAAGTTCAACTCAGACTCGTTACATTTTAAATATAATGTCGATGCTGCGAGAAGATATATCAGGCGATTCGGCATCTTTTCAGACAATGCGTGATGAGTAAATACCATAGAAAATATAGAAAACACTTACTTAAACAAGATTTTTTGAGTTTGTTCTCCGCATTCTTTCGTAGTTTGAAGGCAAGCGGCGTCATTTTCGTTTTTATTAAATTTGATATATTAAAAAACTCTCCAAAGTTAAAAGTATTAGATAGTTTAGCGATTTTTTTTTGGTTAAGAAAGTATTACGGTAAACCGGTAAATGAAACTCTATTTACCGGTAAACGGTATTACCGGTTTTTACCGGTTTTTATTTACCGGTTGGATTCCCTAAAGTTGACTGATCGGTTGAGCCGTTTGGAGAAAAAGTGAAGACAGACGGACAGATAGATGCATCTCCCCTCCCCTCTCCCACGTCGATCTACCCCACGTTACAATAAAATTGTTTGCAGTAAACGTACTTCGTACGGGTCCAAAATTTTTTTTATTAATTTTTCACGAATAACCCCTGAAGAGAATGAGTTTGAGGTGATCGCCATTCCCCCGCATTTCCCTATTTCTATTATTTTTCTTTTTATACATTTGTAAATGTAAATCGCAACAAAAACCTCTTAAAAGGCAAATTGTGACGCAGTCCGTAAGTTTGCTTCCAAAATTAATGACATCGTTTGAGTTGATCGGATTTTTTCGAAACAAATTTTCTTCTACGAATTTCTTCTACAGGTCCATGGAATCGAATGAGCCATATATACGATGAATATGAGACAACTTGAATTCCGAATTTCGCTAGCCAATAGTAGTAGAGGCTATGTCGCCATTTACAAGCGGCTGAGTCGAAGATGAACTTCTCATTGAAAAATTTGAAAACAGAGAAGTTGTTAGAACCTAGAAAATGTAATTTTGTTTGGTGAGTGTCAGTGAGACGGTAATTTTAATATAACGAAACATGTTAATAACATAAATTCCTTTTCAGCTTAATGAATAGTTTTTCGCCTGTTTTTCCAGTGTCACATTTTTCCCATCGCCCTGTGCAACGTACCGAGGCTAATCCGCCACGGCTCCTTTAAGGTTCAGGTCAGCCCAAGCCCAATCTGTTTCGAATTCCACTTTTCGACGCTAAAACTTCGATTCACCCAAATTGTCATCCGTTATTTCCGGGTAGCCTCGATGCAGACAAAGCTCTATGCATTGTGAACTAATCCAATTTAGGTTGTTTTTTGCACAAAAGTGATCCGTTTCACTTCATGAAAATTTTCCACGATATTAAGTTCTGACAGTACAGAGCGAAGTATAGCTCGTAGTCAATGTCGTAATCTATCATGAGCAAATCGAGATGTTGAATTCGAAAGAGTAATGGTTGCTAGCGAGCCATTCTTGACTCGCTGGAACGCAAGTTAGTTTAAGGGAGTTCAGTTGAGATTAAAGAATGCAGAACCGGACCGGTTCCGAAGAACCGATTCTCGGTTCTCAAATTGAAGAACCGGTTCCAGAACCGATTCGAAGTGTCTAGTAAATCTTTCATTTTTTCGACAACTTTAGCCTTGATTAAGGTGGATTCGCACTCCTCCGTTTAGATGACATTTCTATTGTGATCAATTTATTGAAATGTCATCTAGACGGAGAAAAAGCGAAGAATCTTTCTTCTATTCGAACCTGCTCTAGACATTTTGTATTTTCTAAGCTGAACTTATTTAAAACAAAATTCCTATGTGATTGAAGTTCATACAAAAATTCGACTAGAAAAATACGATGGCAAACGAGATCACCAGCACTAAAAACGAGATGACTAGCAAATGTATTTTGGCATCGTATTTTTGTATTTTTTTCTGGTCGAAATTTTGGCTTCGAATATTGGAATCGATCTATTGGTATCGTCTGAAAATTGCGGATCTTGTGCTTTGAGCGATCTTATTTCTAACAAACATTAGTAAGCTTTACTTAACACAGAAGTCTACTATTTCCACCGTCCTCAAACAAATAAAGCTCTTGTCTGGAAATGTCAATAAATGTTTATCTACAACGTTATTTGAAAATGTTGTAGGTGTAGGCTTGGAGGGTAAAGCTGTTTTTGTGACACTATCGTGGACAGTAAAATTATTGAAATACTGTCCACGGCATCGTGTAAATAGCAATATACAAAAAAAATTTTGCAGTTTCACACGTCTCTAACTTTTTTAGAACCGAAGAATCGGTTCTGAATAATGTTGAGAACCGGTTCCCGGATCCTCAACCGGTTCTGCATTCCCTAGTTGAGATTTTCTCCCAATATCGATTGATATATTTCGGATATTTGCCCATTCGGAACGATATTGACAAATGATGAATATATGTTGACCAATGCACCACAATGTCGACCGCATTTCAGCCAACAAAAGTGCAACTCCGTCCTTATTGGTTATCATAAATTCGAAACTTTTCACCGAAGGTAAAATGCGATCGAGGGTTTCCTTAACGTTCGGTGAGTCTGTTTCCGTCGCCATTGATATTAGTTGTTTGATTGGCAGAATATGTTAAATAGCAATTTTCCACTCGCTACGCACGGCTAGACCCAAAGCATGTGTTGTCGGTCGACGAATATGCACTTTTGGTTCCCATTTTTTTCAAGGTGGGCTACCTGCCTTCGTCTGATATTTGAATGGGAATGAGTCATCTCAAAAGTTGACAGAAAACTACATACACCCTATAGAACCCACGCTCGTTGTCAGTGGATCGGTCGCAATGAAATTTTGTTAAATTACTGATTACGCTCGAAAGACAATGCAGGAAAACTCGTAGCAACGGCATAAATAGAATCCTTCCCACACTAAATCGGCTGACTTGAGGCTGGTCATAAAACCCTTACTTCCATTAGCAAAAATATTGATATTTCTCCTCAACAACGTTATAAAAACGTATGAAGGGACCCGTACGTATCAGAATAGCTGCGGCAAACAGAGTTGATGCTACGAAATTGGATTGGAAATTGCCGAAAGGGCAATATTGAAAAACCCGTCCGAAGAAAACGCGCAAAAACCTCTCTAAAACCTTAAAAAAATCTCAAAATTTAAAAAAAATTGCACTAGGGCCGATCTTAGAATCGACCTAGAGCTCTTAGGAGAGGCCCCTGACCCATACTGCCGTGAACAAAAATGTTCGCATCTATTTTCTCTGCAAAAACCCTCAAAAAACCTCATAATTAACGAAATATTTACGAAAAATCACCAAATATCGTATATGGTCACGTAGCGTGAGTTGGGCTCACACTGAGTACTCTACAGCCCGAACCACTCAACAGATTTTCACTAATTTAATTTTCTTGATTTTTTGGATGTCCACATCTTTCGTTCAAAACCTTGAAGAGCGATTTCTGTTCTAATTTCGCAGAGATATAAGTGAAAAAGTTCCACGAACCTTCAAAAAACCACGTGTTTGACCACTTTTTCACCATAACTTCGAAAGTTTTGCCCAAGTTCAATCCCGTAATCAATTTGGTGACTTTCTTTCGGGAAAAAAAAGTCAGTTGAGTTTTACTCAAGTTATCGCGGTGACGGACGGACATACGGACGGACATTTTTTTTATTGCTGATTCGTCATCTAAGGACCATGATCGATGCTCCCCCCTACACCCGGGTCGAAATTGGGGTGGTTACAAACGTCGTGGTAAACGCATAAGACTCGGCTTCGCCTCGAACAACACATTCACACTTATATTACAACTACTCTCTCGGTATACAAATACACACAAACTCGGGAAATCCTCGTTTTCCATCCTTGTTAAGAAAATAGCTATTTTTTTGCAGATTTCTCTTATAATAAACTCAAGAACGAAACAAGCATCAATTTTGAAATTTGTCGCATACTTCCTCTAATGAGATTCTATTAACAAAAGTCTAACTGCTACCCAACGCTTTAAAGGGCACTTTTATTGAATTGGTACCAGACTATTGCCAAGGACCCTGCGGATTATACTGCTCAGAAATTATCTACTCTTGTTGAATGCATGTGTACAGAAAATGCTCACATTTCCTACAATTGTCTTTGTTGCTGTATTTATAACGTGTACAAAGTACACGCATTAAGTACGCAGACGAGAGTACACACCTTTCTGTGAACTTACTGCGTATGTGCTGTGCACGTACTCACACAATTCGATACGCATACTGTGTACATCGAAAAACCGTATTCAGAAGTGTCAAGTTTTGACTAGAGGGGGAGCAACTCAAGCTTCAGAATTTCAATAGAAAGACTTTTTCAAAGTTAAAAAATATTGCAATTTTCATTATTCAGAGGTCAGAGCACTTGCACTTGAAAGAGATTCTGACACCAAGATGACTACTGTAGTTACTCTATTTTCTTCAGATGTGCTGTTACAGTTGAGATGTCAAAAAAATCTGGGTGCAATGTTCGAGGGCAAATAATCACTCCATTTTGCTAACCGTTTGGCGGATCTAGTACGACATTCAAAACTACTTTATGTTTTGTGAAGTCGTGTGGCAGTTGCGCTCTTCAATTTGTTTTGTTACCTAACATAAGTTAACGTGCCTTGTATTGTAATCAAGTCTTTGTCCACCGGCAGCGACTGAGGAGTTTTTCATTTTTATTTCAACATGGAAGGGGTAACAATACAAAATTATCGAATTGATCAGTTTGAACTAATCTGTTTTCGAAGAACATGACCTAATTTCATGCCCAATACATGCATTTCCGTCATCCCCTGAGCAGCTGTTTGTGAATGTAAACGGAGTCTTTCTTTTTGTGCTCAAGAATTTGCTTTTCTTGTATGTGTCACGGATTAATTGTTGGGGTTGTAGCAAAAGTTATATTTGAGAATTGAATCCAGCTAAGGATTGGTATTGTTATTAAGTGGAGGAGATACAGATTTTGATATGATGACGTAAAGAATTAATTCGCGAGTTGGAGCAAAAGATGTAGAGTGTGAAACATAAGCAAAGGCTTGGAAGTTAGAACTTTTACTTCTAAGGAGATGTCACCGAAAAGGAATATTTAAATCGCAATTCGTAAAATGGTATCATTCGTTTGGGAAACATAGAACCAAAGGCCTGTGTTTTCCGTATCATGGGCGCGCGGTAGCGATAATACGAATATTCTACAATGAAAAATTAGCATAAAGCTGACATTCCTCTCATAGGTAATTGCGAATGAAGTAAGAAACTATTTTGTGCAGAATTTTTTTGCACTAGTTTCACTCCATCGCAAATATTTCAGCGAGCAAAAAGTTTTATGTCTTCATATTGACAGCACTTAATTGTAACATATCAGACTTCAAAAGTTGAAAATTTCAGCTAATTTCGAGTAAAATTAAGAAAGTTATTCATTATTGAAATCGTCCGGATTTAGTTTGGGGCATCCCTTACGAACAAAAAATTAGGATTTTTGTTTCGTAGACTACGGAACCACATGTACAGCTCAGTTTTGACTTCAATACAAAGTGCATTTTCATAGAATCCAAAGTTAATGAAAACATCAACGTAACTTAGTTAGTTAGTTACTGGTTTCCATTGGCACTTGGAAGGGCTCTTAGAAGGCGCCATACAAAGCCAGTGTAAAAGCATACTTTGAATGTTTTTGTGTCTGTAATGTGTATAGTAGCATATTGTGTATGAGACAAAGGTTGGTTGTTTGGAGTTAAAGGGAAATTTGTTGGGTTGGGTGTGTAGTGTGTCGAGGCGGCCGCCACAATGTTGTGATATACATTCTATAAAAATTGTTAAATCTAGAAAACGAAGAGGATGGACTGAGTCTATTCGATTGAATGAAACGGTCATTGACATCAAATTCGATACTGGATCGGAGGTAAATATAATTCCGTTACTAGTAAATACCCCGCCCCTAGGGGCTGCACGGACATTAATCATTCTTGTCCGCTAGGTCGGATATTTGGGACATTAATACTAAAATGTATGTAAGAGTGTGTAATTTTCTCCGTACTACCGTTTCCACGTACAAACGTTAGCACCGTGCTACTTTTTCTCCGTACAATCGTTTCTCCCGTCCTACAATTTCCCCGTACTGCCATTTCCCCGTACTAACATTTCCCCCGTACTACCATTTCCCCGTACAAACGTTATCATCGTGCTACTATTTCCCCGTGCAACCGTTTCTCCCGTTCTACAATTTCCTTCTCACTACTGTTTTACCCGTACTACCATTTCACCGTTCTACCATTTCCCCCATAAACAACCGTTTTCCCCCGCACTACTGTTTTCCCCGTACAACCGTTTCCACCGTACTACTGCTTCGCGTACAACCGTTTCCCCCGCACTACTGTTTTCCCCGTACAACCGTTTCCCCCGCACTACTGTTTTCCCCGTACAACCGTTTCCACCGTACTACCATTTCCCCCGTACAACCGTTTCCACCGTACTACCATTTCCCCCGCACAACCATGCCCCCCGCACTACTGTTTTCCCCGTACAACCATTTCCACCGTACTACTGCTTCGCGTACAACAGTTTCCCCCGCAATGCTGTTTTCCCCGTACAACCGTTGCAACCGTACTGCTGTTTCGCGTACAACCGTTTCTCCCGTACTACTGTTTTCCCCGTACAAACGTTATCATCGTGCTACTATTTCCCCGTACAACCGTTTCTCCCGTCCTACAATTTCCTCCTCACTACTGTTTTCCCCGTACTACCATTTCTCCATAGAACCGGTTACCCCCGTACTGCTTCTTTCCCTGAGCTGCCCCACCAATACTGTTGACTTCCACTCACAAAACTCTGAGACTTTGCCAAAGAAACCAATGTTCCGTCTCTCATACCTTTCCAAATACTTTCAAAAGCATAAAAATCCAAGATGGCGTCACTTTCACAGGTGGCAGCCATTTTCTTAGGATTCATAAAGATTCTACTCATCAACATCAACAACTTTCCCGCAGAAACCAAACGCGTAACTATTCTAATTCAGAAAATAGCAA
Organism: Pseudolycoriella hygida; assembly: GCA_029228625.1. NCBI lineage: Eukaryota > Metazoa > Arthropoda > Insecta > Diptera > Sciaridae > Pseudolycoriella > Pseudolycoriella hygida. Next base: position 61,300,591 of record CM055404.1, on the reverse strand, counting down.
AAATCCAAGATGGCGTCACTTTCACAGGTGGCAGCCATTTTCTTAGGATTCATAAAGATGCTACTCACAAAACTCTGAGACTTTGCCAAAGAAACCTATCGCCAACTCCCATACATTCCAAGATATTTTTAAAAACATAAAAATTGACCCAATGTCCAACTGCCCGACATTTTCACCAATGCTGGTGACTTCTACTCACTAAACTCTAAGACTTTGCCAAAGAAACCTATCGCCCAACTCCCATACATTCCAAGATATTTTTAAAAACATAAAAATTGGCCCAATGTCTAACTGCCCGACATTTTCACCAACCAAAAAAATGTATAAAGAAAATCAATGCATCATTTCGTTCCATACAAATAATTCCTTACAAAGAAAATATTTTAATACGCCACATGACTTCATTTCATACAAATAAAAAAAAATATTTGAATACGCCACTTAATGAACAAACGTAAATGCATTGAGAATATTAGTGAATGAAGCCACGTGCATATAATAGTTTTTTCGTTTATTCCATTCTACGTTTATACACACACACTCATAACATATATATTCTCCCTGAAATTACTTGAACAAATTTCTCATACAAAATTTCTAATCATTTTTCGTTGTATAAATGTTATACTTCACAGAAAGTACGCAGTTTTAAATGTAGAAATACCACTTTTTAATTCGCTTGAAAGTATCGCCGGTTGGCGCTAAGCGTCGTTGCAAAACGATGCTAGGTGCGGATGGCGATACTGTTCTTATTATGGGAGATTGTGCCCATAATAAGAGCGCTTTATTTTTGTTGGACTGCTTCATTGCGGTCAAAAGGAACTTATTTCGTTCTCTGTCTCTAGGTTTCCCTTGTGGTTTTCTCTTCCCCCTCGAAATTAGGTTTGCATTGCTTTTTTGGGTTAAAAAAAGCAATGCAAGAGGGTTTAGTTCTTCGGAACTCTTCAAGCAGGTCGGACGTAGATAGATTCACATGCGAATCTACTTTTGCATTGCCTTTTTTTGAATCATATAAGGCAATGCAAAACGACTTTTTGCTTTAGTTCCTCGGAACTCTTCAAGCGGGTCGGACGTAGATATATGCACATGCGAATCTACTTTTGCATTGCCTTTTTTTTGATTCATATAAGGCAGTGCAAAACGACTTTTTGCTTTAGTTCCTCGGTACTCTTCAAGCAGGTCGGACGTAGATAGATTCACATGCGAATCTACTTTTCCATTGCTTTTTTTTGAATAATAGAAGGCAATGCAAAAGAATCTACTATTGCATTGCCTTTTCTTTGGCTTTCGGCTTATAAAAGGCAATGCAAAACGACTTTTTGCTTTAGTTCCTCGGAACTCTTCAAGCAGGTCGGACGTATGTTGGTTCACGCTGGAAATTTGTGACCGACAATTTACAAACAGACAGACAAACAGACAGACAGACAAACAGACAAACTTTTGAATTTTATAATTATAAATTATTGTTGAAGAGAATTGACAAATCCGCAGTCATTCATCGAACCGATGATGTACTTGAAGCGTACAGTGGCCAAAGATTAATACCTGTAGGTAAGTGTTATGTGGTGTGTGCACATAAAAGTGAAGTAACAATGAAAGAATTCATTATGATAAAGGAAAATTTTGTACCGATTTTGGGTTTGCCAACGATTGATAAGTGGGGTCTGATTAAAAGGTCCGATTCTCTGTCTGTAAATGAAGTAAAACGAGCTGATAGCCAAGCGGATGTATTGAGACGTAAGATAATATGTGACCATCATGAGGTGTTCAATGGTATCGGTAAATCATCAAAACAGTATCGAATTACTCTAAAGCCTGGTGCAACGCCGCGCCGGTGGCCAGAGTGGCACGTCGCGTTCCGTCTGCCTTGTATTCGAAGCTGAAATCGAAATTAGATAAGATGGTTGAGCAAGATATTATCTCGAAAGTAAACGAGCCGAGAGAATGGGTACATAATTTGGTTAATTCTCAGAATTTGTCTTGACCCCAAAGAGTTAAACAAGTGTGTGGTAAAAGAACAGTTTTTAGTTCCAACTTTAGATGAGGTCTCAGAGAAATTGTTGGGATCAAGTGTTTATTCGGTTTTAGATCTTAGAGAAGGTTTCTGGCAGCTTCAAATTGACGATGAATCGCAGAAGATCTGCACCTTTAGCACGCCATTTGGGAACTATCAGTTCAAAAGGTTACCGTACGGGATTTGTATCGCCACTGAGCTATTTCAGAAGTTTGTGTGTGAGAATTTCGGTGACATTATGGGTGTCATAGCTGTAGTTGATGATTTGCTCATTTATGCGAAATCAGTTGAAGAACATGATAAGATTTTGTTGGCGGTCATTGAAAGAGCGAAAAGATTAAATATAAAATTTAATCCAGACAAGTTCCAGTTTCGTTTAAAAAAGGTCAAGTATTTGGGTCATATATTCTCTAAGGATGGTATGCAGATAGATGATGATCGCATTAAAGCTATTCGGGAGCTTAAGGATCCCCATGATAGAAAATCGCTCCAGAGTTTTCTAGGAACCATAAACTACCTTCGACAATTCACTCCCAAATTATCCCAATTGATCGAACTATTGCGTGATTTATTGAAAAAAGGAACGGTGTTTAGGTGGACAGAGGTACATGCAGCAGCCGTGAGTGCGATAAAAGCTAAGATCTCTAGTTCGATTGTTCTTAAGTCATTTGATCCGAAGAAGAAAAAAGTGATACAAACGGATGCATCCCAGCATGGGTTGGGGTCATGCTTGATGCAAGAGGGTATGCCGATAGCATATGCGTCCCGCAGTTTATCAGAAACTGAAAAAAGGTATGCGCAAATAGAGAAGGAGTTTTTGGCGATAACATTTGCATGCAAGAAGTTCCACTACTTCATTTATGGCAGAACTGTGGAAGTCAATAGTGACCACAAGCCTCTAGTGTCAATAATGCAGAAAGATATTCACAAAATCCCATCAGCTAATATGCAGAGGATGCGTTTGAAATTACTTAGTTATGATTTGACGGTGGAATATACTCCGGGCAGGTACATGTATATAGCTGACTACTTAAGCAGGAATCATAGGGAAACAGGTAATCTGGAAGAAGACCAATTATTTACAAAAGCTGTTATGTCTCTATGTGTTGGTAGTAATGTAACTCCGCTTTGCTGCTTTTAACGAATTTTGTAAAATGAATAACCCTAGCCTTAAGTTAGATTTGGACTAACCTAAGAGTGGCAGATTTTGGAGACATTATGGGTGAAGTCACTAATTGAACAGAGATGGTGTTACAACAGAGACCGAGAATGTCATTCGTTGCGGCGATTTTGATATGATGGGATTGGTGTTTGAGACATCGGCCAGATTGGTTGTTGTGAATTTGTTCCTGATTGATTTTCATTTTGTGGACGTGCAAACCAGATTAATGGGTTTGTTTGTTTTTGGTCCCGAACAAATCACTTACAAGAACAACGATAAATAATTGTGAATCAGCTGAAATGGAATATCTTTATTTGACGGTTCCACTGGCAGACATACCATCAGGAACTTTGGAAGAATTTGGTTTTCGGTTTGGTTACGTGGCATTTTTTCATTCACTCCAACATAAGGCTAGGTAATTAGGTTAAGGGGTGCGCGCAATTACTTTTAAGTGGAAATAAAGTCGTGTTTTTAAATAAAATATTGTCAGTGAATTTACTAGTTGGAGTTAATATTTTTGTGGAGGTTAGAAATTCGTTACAGTAAGAAGGAAGAATTGATCGAAAATGCTACAAATAAGGATGAGGTCTAGCGATAAGACGAAGGTTCCTGTGGAAGTCCATCACTATTTTAAGATGAGGAATGACCTGTGTGTGGAGAACGGGATTTTGTTCTTCGAGGATAGGATAGTTATTCCTGCGTTGATGAGGTCAGTTGTCGTAAAGTTGCTTCACGAGTCGCATTTTGGAATAAACAAGTCGTGCAAGCGGGCTAGGGAATTATTCTATTGGCCGTCAATGAATGACGACGTTGAGAAGGAAGTTCGTGATTGTGTGCGTTGCAACGTTTTTGTGAAATCGATGACAAAAGAACAATTAATGCCTTCCAAGAACCATTCAATAAGGTTGGGTGTGATATTTTTGAATACTTGAGTAAAGCTTTCCTCATTGTCGTGATTACATTGTAAGCGGATTGAAATTAAACAAATAAAAAATAAGGGGTCCAAAGAAGTCATTAGAGCGCGGGCGGAAATTTTCTCTAGCTTAGGCATCCCAAAAATAATAATAGCAGACAATGTTCCATTCAACTCTCAAGAATGTAAACAGTTTGCTGATGACTGGGATACTGCCATTGTAACTAGCTCACCAAGATATCCTAAATCCAATGGACTCGCAGAGAGAGCAGTGCAGATAGTCAAAAATATGATGAAGAGGTCTAGAACGAGTGAGGAGCTCTTCATAGCTTTGCTTGAATATAGAAATACTCCAACTAAAGATCTATCAGTGTCACCATCGCAATTAATGTTTAACCGACGACTAAGAACGAAGTTGCCATTAAGTGAGAAGCTTCTTAAACCAAAAATTATTGAAGGCATTCATGATGAATTAGTTCAAAAGTCTATGGGGTGCAAACGTTTCTATGATAGGAATGCGAAAGAAAGAGAAGGTTTTGAGTTGGGCCAGAAAATTTTTATGCAAAATCACACCACAAAACATTGGGAACTTGCAGTTATTATGCGCAAATGTTCCACGCCACGTTCGTACATCATTAGGAGAGAAGATGGCTGCATTTACAGAAGGAATTCTAACTCCTTGAGATGTGATAAGCGATCCAATTCGAATTTGAAAGATGACTTGACTCATTTATCGAACAACAATATATTTTTCAGTCCATCAAGAACGCGGAGTGGAAGAACTTACAAATGATTTTGAAAGCACATCAATTTGATAACTTTTTTTCGAATTTGAATTTTTGATTTTTTTCAATAATTCTTTTTTTCTTTATTTTTTATACAGCTACGATCATATATTTTTGGGCAGCATATGCGTTTTATTTGTCCAATTACTTCCACTTAATACCACAACCAAGGTGCATACTTTTTTTACACAGAATAGGATAGGATGCGTTTAATGAATTGGCGCATTTACATTTTCAAAATTTCAATTCCTCTGTCGATTCGGATTCAAACTGACGGCCTTGGTCACTCGTCAGTTTGAGAGGAACACCGAATCTGGAAATCCAATGTAAGAAGAAAGCCTTCGCCACTGTTTCGGCTTTCGTATCCTCGATTGGAATTGCTTCAGGCCATCTCGTGAACCTGTCTATGAGCGTGAGACAGCAAGTGAAGCCTTCTGAGGGAGGTAGTGGCCCCACGATGTCGATGTGTATATGCTCGAAACGGGCGGTAGGTGTTGGAATTCGTTCAAGAGCAGACTTATTATGCTTCTGAACTTTGCATTTCTGACATTGGATGCAACTCCTGCAAAAAATTTTTACATCCCTGCTGAGTGATGGCCAGATGAATTTGCAACTAATTAGTTTAAAACTTGCTTTAACCCCTGAATGTGTGAGGTTATGGACTGACTCAAATATCCTCTTTCGAAGCTCGACTGGAACGTACGGACGAGGTTCCTTTAGAGATACGTCACACAGTAGGCAAATCCGTTATATTCATGTTCAAAAATCTATATCTCGTGAAATATTCACAATTTAAATGTAGGAATTCTTAAAACGTGATTTGAGAATGTTCAAAAATGTCGGGAAAAATATTTGTGCATGTAGGCCGCAGATTAATAGTCGTATGGTTGTTAGACAAAGTGACAGGTTTGATTTCTCCCCATACATAACCTCAAAAAAATATATTTTCCATATTTTCGTCAGAATCTTGTCGAAATCAGTTGTAAACGTTAAAGTAATTCATAATAAGTCGAAACGAGCCTAGTCCGACGAAAAAGGGATGAAAGGTTTGAGCAGCGTTGCACAGGCCAAACGTCATAAACGGAAATTCGAATAGGCCGAATGGCGTAACGAGAGCTGTTTTTTGTATGTCCTCCTCCGCTAAGGGAATTTGGTTATATGCTCTGACTAGATCAATAACACTGAAAATCGACCGGCCTTCCAGGAAGTTATTAAAGTCCTGGATGTGTGAGATCGGATAACGGTCAGGTACAGTATGGGCATTTAGTCGCCTGTAGTCGCCACATGGTCTACACCTACCGGCCGTTTTAGGAGCCATGTGTAAGGGTGAAGCCCATGGGCTGTCCGAAGGACGGCAAATGCCTAGCTTAAGCATTGAGTCGAATTCCGCTTTAGCTATTTTCAGTTTTTCAGGGTTGAGACGTCGTGGCTTTGAAAAAATTGGTTGACAGTTCGTGACAATTTTATGTTGAACGTTATGCTTTTTTGTCGCATTTTTAAATGAAGATAGACTTAAAGTGCAGGAAACTCTTGTACTAACGCATGATACACGCTGATATTGGTAAGTGTTTTAACCTGAATCGATGCGTTAGTCTGGACATATTTGCCGTGAACGGTTACTTTGGTCAAATTGTCCACGAGTCTGCCATTTTTAACATCAACGAGTAGATCGTACTTTTTAAGTAAATCAGAACCTATGATTGGCGATTGCACGTCTGCAATGACGAAAATCCATTTAATTGGACGTCGTAAACCAAGATTTAGGGTGATTAACTTGCTTCCGAATGTCTTTATAGGCGAGCCGTTAGCGGCGGAGAGCTTAAAAAGACATGATGCATTTTGCCTCTCTCGTGATGTTGGTGGGATGACGGAAATGTCGGCCCAGTGTCTATTAAGAAATCTCGTGCGGATGTTTTTTCACTAACAAAAAGGCGGCTAAGGATTGGCCCGTGATCGAATGCCGCGTTCGATCGGCCGCTTAGTTTCCCGACTTTTTGTTTACCCAACTGCAAGGGTTTTTGCAGCGTTTCGCCTTTTTACCAAAACGTTTATGGTAGTGGCAGAGCTTATTCTTCGAGACGGACGACGCTCTTGCTGGCGTCGGAGAACGACTTGTCTTGCCTTGTCTACTACTTTTATTAGGCTCACGATAGAGTTTTTCGAAACTATCGATTTTGCACTCCAGCTTATAGACAAGTTTACCAAGGTCCTCGAGTGAAAAGTTTGATGCCGTGCCCACTGCTTGCGCAGATGCGGCAGTCTGACTGACCTCGGACATTTGGTCAGCCAATACCGATAACTCATTCAGTGCGGATGCGTTAGTAGCTAGCACAGTGTGAATGGTTGTGGGAAGTCTCTGTAACCAAATAGTTTGCAGGAACTCATCATTTACTTTGCCGCATGATAACTCCCTCATTTTACGGAGTAAATCACTTGGCTTACGGTCGCCGAGGGTGAGCTCTTCAAGCAGAGACTTGAGTTTTTGGTAGTCAGTAGCAGCGAACTGCTTGATTAACCTTTTTTTATTGTTTGATATGGAACCAAAGCAGGAGGAGTGAGGACTATGTCACTGACATAGTCAAGCACGTCCGTTTCAATTACGCCTACGACATGATTGAACTTCGTCGTCTCTGTCGTAATGTTAGACGTATTAAATTGGGCCTCTAATTGATGGAACCAAAGTTCTGGATTTTTTTTCCAGAACGGCGGAACTTTCAGCTGAATGCGGTTAACATTGTGCTGACTACTTTTGACTCCACTATTCACAGGCGGAACGTTAGAAGTTTGTTCTTCGTTAGCCATAGTGTATAATGAATAGTTCAAGTAAGGAAAATTTTATGAGATAACTCAAGGGATATTCCTTAGCCGACACGAAAAACAAAATTTTGTTCTAGTGTCTAATGACCGAGTAGAGTTCGAAAGTTGAATGTCACCGTTTGCGGGAGCGAACTTATTGAACGTTAGGGTCACCAGTTGTGGGAAGCGTAGAAAAGGAAAGATGTTTTCAGCTCGAGTCCACAAGTGAGAATGCGTTTATTTCATATAAACAACTCGTATTTATACATCGACTGATCTTACGGACTAATGCGTTAACTTGCGTTAACTTTCAATGACAATAATATGTCACTCGATAATGAGTGCGTTCGTTATTTCTTGCGAACGAATTTAATGTTACATGTACAGGGTGCCACAAATACAAAAATTTCAACGATAATTGAAAATTCATATTCGAAACTTAGCATTAAACGTAAGACCGAAACGTAAAAACCGAATTATTTATTGCTAAGTATTGATTGCGTGAATTTCAATTGTAAATTCAATAATCTATTTAATAATAAACCAAATAATCCTCAAGATGAATTTGAAATATTATTACCAGAATACTAGAGGCCTTAAATCTAAAACAAAGCTTTTTAGATCCAACTTACTTGTACATTTTTACGACGTTATTCTTTTATGTGAGACATGGCTAAATGTCAAAATTTTTAGCTCAGAAATATTTGATGACAGATACGTTGTCTATAGGAGTGATCGAGACGGAATGTCATCTGATAAGAAGGATGGAGGTGGTTGTTTGATTGCGGTGACAAAGGAACTTTGTTCGAGGCGTATGAATGAGTGGGAAATGGTGAAAGGAGATGTCTGGGTCTCTGTTGAGCATTTGGATGGGTCTAAAACATTCTTTAATGTAAAGTATATGGAGTTGCATAGTAAATTAGACGATTATATGATGCATTTTGATAAGCTAAGCGAGATAGTCATGAGTTGTGGACTGAACGATTCCTTCGTCTTGACAGGGGACTATAATTTGAATGATAGCATCACATGGTCTTTTGATTCGAATGACAAATCGTATAAGGCGACGGGTTTAAGAGGCAGCATACCATCTGCCCTAATGGATTTGCTTATATTTTGTAATCTTACGCAGTACAATGTCACTCGGAATAAAATTAATAGAACATTAGATTTGTGCATTTCAAACTTAGATCCTCAAAAGATTGTAATTTCGAGATCGCCAAATCCACTAGTTCCTGAAGATGATCATCATCCGGCAATTATAATAGATACAGATCTGTCACCTTTGAAATACCTAGAGGAGAAGAGATTGCCGAAGACTAATTTTTTCAAAGCAGATTATGTTCGATTGAATCAGGAACTTTCTTTAGTGGATTGGGCTAGTGAGTTGGATGGGAGAGATATTGACAGTGCAGTCAATCGTTTTTATGAAATTCTTGAACCATTTATAAATTCGATTCCTAAGACTAGGATTACTGTAAGAAACTACCCAGTTTTCTATACGCCGGACTTGATTTCGTTGATAAGGGATAAGTTCAATGCTAAGTGCAGTTATGAAAAGGAAAAACGTCCAGCGAAGAAAGAGTTGCTTAAGATCAAATTCTCAAATCTTCGTAATAAAGTAAAGACTGAAATAAATAAGTGTTTTAATAATTACGTTAGTGATTGTGAGGACAAAATTAAAACCAACTCGAAATGCTTCTTTGCATTCACCAAATCTTTAAAAAAGACTAATTCTCTCCCAAGTAGCATGAAGTTGGGTGACGTGGCTGCTAGTGAGAGGTCTTCGATATGCAATTTGTTTGCTAGGTTTTTCGAATCTGTCTATAATGATGTGAGTCATGAACATGAAGATGATCGGCCCATCTATGATCCTTTTATTAACCAACAACAGTCGATACCGCAGGTTTTTGCTGAAAAGCTTATGCCAGCGCAGGTTGAGGGAGTTTTAAAAACGTTCAATGTGAATAAAGTTTCGAGTCCGGACTATATTCCAATGTTATTCTTTGTGAACTTATCGAAGTCCTCAGTTTACCTTTAAGTATATTATTCAATAAATCCCTGACTGAAAATAAGTTCCCGTCGAAATGGAAAATCAGTTTTGTGTCTCCAATCTTTAAGCAGGGCGACAAGGACGACATATCCAATTACAGATCTGTGTCGATAATGTGCGCCGTTTCCAAAATTTTCGAGCGACTTGTATTCAACATGTTGTTCGAATCCGTGAAAGATATGATCGATCAATCTCAACACGTCTTTTTTGCTGGTAGATCAACTCAATCCAACCTGATGGACTATGTGTCAACAGTGGCGTATGAAATTGTGAATGGTGGTCAGGTTGACACAATATATACGGATTTCACTAAAGCTTTCGATAAAGTGGATCACAATGAATTAATCAAAAAACTGGTAACTTTTGGTTTCAGCGAGAATTTGCTGCTATGGTTCAGGTCATATTTGAGTGATAGGTCGCAATTTGTAGTCATCGGTGGTTCAAAGTCAGAAAGAATAGTGCCAACATCCGGAGTGCCTCAAGGTTCAATACTGGGCCCATTTTTGTTCATACTTTTTATTAACGACCTTTTATCTTCGCTATCATCTTGTTACGGATTCGCGGATGACCTCAAATTATATAAATCTGTCAAGAATAAATATTATTATTTTATAGACGACAAATTATCGTTCACCGAACATGTCGAGATGATCTGCAGGAAATCTTTACAAATGCTTGGGTTCATTTTCCGTTGTGGCAAATACTTCCGTCATAAGTCAAGTCTACTGTCACTTTACAATGCACTCGTTCGAAATCGTTTAGAATATTGCTCATCGGTCTGGAGTCCACAATATAACAACGCTATTGACCGAATTGAAAGAATTCAAAAGAAATTTACAAGAATGTTTTATTATAAATTCAATTTGGAACATCCACGTCCTCATTATGATGTACGATTGCAAAATCTTAAAATGCACTCTTTGGAATCCAGGCGGCTGGAAAACGATGAAATCACACTTTTCAAAATCATACATATCTTTATTGATTCAAAATCGTTAAAGCAACGCTTATCGTATCATAGACCGATCAGGATCACTAGACGCAATCAGTTCCAAATCACTAATAACCAAGTGAATGACCATCGGAATCAAGTATTCTATCTACCTAAGATGTCAACAAATTATGAAGCCAATGCACCTATAAATAGAATCCAAAAAAACCATGACTTTTACTTTTCTACGGTGAATATATTTGATAGTAGAATTTCAGTTTTTAAAAAACGAATAAGAAATTTTTTTGAGTACTAACCTTGTCTTAGCTATATTTCTGATTGAATTTCTGATTTTAATTTTTGATTTAACTTTTGATTTAATTTTTGATTTAATTTGTAATGTAAATATTTAAAATTTATTTAATGTAAATATCTAAGATGAACATGTTATTGGGCCATCGGCCTGTTTGTTTATCTATAAAAATTCAATAAATAAATAAATAAATAAATAAACATATAATATTTCGGCTCTGTGTAACACTGCAAAAATAGGACCTTTATGTCCATTAAAATTGTTTTAAATTTAGTGAAATATTGATCAGTTCTTGTGCTACGTATAAGTGTTCGGTTGTGATTTTCTACAAGAAAAATAACCGCTGAAGGCAGCGAAAAATCGCTAATTTGTGCCTTGTGAAAAGTGTTTTCGTGCTTTAAACTTCTGCAAGCATTATCACGCTTGCTTCCAGAGTATTTAAGAGAAATTCGTTTTTGTTAGAATTGTTAAACTATTTCTGAAAAATGGTTTCAATTCTGTGAAGTTTGAGCCAAGATATTATTCATAAAATTCAATTTAATTTGTGATCATCGCACTTTATCGAGACTACTCTCAACATCAAGAAAGTAAACAATTGAGCAAGATCTGTCATAATGTCAACAATAATCCAAATCGGAAGATTTGTGTGATGATCAAAAATTAAATTCGAATTAAAGATTAAGATCTTGACTCAAACCTCACAACATTTTAACCATCTTTTGGAAATAGTTTAACAATTATAATAAAAACATGTTTGTCGGTGTTACTCTTGAAGGAAGCGAAATAATGATTCCAGAAGTTGGAAGTATGAAAACACTTTTCACAGGGTAGAAATTTACGATATTTTGCTCCATTATTATCAGTTAATTTATTAAAAAAGATTCTCCACTGGACACTTATATGCAGCACAAGACCTGGTCAAAATTTTATTAAATTTGAAATTATTTTGATAGACTTTAAAGCACAATTTTTGTAGTGTTCCACCAGCGAATCGAAAATTGTCCAATTTTGTTATTAAATTATACAGATGAAATGTCAACTGCCTAAACAAAAGGAATGTGATACGTTCATGATTTCAGGATTTCATTATGCCAACGCTACAATTTATTGTAATGATCTTTTCACGATTGAATATAATTTTCAATCGAATTCAATTTAAGTAGCATCGATTAAGCGATAGATAGAAGAGTTTAAAATTTCAAGCGATTAAGCGATCAAATAGGAATTGAAATTTTGAAAATGTAAATGCGCCAATTCATTAAACGCATCCTATCCTATTCTGTGTAAAAAAAGTATGCACCTTGGTTGTGGTATTAAGTGGAAGTAATTGGACAAATAAAACGCATATCCTGGCCAAAAATGAGCAATATTATGCTATAAGGTTGTAAGTCACAGACATCTATCTCATCTTTAAATTTGACATTTAGAGCGAAAGAACGTGACAGAAAATAGGCTTACTTGATTATTGCAAAATTACACTCAAATATATGATCGTAGCTGTAGCATATTTTTTCGATTTTTTTTTTAATGCTTATTAAGATTATTTTTTATAAATTAATTAATCATTACATAAGTGGATTATGAAAACTAATCTTGAGGGGAGATGTAGGGTTAGTTCATAATGACATTCTCTGTAACACCATCGTCACGCAAAAGTATTGTTGTATGGAGAATAAAGTCAGTCCACATTTAGACTTCTTTCATTACGTATCTCACAGTGTGACCCAGTCCTTAAGTTCAAAATAAATAGCATCGTTGGAGGTGATGATTACGATAGGGGCAGGGGGTGACAACTCAAAAGTTCGCCTATACATTGTTCCTCGTCCCAAAGATGGTTCTGCTAGGTCTTTTTTGAGTACCACCGCTAACGCGTCGGCCATGATTTCTTTGTATGCTTGCGTGGTACATGTTATTTGAAAACGAAAAAGAAAAACGGAACTGAAGCAATGGGAAATAAAACATTTTGGATTATAGTACAATTTCAGTTTTATTCTAATTTTGTATATACATTCGATTTCTGAGGATACGCGTAGATATAACAACTTCGTTAGAATTGGTTTTATTCTATGTACACAACATTATTCTCAACAACATTAAGGCTTAAAATTGAATGATTTTCTGTTATAATTTTATTGAGTTCTTTATAGCTACGACTAAAGGTGACATTAGGTAACTTTTGTCCTGTTACAACAAATCTATTGCGGAAAATACGGAGAATATGAAGGAATAAAATATTTAAACATTTTCAAGCCAACTGAACTTTTGACTTTTTTGTTGTACAACTGAAATTAATTTTTTTCCAATTCAGAGACATGAAGTGATGATACAAAGTCATATTGAATAACAAGTCGTTCAAAAATATTTCAACGCAACGCGTCTGCAAACTTAATTAGAACGATATGGCGCTCATTATAACTTACGCGATGCGAAAAAGAGACGGCTACCTAAGGCATCTCTTTTTCACACTTGTATTTCTGCTAATCGCAATCGCAAAGTTATAAATACCGCCTATAGGAGTAGTTATATATAAATAGCGTAATGTTTTCATGAGAGCTCAACTTGACAGAAATAGAAACAATTTTACCAATTCTTGAGCTTTCCAACAAAGCTTCGCTGTGATGTGTAAGTTTTTAATTCTTCATTCTGGGTAAAATGACAGAAGTATGCCGAGTTTGCTCACACAGCAGATCAAACTGATTTATTTAAAAGTCATCACTGTCCATCACAGTATGCGACTTATTCGCATAGGTTGTGTATTGGTTCCATGTCTTACTGTCTACTTTAGTGTTGGTGACAAAATTCAAAATTCTCATACATTTTGTACATGGAAAACATGAATTTAAGTTAACGAATTAGTTTAATGTTAGTCCGTATTTAGCTATCAAAGCGTGGGTGGCGCCACTAGAGAAAAGGGACTAGTTCCATGTTGAGGCATAAATTCAGCTGTGAAACTAATATAGGTGTCACTATTTGAGGTTTGGCGACAGGACACGATCAATAATAAGAAATATTGTCGGTCCGTCATGCTTATAAATAAAGTGAATCAATCAAATTGAGTGTCAAAAGCGATTAATTTATTTCTAAGCAGAAATCACGAAAAAAAATAATTATAAAAAAAATGGATATATGCACTTCAAATGACATTTTATTCGATAAATGGTCATTTCTGAGTTATTTCGTTAAGGCCAGATCCTAGGTACTTACATGGCAGAATACCCAATGAATTGAATGAGCTTTTTGTTGTTTTGTTGGTTTTAGGTTGATGTTGTATGGGGCGACTCTTTCGCAAAAGGCTACAAATATGCAGACCATCCTTCAGTGGTGTTGCTAATCGGTTCTTGCCACCGATGCGCGTGTACCAATAATACCAAACTTTTGGTAAATCAGACCGTATCAAGGCATCAGTACACTAAAAACAACAAAACAGCAAACTGTTAGTTGCATCACTTCATCGGTTTTGTTGCCAAATAATAACAAACGTTTGGTAAATCAGGTCGTATCAAGGCATCAGGACACGCGCATCTATTAGCAGATGGATGGTCACTCATGATGGATGGTCTGCAGATTTGTAGAAATTTGCGAAAGGGTCGCCCCATACAACATCAATCTACCTAGAATCCGACCTTTTAATCATTTTTCACATGGTCCCATGATGATATTTAAGATTTCCCTAAATCAATCATTGATACACTTGTTTTTCGAAGTCTTTCGTCACATTTTATTTCAAAATTACACTTTTCAATATTTTTACGATTTAATTTAGCAAAAACGAATGTGTTCAATTTTCAACGAAATGGAGAATTGAATTTCTGTCGCCGTTCTAAAGTTGCACCAACTGCATTTTGACACGATAAGTAATGCGCTAGATCTAACTACTCCTTAAATCCTAAAAATGTTCTTGTTCCTTCGTCTCATGACTATCGCCAGTATTCTGTAAAGCTACAAAGTTTTGACTTATCTTATTTAAATTGGACACTGCGCACACCACTAACTTTAAAATAAACTTTATTACACAACACGAACTTCTCATTTTCATGCTGTTTTTTACTACACTTATAAATTAAACATTTTTCATTGTCTTTTAACACTGACCACTTATTGTTATGGTTCGACAAAGTATAACTTTCATATTCCTCGAATATTTCTATTTACATTACAATTTGTGTTTGAAAACTTAAAATGGTAAAACTTAGGCAACTATGAAATAGCGACTAATTCAACGGAATTTTTCACTAAAAATGTGTGTTTAACAGATGGTGATGAGTTGATTGATTATGGATGTATTTGAACAGCTGGTTTTGACTTGAATGTCGAATATATTAGGGTAAATCCAACTGTATGCAATAGATTAAGAAATTAGTTTAATGTTAGACCGTATTCAGGTAGAATGGGTATGACGTCACCTGAGAAAAGGTGACAGTTTTATGTTGAGGCGTAAATTCAGCTAACATAGGTGTTGCTACTTGAGGTTCGGGAGCAAGATACGATCAATAATTTAGGTATGATAGAGAAAAAGCGCCGCAGGCTTTGAATTACAAAATAGGCTGGATCGAGGGACGGCAGCTTCCGTAAACAGTTGTCAAGGGAAGAATATCCCAACGTGCGAGCTCACGTAATGATAAGGGGGTAATTTAACTCGCCGCAGGCGCGAGGTTTGAGGGGGCAGAGCCTTCCGTTGTATTATTCTTACAATATCCTTTGAATGAATAGTTACAAAATTCGAATATTCCATCTCATTCAAGGATTAGAGTGGGTCAGGTCAATTAAGACTTGATATTTTCATATGAGGCATTCAGGTTTTAGGTCGATTTAATTCACCTTCTACTTCAACATCATGTTGATCATGTCAGTCTGAACCTGTGTATGACCTGGTCGACTTAATGACATTTTTCGTGTTTCGGGTTACATTCAGGTTTTAGTTCAGGCCATGGGAAAATCAAGAAGGCTATCATTAACAAGTTGTTTGCGATGCCTAGGGAGACAGACTTCGTAAGACGTTTCGAGGCTGTCGTACCCAGCAGGTCGGAATGGCTGGAAAGTTGGCAAAGCCGCCAAAGGAAGGAATTGTGAGCTTTTCAGACGGCTCTAAAACTTCAGAAGGCACGGGAGCCGGAGTATTTTCTCTAAAACCGTCGGCGGAAAGATGGTACCACCTAGGTGGGTACGCCGACGTCTTTCAGGCAGAAATTTTCGCGACACTGATGAGAGTGCAGGAGGCAACCCCAGCAAAGGCAAGTGGAGAAAATATTACAGTCTGTTCTGACAGTGAGGCGATGACTAAAGCACTCATGTCGCCTGCCGTGACATCCAAGCAGTGAAAGAGCTGAAGTAAACCCTGAACCAGATGGGACTGAGAAATCAGGTCACGCTCGTCTGGATTCCCGGACACTCTGGCGTGGAGGGAAACGAGAAAGCGGCGAGTAAGGGCTCGGCAACATTGAGTTACGGGCCGGAACCTCTTATATCCATCCCACATTCGGAATGCGTGAAAGCGATGAAGAATTGGGTGAGGTCGGAATTCGCTGACTATTGGAGCGCCTATGAAGGAGGAATGCACACGAAGCGTTTCTTCCCGGTGCCCGATGGGAGGTGGGCGAGAGAACTGTAAAAATTGGACAGGAAACGCATCAAGAGGGTGGTGGGTGCGATTACCGGACACTGCGGATTGAGCAAACACCTGGCAAAAATGGGAATTTCTAACGATCCCAACTGGACCTGCGGCCTGAGTGAGGAAACGGGCGTTCACGTTATACGCGAGTGCCGGGACTGGAAGGTTTCTAAGATTTACATTATGAGCGGGTTACGAAACAAAGGATCATCAGATCTGTGATTCAAGAACCAAGATTGGTACCCAAACTGATAAATCTATATACATTCAGATTGGAACCGAATGTGAGCGTCAGGCTCAGGTCAATGTAGGGCTATGTCATAACCTCGACCTGAATGACGTAACCTGTGCTGATCCCTAAATATAATAAACAACCTGGCGACACCTCTCGGAGAACTTTAACAGCTACACTGAAAAACAGACAAAATAACTCCCCTGGGGCTATTTTGTTTAGGGATATTTTGGCCTAGAACCGATTAAAAGACATTTTTAATTCACTAACAGAGACAGGCACGCCGTGCAGTGTTCAGTGTAGAGTTAGTGTGAGAATTCGGTGAGTGTTTACGATCGTAGCTCCCACTTGTGAGCGATAATTTTCTGATTAAAGATGTTGGAAGACGTTGATCTCACAGACACAACAGGCGACCACTAACAAATCACAATTATGTTCATACAGCACAACGAAACACATTTTCGAATTTCATTAATGGTAGTGTAAGTGTATTGATTCGACAAAAAGTACAATGGATTCAAAGAAGCCGAAGATCAATCAAGACCATCAACATCCGTCTAAAAGTTCATAAATATTATTTCTGCATTAATGACTTAGAGTGTGAAAATAATTTATCGGAGCCGATTCCATGGAATGCACAAAACATCACTGATGTCATGAAAGTTTCAAATTCACTAAACGTTTGTATGGACGGACTATTGATTCAAGTTAAAAAAAATTAAGTTAAAAATTGTGCCCGACTTTTCTTACATAAAGCTTATAACTATAAACGTTATTGACATTCTTTAACTACTTTTAATCGATTTACATCCTCAACATTTAAATAAAACCAATGAAACAAAAAAAATGGCGCTATCTTACGGAAAATCAAGAAAATTCGATTTTCCTAATTTTTCGGTTCTTTGTTGTAATCTACATACACTCGCACAACTTCACCTGAATATTTTCGTTGTGACGGCATGAAATAGAAATCCGGTTGATCAATGCCAGTGGAGGACGTACTGTGCTGTGCACTACGATTTCTTCGGTCTTGCGTATAATATCCGGGATGGCTCTTCTGTAAGTGTTGTTGTTGTTGGACAACAGTTCGAGGTAATGAGTACGTGCGATCAGCATATGATGACCTGGGTACATGTTCACCATTTTGGTATCCTCGGCTATCGCCATTTTGATGATGGCGATGGCTGTCTGTGTTATCATGTCGCGACGATCGATTTTCGTTGTAGTACTGTGGTTTCACAGGCGAATGTGACATTTGTAGTGTTTGTTGACTGCTTGAGCTGCGGCTTCTTTTATGCTTTTCTTCCGTTTCACCAAATGCATCGAAAGCGTAATTTGTGTTTGTAGAATAGTCTTTCCAGGCAGAGTTTGGAATTAATTGATCCTGGAAATAGTAATTAACGTACAATTGTGCATGTGTTCATGCAAAAATTAAACGATGTAGAGAAAAAGATAACAAGGCTGTGATCAATGTTGGAATTTGTGTGAAATGCATTCCGAAGCTGCTAAAGGGATCGGTGATTCAAAATTATGTTACATCCCACAATTTTGGATCACTGAATATTTTTTTTAAGAATTCATTTGTGGTTCATAAATTCAAAAATAATTTTCAAATAATTGACTTCGCAGGAGTATACAAGCTTCAGACTTCTGATATTCTTCAAAGGAAATTTAAATAGTATGTTACGTGAAAACTAAATGTGATCGGGTCGTTTTGAGCCGAACCGAACCCCAAACAACATAAAAATTCATATCCGACCCGAGGCCGAACTTTTTTTTATAAAAATTCATATCTGACCCGAGGCCGAACCTTTTTTTTATAAAAATTCATTTAAAGTAATTTTTTAAACAGAATTTTGAGAAAATTATTTCGTGAATTATTTTTTTCCGATCTGGTTAGTTAGTGACCAAACCCGACCCGAAACTAATAACGAAATCGAAAACCCTGCCCGACACACTCATTCGGGTTTTTAGTTCAAGACTAATTCCATCGATACACTCACCTGTGTAACAAATTTCATTTCTTTCACTCTTTAACATTAACATGAGACAAAACACATTCGATTCGTGCAAACCTTCCCGTATCACACAAATGTGAAGAGATTTTTTATTGGTTTATATTGTGCCTCTCTTACGACCATTGATGCACTTCTTAGTATTTGGCTCATTCCACGAACCATTCTACCGTTGTAAATAATGTAAATGCTACAGAAACTGAGTGTACACAAACGTAGTTTCGTTCACTTTAATGAAAAAGTTACCAGTTTGTTCGGAAATAATGGTGAACGCAAGCAAATTCACAAAGTTTACAAAGTAGATGACCTGTAAATTGGGAACGGCATTTTTTGTCTCATTTTACTATGAATCACTTTGACAGAATGAAAAAGATGAAAGACCGTTCCCAATTTACGGTACCGATGGAATCAGCCATTTATAGAAGAATCCGAGTGGTCCGAGATGTAATGGATTTAAATATTGGAGCCGTGGTGGCGCTTACTTCCACGGGCGAAAATAATTCCCAGAACTTCCCCTACAGAATATCAAAAGTTTTTTTGAGCCGCCGCGGCCGTCAATCCGAGCGGTAGCGGCGCCTGGTTGGTTGGTTTATTTGGGAAATATAATTCGATTTGTATACAAACAAAATACACCTAAATACTTAGGAGCTAAATTAAATGTATTCATCCGTGATCTACGTCCTGAATTAAAGCACTGAGGCTATCCTTGTTGGGCCTTTTGTGGTGTAGCAATCTTTTAAAATCCCCTTTCGGGTTCATTAAACCGCTTGCTCCTCGTGACAAAGGAGAGCACATCGGTCAATTTTAGTTTCAGTTGCTCTTCAGGAGTCAGAAAGAAGTCTCCAAAAAACTTCGTTCTGAGACCTTTCAGAGTCAGACAACTGCATATGAAATGCCTAGCCGTTTCTGGTTCTAGTCCACAGTTCTTGCAAGTTGGGTCTGCAATGATTCCCATCTTGCTGAGGTGGTAGTTCAAACTGTTGTGAACCGTTAAGATTCCAACTTGTTTACTCAATTCTCTCCTGTTTAGGCTCAACAGAAATTTCGTATTCCCGTCATTACACCCTGTCAAAAATTCTTTCGATCGCCTACAGGTTAAGAGCGTATCCCATCTCTCCTGGTGGTGGTCGTTTTTGCTTTCACTAAGGATTTCATCAGACCTGAATATCTACTGACAGCAAGTTCTGGTCCAATGAATTACTTCCCTCTCTGGCCAAATGGTCAGCCTTATCGTTCCCTTGCACTCCTGAGTGTCCTGGTACCCATGTCAATGTGACTTTATTGTCTTTTGATAGAGTTTCCAGGGTCTTAAAGCACTGTAGAACTAACTTCGACGAAATCTTGACCGATGACAGTGCCTCGATAGACGATTCACTGTCTGAACAGATCACAATTCTCTTATTTCTAATGCAATCTTGTTGCATCATATCTGAACTTTCACAGATGGCGACTATCTCTGACTGAAAAACAGTGGTATATGAACCCAAAGCCATGGATATATTATAATCCAAGTCAACTGAGTGTACACCTGCACCCGTGCCTTCATCTGTCTTTGATCCATCTGTGTAAATCACGACATCCGCTTCCACTGGAGGCGTTCCTGATTCCCATTCGGATCTCTTGGGTCTTCTGGCATATCAACTGCGCTAAACTCCTCTCTGAGTTGCGCGAAAATGTTTGCATGACCAAAATTTCGATCTTGTGCAATCCAATTTCCTCCTTTGTACAGCCTGTACTACATGTACACTATCATTTCAGCTTCTTGTTTTAAAAACAGATCCTGCGGCGGCAGTGACATTAGTATTTCCATCGCCGCTGTCGTTGAGCGCTGTCGATCTTCCTTCGCGTGGCACCCAGTTCAGCTCGTGGTGCCCATACCATACATCCGTAAGTCAGTATAGGCCTTACTAGGCTCTATACATCCAATACAGAACGGATGACCTGAAGCCCCATTTTCTGCCAAACGTGGTGCGACATGTCCAGAAAATTCTCAGTGCGTTTCTGACTCTTTCTTCCGCATGTTCGTTCCAATCCAATTTACTGTCCAGAACGACTCCAAGGTACTTGACTTTGTTTGTCAGGTTGAGGACAGTTCCAAAAAGTACTGGCATTTGCAGAGAAACTAGATTCCGTTTCCTAGTGAAGAGGATAAGTCCGGTTTTATCTGGATTTACAGACAGCCCTGACGCTCTGCACCACCCTTCTACAATTCGAAACGCTTTATTCATCAGAGAACATAAAACTTCCTCGTAAGCACCCGAGGTCAGGATAGCGATATCGTCGGCAAAGCCAACCGCCGTACACCGTCATATTCCAGAGAATTGGCGGTAAGACTCCGCCCTGTGGGCATCCTCTGTCAAGTAAGCCGCTTCTATGCGCACCAAATAAGTCTATCGATAATATTCGGTTTGTCAACATAGCCATGATCCCCTTATCAGTGTCCTTTCCACGCCGAATTTTCTCATAGCAGTATTAATGGCACCGAAGGTAACTTTATTAAAAGCTCCTTCCAAGTCTAAAAACGTTGCTAGAGTCTTTTCGCCTACTCCCATGGGTGAAAATGATCTTCTCAACATATCACAATTTTCTTTTTTAAGACGCCGCCCGTATCGTCCTTGGTCACCCCGATTAGCTACACACCCTACTCAACAGCAAACCTAAAACTGGTATCTCGAACATCCCACCTTTATCTTGAACTTGTAAGAAAAAACAACATCATACAAAATTTGCTACATCGATGTAAGCATAAGCACACACAAATTCTTTTACATGGTACTCTTCCAAGCGTCCAGGAGCCCTAGCTCCCAAGTCAGGCCAGTGACCCAATTTTTTGAAAACCTCATGTGGCGTAGAATACCCCGCCGAAGCTCCCTGCAAAATTTCAGAAAAAAATATCGAGCCGTTTGTTTCCGAGAAAATTCTAAAAAAATCGTTTTTCATAAAAAAACTCCCTGCAAGTTTGCTGAGGATATTTTCATAAACCTTGGCTTAGATGAAAGAGCAGATTTTTTGCTGAAACTGACAATTTCCTAAAGGTGACATCACAATTTCAATTTTAATTTCTTCCTATGTGGACTTGTGCCTTGGGCTTAAAGAACAGTTTAGACGTATAATGACACTAGTGCTTGCATGAGTGTTCGTACACGTCTGCTATTATACACCAATGCAGCATTACTTTATTTTATCGCGCTAGTCGAACACTCAAAAACGCCGTGACATAATTTTACTTCCAAAATCTATTCTTTAATTTTGCGCCCGTTTACTTTGATTTCATAGCAACAACACATATTCGACGTATGCGACAATAGTTATTTGGATCACAGGGGAAAGTATAAAAATTCAACCCTGTGCGAGAATTGCTGCCCGCGCCGAAGGCAAGGGCTGCATCGCACAGGTTGAATTTTTATACGTCATCCCTTGTGATTCACGTAATTTTTCATCACGAGAACCACGAAAGTCGTAATTTTCACTTCCCAAATGGGAGCCGAAAATGAAAAAATGCAGACCTCAGCAAGCCAAGATGCGAAAATATTTTCGCTTCTCTAAAGAGGGCCGAAAGTATTTTCGGTTCTTAAAAGAGAGGCGAAAGTAAGTGATGAAAACAACATGATGATTGCATCAGCAATTTCGTTTTGTTGAAAATTTGAGTTTGGGAAGTGAAAAATTACGATTTCCGTGGTTCTTGTGATGAATTCCAAGGGATGAAAGTATAAAAATTCATCCTGTGTGATGCAGCCCTTGCCTTCGGCGCAACTCTCGAACAGGGTTGAATTTTTGTACTTTCATCCCTTGGGATCCAATAGTTATTTACATCACAAGGATATGTCATTTTCGTGTGATGTATTGAGTTTTTCATGCTTGATAAGAGAACCGAAAGTACATTGAGGCCCTCGTAAGAGCAAGCAAGAAAATAACTATTCGAATATTAAAAACAGTTAGTTTTTTACCCGTTATGACAATTCCAAAACAACTGATACGCAAACAAAAAGCCTCTTAAGTGCACGTAGAGAAAAGTGAACTCTCTTTGCGATGTTTTTTTAGAAAGAATTAGAGTATTAAAGTATTAAATTATTCAAAATTATAGCTCAGTACTCCGAAAGTTGTCGAAAGTTGCTCTGAATAATCATCGCATTCCTAGTTCATTTGCGATGTTATTTCAGAGCTTTGTACCTTCGTACTTAAACTTTTTGAATTCTGATTTATCTATTATTTTCGTAAGAGGTATCCTCTCACCAGAGCCGTATCTAGACAGCTAAATCAGGGTGGGCGCGCGCCTTCAGAATGAAAAAGTTATAGAAATAAAGGAAAATATATCCTTATATGATATATTATACTCAGCAAGTTTTTTCACGAGCCCATGCTTTTAAAAAGTTTACAAATTGAGTCTGTAAATAGTAGTTTGCCTCCCACGACGAAAAGTAGTCACAACACATACCAATTAAGTAATGACAATGGCGAAATTTTTACGACTTTTAATTCAAATTGAATTGTCCAACAGCATTCCATGACATTGAAATTTGAACATTATTTTTGCACATAATCTTCACTGGCGCTAGGCAGAAATCGTAAAAGTATAGAAACATAGAATGTATCTCTATGAAAAGTTCTTCAAATGCAAAATTTTAAAATGAATTAAAAGTACGCGAGCGAAGCGAGCGAAATTTTTTGAAATCGTGTTTCATTTGACAGAAATTTGTACACTTGTTAAAAGCAAACATGGCCCAAATTAATCAAAATTGACTAAATTTGCTTGCATTTTCGAAAATCTGAGGGTGGGCGCAAGAAATTACAGGGTGGGCGGAGCCCACCCCCGCCAGTACCTAGATACGGCCCTGCCTCTCACAGTACATTAGCTATAATTTTGAATAATTTGTTATTTAAACAGGATTCTGTTCCCAAAAAACATCGCAAATTTGACGGAATTTTTGGAACACATCGTATTTGTTCGGTTTTGTATGCGATTACTAGTTACTATTGTACGTTCATTTCCAGACCTAGCGCTAAGAAGTCACTCAGTATTTAACCCACAATACTTACAATTAAGACAATTATTAAAAAAAAAATTTTTAAATTTATGAACCAATATTGCAGCTTGAAATAGAAAAGCATTGCAAAAGAAAAGATAAGGAGAATAGGAAGAGTAAATCGAATAAGGAAAAGCATTTACCCAAAAGTTTATGTTAAAAATGAAGCCAAGCCAACACTGTTCCAATTTATTATTTTAAAGTAGAGATCGGCAAAGTATAATTTTGATTGAAATTTTAAAACACGTCTAATTCCTCAAAATCAAAACAAAAGATGTAACAAAAACAAAAAAACAAAAACAAAACAATAAAACTCCAAGGTGAAAAATTACAAAAAAATAACTTTTGACTACAAGCTGCTTGATGGAGGATGATACATTCTGTACTCCATTGGTATAACATAAACCAGCTAGAAAAAGTTATCCGATGAATAGTAACCGTGTGTTATTTGAATAGTTAAATGCTGAAGGGAACATGTTCTTAGTAAATTATAAGAAAAATAAAATGAAAGAAAGTGTTTCTCTTATAATTCGTTAATGTCACATGTCCTTTCTCCGCATTAAACGTTGCATCGAACTTGCATCGATTCGAAAATATTTACCTTCTGATTTCGACGACCCTTTGACGTTTTGTAAATCGTACATGTGGCTTGCAATAATGCTACAACCACCAGCGCAGCAATCAGTCCAAGAACGATGTACAATCGAACTTCTGACAATTGGAAGAAAGACGTCGTAGAGTCCGGTTCGTTCGACGAACTTTTATCTACAAACAAATATATCAAATTGAACTCTTCGACAAGTCTATGAAAAAATTAATTTCATACATTCAAGTGCTTCGAAATCCAGATAATTCGGATCTACAGAAAGTGATCCAACCTTACCAGACACGAGACTGTCTTTCAAAATTTTCTTTACAACGATTCCATCTTTTGCGTCCTTATCATCATCACCTTGAATTTCATTTTCCACGTCGGACTTAAGAGATCGGCCCTTTTCATAGGCAGCTTTGTCGAATAGAACATTCATCGTTGCAATGACAGTGTCCTTTTGTCTAAAAATACAGAGATTCAGTTTTAGTTCCATTTGCATAAAGAACGTTTATGGTAAATTCCAGGTTCGTATTTTACATCCGAGAACTTTATTGTTTCAAATTTGAATGGAATATATATTTTGAAAGCACGAAGAGGCCAAGGTGAATGTATTAAACGAGTTAGTACTTACTTTTCGAAGTTAGTAACATCAACCTTGTAGTAACCAGGTATGTCATGCAAAACTCCATTAAAACTATCGGCTATTTGGGTAGCTAAACTTTCGAACTCTGGAGATCCTTTTGCAGGAGACTCAAAGGACTGCGCCAAATTCATTAGTTTAACTCCTACAGCATAAACTAATCGATTTGGTGCTGGTGTAGTTGCTGCTACCATTTGTTCTAATTCTTTCTCACAAGATTTAATGCAAACTCTATTCGGTGTTACAACTGGAATTTGTTCGTGCTTTCTCGTCTTTTTGTTGACCGGATTGAATGTTCCTCCTTGTACTGGGAACATCATGTACAAGCAGTGATCATTGGTAAATGATAAATCTTGTTGTTGATCATTGCTGATCCTTTTCCGGGTAAATTCTAAAATTGTAGCTCCGTTCTTTATACTGCCAGACGCATTGTAAATGTCTTGATGATCGTCTAGCTTTGGCGGCGCATAACCGTTGATCCATGTGTCCATCAAAAATGGTCTTCCATTGCTGTCTACCCATCCAATCACTTTAAATAAAATAAATTTTTATTATTATATAGAAGCACCGACGAGAAATATGGCACTGAAGAGGAGAATTAGATTTTTTAGATTTTAGTCACAGTCTATACAGAACATGAAATACAGACCTAAGTCCTAACTTCATGCTGAGAAAAATACCTACAAGCGAGCAGTAATTGTGTTTATAATATAAGCCGCAGAAACAATACTTAAAGTGTA
Source organism: Pseudolycoriella hygida (assembly GCA_029228625.1). Classification (NCBI taxonomy): domain Eukaryota; kingdom Metazoa; phylum Arthropoda; class Insecta; order Diptera; family Sciaridae; genus Pseudolycoriella; species Pseudolycoriella hygida. Next base: position 61,274,773 of record CM055404.1, on the reverse strand, counting down.
GCATACCATACGTAACGAACGTGTTATGAGGTCACATAATACGTGTACGGCGATCGTAATACGTGCACGGTGCATAAAATACGTCGGCGGCGTATGGCAAAACTTAGGGCATTCACGAATTACGTGGAGGGTCTCTTAGTAGTCCTGACAAAAGTCCATCGAGCAACTCTTTAACCCGCTTTGCATCAGGTATCGGAAAAAAGCGCTCCGTTTGCACTACCCCTTCACTTACACTCCAGTGCCTTGCACACTCAGATCTCACAAAACCTGTAACTACCCCGCCCAGGAATGAGCGTGGGATCGGAATGACGGGTTCCGGTTCACATCCCAACGATGCCCGTTCTAGCTTACTCACCTTATCTGCTTTCTCATTAGCTTCTAATTTCAGGCACCCGAGTCAGCGGGATTCGGTCTTAAACCTATCTGATTAAGCGTTTCCTTGACCCCTTTTACAAGCTTAGAAGTGGTATCAGGCGGAAAAAGTTGCAATACTCCTCTGCTCGTCTAGGGAATAAATACTCCTGCCTCGCTAGACATTCTAATCTACTAGGCAAGATAGCCCCGAAACCTACCTTGGAATTTTTAGAATCTGATTCTCTATCACGCTTCTAATCCTTCCGAGTCTCACCTCAATGCCGCCTTGTCAAAATCTGATTCTGCATTAGCCTTTTTTCCGTGGCAGAAACCCTTCCTGTATTGGCAGTTTGGACCGGCGCAATATAAAGCAACAGCTTCGCAGCTAATGTCGCTTCGATCTTTATGGCTCTCGGTCGCACACAGGTCGCAGGCCTCTGAATGTCATCTAACTTCTTCCTTGAACACGCTACATCGAGCTTAGGCCGCCATACCACACAGCCATGGCTCATCAAAGGCCTAATAGCTGCTTTCTCAATCTACACTATCACATTGGATTGCAGGGCCAGCTTGTCATTGACATGCTCGATCCAGCTTAATTTGCAGTCAATTAAAACTCCTAAATATTCGAATTATACGGCTGGCACGATGAGGAGAGGAATGGAAAAACCCGTCCGAATCCGAAGCAACGATGTAAAAAATACATAAAGCTAAAATATTTCATTCTCGTGAAGAAACGCCAAAGCGAAATCGCCAAAATAAAAAACATCGCCAAAGTGCAAAGAAATGTCAATAAAAATCGTCAAAAAAGAGAAAAAACGCCAAAATGTTTTTTGTTTCGGACTTGGCGTTTCTTCATAATTTGACATTTAGGATTTTTTTTTGGGTTTCGTGTTCTGCTGGCGATAATTTTTTTTTTTGCGATTTGACTTTGGCGATATCTTACGGCTATATTAATTACATAGAAATGAACGGTCGAGAAGATTAGAGTTAGTTTCCTGTGCGTCAAAACTTTCATGTTTAGCCTGGAAGAGCAATTTCCGTCGTTATTTCGGTCAAGATTTACTCAGGTTATCGTTCTGACAGTAAGACATACGGACGAAACAGGCCCATAGCCAGAGTAAATTGATAGGAGGGGCTGAGCCCGCGTCCGCAAATTATGTTTTTTCCCGCTATTTTGAAAAATTAGACAAAATTTCCCGGCCGGTGGCCATGATTTATCGCTGAACAAAATATATATTTGTCATGAAGCTTGTGGTATACTGTGAGAATCGCAAGCAGAGCGAGTATGTCCTTCTCTAATGTTTCCTAACGACGTCGTTGACATAAACATTTTATAAGAAAAGAATGTTTAAGAATCGCGAGCGAAGCGAGTGACATTTTTTTCAGCGGACATCGCAATCAAAATTTTTCAAGACTGCTTTCAATGGAGTTTTTATTTTTAACAAACAATCACGAAATCATTATCGGAGTCGTTAAAATATCGGTCAATATTTTGTAAATGAAAGTTTTAAAATCTCAGGTGGAGCGAGCAAGTCTTTCTTTAATGCTTTCTAATGAAGTCGTTGACGTTTTATAAAGAAGCGAGCGAGAATTTTTAGAAGTTTTTTCGACAAAGTTTTCAAAACTCATGTGAACTTCAAATCATTTCCCGTTCTTCGAAAAGGGGTCTTGTGCGTTTACCATGACGTTTGTAACCACCCCAACTTCGATCTGGAAGTAGGGTAGGAGCTTCGATCATGGTCCTTAGATGATGAATCAGCAATAAAAAAAATGTCCGTCCGTCTGTCTGCCAACACGATAATTTGAGTAAAACTCAACCGATTTTCAAAAACTTTTTTTTCCCTGAAAGGTAATTGAAAACTCTTTCTTGACATTGAATCTGGGCACTGTCGGTCCAAGGGCCGTTTAAGTGGTTTTTGGTCTTTTGTACATTACTCGAGTAAATCTTCTTCCATTTTCATAATTTTTTTTTGTTTGAAAGATATGAGCACGACCGACAATTTATGGACGAACATTTATTGAATTTGAGTCCTTGGACTTAGCTAGGGCACTAAAAACGAGTCTCTGCTAGGGCCCTTGGATTCAGCCAGGTTCCCAAAACTGAGTTTCTAATAGGGCCCAACGTGTTTGTTTATATAAATTGTGTAAATCCTAACCGATTTTGCTGATTGGACCCGTACGAAGTACAAAGGTCCTATACGTTTACTACAAACAATTTTATTGAAACATGGGGTACATCGAGGTGAGAGTTGGGGGGATGCATCTATTATCGTCTAGAGATGACGAATCAGCAATAAAAAAATGTCCGTCTGTCTGTCCGTCGGTCAACCGATTCAAGTTCGAAGATGAGCAAAATCGGTCAACCAGTTTCGGAGTTGCGGTCTAAGAAGTGTAGGTCGGACATGGACTTTCGAGAGTCGGTGAAACTTTTTTCCGAATATCTCAGCAACTATAGCACCGAAATTTATCATTTTGTTGTCGAATGAAAGCATTTGATCTCCTAAAATTGGAAAAATGATTTAAGTAGAAATCGGGTCAGTGGTCTGGGCACAGGGACCAATGGAATGGACGAAACTGAGCATCTTGGCCATATACGAAAGCAGATGGTTTTTCGTCTATATTTGCTATATTTGCTATATATGCAATATGGAGCCGTCAAAGGCAAAGTTGTAGAGAATAAAATTTTAGAGAACACGTGTTTTAGGGTTTTAGGGAAAAATACTCAAACCGCGGGATAAAGCAACGTCTATGATTGCGAAGGATGACACATATCTATAAAATTACGACACTTTGAAGTTTGCTTCCTAACGCAAAGTCGGTGAGAATACATTTTAGAGAAAATTGTTTCAGGATTTCTTGAAGAAACTACGTTGGTCCTTTTTTGATATGGTGCAGGGGAGAACATTTAGGTCATCAAAATCAATAGTCTCAGCCGTACTTCGGTAGGGCCTTTGACTTTACCTTGGGTAATTTCTATGGATCTTTGAAATTCTTATAGTTATAAAAGAGCACAAAACATTAGACTTTTGCTCCTTTCTATATTTAGAAACGTTCGAGTCTTTTCGTAACATCATTTCTGCTTGCCGCACCTATTGTAATACGTTCGGGTCCTTTCATATGTTTAGCCCGTACGAAGTACGTAGGTCTGATGCGTTTACTACCACGTTTGTTACATTGCGAATTCGAACCCGGGAGTAAGGGAAAAACTTTTTTTGTTGCCTCCAGATGACAAATCAGCGAAAAAAACAATGTCCGTCTCTCGGTCTGTCGGTCTGTCTGTCCGTCAACACGATAGCTTGAGTAAATCTTGACCGATTTTCAAAAACTTTTTTTTTCCTGAAAGGTAGCCAAAAAATATTTTATGGTATTGAATCTGGGCACTGTCGGCCCAAGGGCCGCCGAGCTAGGGCCGTTTAAGTGGTTTTTGGTCTTTTGCACATAACTCGAGTAGATCTTTTCTGATTTTCATAAATTTTTTTTTTGTTTGAAAGATCTGAGCATGGCCGACAATTTATGGAAGAAACTTTTTTTTGATTTGAGTCCTCGGACTTAGCTAGGGCACTAAAAACGAGTCTCTGCTAGGGCTCTATGTGTTTTTTGTACATAACTCGAGTAAATCTCTTCCGATTTTCAAAAACTTTTTTTTGTTTGAAAGATCTCGGCACGGCCGACA
>CM055404.1:61254046-61270243 GCA_029228625.1 Pseudolycoriella hygida | reverse complement strand
AACATAAAAAAATGTTTTTGCTATGTTGCAGAGCAAATTGAAGGAAACATTTTTGTCTATGGAAGTATGTATCCGAGGCCTCTATTTAAGACCCTAGGTCAGTACTAAGGTCGGCCCTAGCCCAAAAAAATAGTTTTTTGCTATGTTGTAGACAAAATTGAGGAGAACATTTTTCTCTATTTGGGGGTCAATTTTGTGCGTTCGGAGAATTTTTTTACACCGTTACTTCGTACGGGTTTTTCAAAATTGCCCTACGAGCAATTTCCAATACAGCCTAATGTAAACGCAATGTTCACTTAAATACGTTCCAGTCTTTTCGTAACATCAACTCTGTTTGCCGCATCTATTCTGATACCTACGGGTCCCTTCTATGTTTTAATCATTAGTTCACATTTTTTAGCTTGAAGTCATTTCCCATTTCAGACAGATTCTCATCTTCAGGCCATTTCCTATTTTCAAGTTATTTCCCACCTTCATCAGAACAGAAAGTCTATGACACCGCGGATACCAAGTATTTGCGAACGCGGCGGAGCCTCGAAACTAAATTTTATTTAAGTTTTCGCACGCAAAAATTTTTATATTTTTTTTTATTTTATAATTTTTTTATACAAAACAAAATTTGCAGAAGGAAAGAAAAGTCAAAATTTTGCAGCGAAAAAAAATTACATGGTCGTTGGGTCTGGCATTCGTGACGCAACTCGTAATATTTTTTGAGTATCGAATCTCAACTTGTGTAATTGGAAGAGAATAATTTTGCGTGTCAAAGCATTTTTACCTCCTCCGGTATCAGTAGTTGTATAGGCTTACAAAAAAGACGTTCGTGAAATGAAAAAAATCTTATGGAAGTTGAAAAGTACTAGAGATATCCACATTCTTCCCAAAAACTTAGGAAATCACATTGGATATTCTCACTCATGTCTAGAATAACCGGAAAATATAAAAAAATCTGTTGAAAGTTGAAAAGTGCTGGAGAGGAGAAGTCCACCTTCAACCTTGACAATTCTAGAAGTAACTGTATCCTGCGACTGGTCATTTTTACCTAAAACACGTGTTCTTTAAAATTTAATTCTCCACAACTTTGCCTTTGGAAGCTAATTTCTAACTCTCACAGTTATAGAGATATGAGTCATCTAATTCTGGGAGTGGCCATATCCCAGGATTATGCCATTTTTCCGAAATACCCTGAAACACGTGTTCCCTAAAATTTAATCCGAAAGAATCCGAAAAAAATGTTTTTAAGACGTTTCGTCGCAAGGGCGTTCAAAAAATTCCTGCGTGTATGCTCCTCAGTACCTCAGTAGACCTGTCCAAAATTATATGAGAAAATTAAGTTGTCGAAAAGTTGTAGGCTTAGCCCGAAAAACGGTGCCGGTCCACAGCTACTGGGAGCCTAAGCGACCCTATAGACATGTTCACCGTTTTTTCTGGACCGTTTTGATCTAAAATAACCAAACTTGCCTTAACATTCGCTTTCAAGATCGATCTGGAACATAAAATTTGTCTAAAGTGGACAAATCTGAAATTTACTCCATTTTCGACGATTTTTTTCAGTTTTTCGATTTGAGCATCGGCCCCATAGAAACTTTTTCTCAGGGGAACATTCGGCACCGTTTTCCGGGCTAAGAAGCCTACAACTTTTCGACAACTTAGGATTTTGAACAGGTCTACTCCTCAGTCTACGAAAAAAATTTCTTGTAAATTTTTGACGTGTAAGACTTGCTTCACGGGCGCATTGTTCCCATGACTTAATATGTAGTTTTCAGAAGTAAAAATACGTGCCCCTTGGGGTAAAAGGGCCGATATTATTGCACACATAGTGTGCCTTGCATAATGAGATTTGTGTGCTAAAAGTGCACTCACATGACACATAGCTGTGCACATTCTGTGTTCCGAAAATCACTGCACAAAGACTGTGTACATTATGTGCACTTTCTGTGCATTGCAAAATTTTACACAAATATCAGCCTTCTTACTCTGAGGGGTGCCTGGACGAACAATCTGTGTTCCTCGGTTAATGGACATTATGGTCAAAATATATAACAGAGCACAGGTCTAAAAATCAAATAGAAACTTTCATTTTAACGCGCCCTTATAATGCTGCCATTCACACTCAAGAGGACTTCTCAAGTTCAGTCAATGGGGGAAAGGAAAGAGTTTTCTGCACACAAATTAATCGACTTACCGGCATCCGTTTGTGACATTCTATCGTCTTCACTGAATCCAATTCCAGTCCATTCTGCTTTATTCGTTGTTTGTATTTTGAATCGTATCTCGTCGCCTTTACCAATAGTTTGCCAGGAAACGTAATATTCGCAGTTGAATTTTTCTGGCGAACAATCTCTAGGATGTCGCCAGTATCCCATGCAATTGTTATCTAATTGATGACCCGCAACATTTGCTTGGGTACCATTCGACACATCTTCGGGTTTCTTTTCTTCTAAGAAATTAATCTGCGTGAATCCCCGCTGTGATCGATGTCCATGGTATTTCAATTCGTCAGGTTTGTAGAAATCTGGAACGGATGAAGTTTCCTTCTCTAAACCAGACGCTGGTAAATGTACGAATTTATTTGGCTCTTGACCACGTGCCCAAATGACATGCATCAAATCGTCAACGATGCTATGATCTGTTGGGTCATTTGATTCTAGCGGACGACGGAAAATTATTGTCGTTACACCGTCACTCTCGAAGCCACCAGTTGCGGTAAGATCGGATTTTCCTCCCCAAAATACATCCGTACGAGGTGTTGATCTAAAAATTGGACGGCAGTCGTTGGGATACTTAACTGAGTTAAGACTTAATGATTTTTGAATACCTGTCTCTTGTGTAGTAGTCCATAATTCTACTGCTGGTTCCTCTGGCTGAGCCAATGACAATGTCGGTGCAATCCATTGGGTTGAAATCATGCTTCGGAGTGTATTTGCTTTGTGATCCTAAAAGGGATTCCAATGTCAGTACAAAATACGCTTTGCTGCCGATATATCTAATAACAATCTCGTTAAAAACTTTTTTCTCAATTTAGTTAAATCGTCAATTACTTCGTTTGGCACTTTAGATGAAAGCACTGTTTTATTCTTTTCCTGATGGATATTCAGACTAAATTTGTTAAAGTATACAAAGTTAACTCAGGATTAGAAGACAAGAAATAGTCTACCAAATGGTCCACTACACTGTCAACTACACTACATACTAACCGACTACTCCTTTTAATATAGAAAAGAAAAGGAAATTCTTAGTGTTTTACATCTTGTGTTGTGTTAACCTCAAATATTATTCAAATTTAGCGAACTACATATTTTACTGATCACATTAATGAAATGTAAAGTTATTTTTATTTTGTTTTAAGTACCTGGAGCAGCTGATACTTTAGAAATTATTTTGGGTTCTGGTTCTGAACTTGGACTCGTAGGTTCTGGTTCAGCTGATGGAGAAATTGGTTCAGCTGTAGGTTCAGAAGTTGGCTCTGGCTCTGATTTTGGCTCCGGTTCCGATTTCGGCTCGGGCTCTGATTTCGGTTCAGGTTCCGATTTCGGTTCAGGTTCAGATTTTGGCTCTTGCTCAGTATGTGGCTCAGGTTCAGATTTTGGTTCGGGCTCCGACGAGGGTTCTGGCTCACTTGTTGGTTCTGGTTCTGCAGTTGGTTCACTTGTAGGCTCTGATGTTGGCTCTGGTTCTGCGATTGGTATACCTATATGCATTTTTTTGTTAGTCGGTGCAATAAAGTGTTGATTTACTATTTGACGTGAGTTTTGTGAATATTAGATTCATCTACAATTCAACGCGTTAGTAGATTCCGAAAATAAATTTTGTTAGAGACTTTGTGCGAATTATTAATTTAAATAAATTACAGTGTAATGTCACTTAACTACATATACGAGAGTGTATTGGTGTGAGTAGGTACGTTATCAACCGACCGATAAATTAATTCAATACTAACGATAAAAAATAAAAATTCTTAAGTCCGATAACAATATTCAAAACTACAGATAACTTTTCAACGATAAGCCAACGAATACGACCAACAGAACACAACGGAATATACCAGTAATTATGAATATAGGCACCGAAAATATGTCTGATGTTACAGAGAAAGAGTTCAAGTCAGTAGTAATGAAAACAAAAAATAGAGAGACTCAGTTTTATGGCCCTGGCTGAGTCCAAAGGCTCAAAATAAAAAAGTTTTCTTCTATAAACCCTTCAATCGGAAGAAATTTCCTCGAGTTATGTACAAAATACCCAACATCACTTCGTCCAAAATGCCCATATGCAGTACCAAACCAACCTTTGCAAATCAAGTCAAGTTTTACTCGAGTTATCGTGTTGACGTACGGACGGACGGCTAAAATATTTTTTCGATATTTATCTCATTTAGACTTCAATAGGAAACATATGCAAGGGACCTATACGTATCAGAATAGATGTTGGAAAAAGTATCTAAGTAAATATTGCCTTTACTGTTAAGTATATGCAATTACGTCCTCACTAAATTGGACTGGAAATTACCGAAAGAGCAATATTGAAAAACCCGTACGAAGCAACGACACTAAAAACCTCTCCAAACCTTTAAAATAAGTCCAGAATTTAGAAAAGACCTAGAGCACTTAGAAGAGGCCTCTGCCCCATGGACGAAACAGTTCGTTTCTTTTTTCTCTGCACTGCACAAAAAACCTAATCATTAAAGGAATATTCACGAAAAATCACCAAATATCGTGTACTACCCATGAAAATCATCGCAAAAAGGAACACAAAAACGCTGAATTTTTACCAACCGATAAACCGGGAGAAGACGGGTTTCATATCTGGACACACCACGAATGATATTCGCAGGTGATGAGGATCTTGATAGAGAAACACAATACATACAAGATTAGCATAGACTTCGAGGAGGCTTTCGATTCAGACGAGACATTGTCGCCTACAGTAGGGAGGATCGGTTTTTCCAAATGACCTAGAGGAGTGGTCTACAAAACATTTTTATGTCGAGAAAACTCCAAGAACACCAGGGTTTAGGTTTTTGGACGAATTTTAATGCTTGCACAAAATCGATAAAGTCAAAATTTCGAGTTTCGTTGAATTCCCCCGTTGCGAACTCTACAAAAAAATTTGTTGTGCTTTTATCCTCACCTGACATTGCTTTTCGTCAATTCTATTTCCATTTGAGGTGTAAAAATAAATTTATGGCTATACAAGAAGAAATAATAGTTTTTTTTTTTTTAAATAGTTGTTCGTTTTGCAAACGCGAACGGAGGCCACCGTTTGGGCCTATTGTGCTCACTATTATTTATTTTATTGCTTAGCTAAACCTTCCCGCACTAACGATGTAGTTAAGGATGTCCTGCGGGTGCAAGTTCTTAATCATATTGTAATTGATTAAGTAGCTTCATAGGAACTTCCGTCTTTTTGTGATAAAAGCCGGACAGTTCCATAGATAGTGTTCGGCCAAGTCTGTGTTATTGCCACACAAATCGCAGCCTGTATCCGTGACCTATAGTCGTGAGATGTTTATTAAATCCGTAGTGACCTGTAACTACTCCAGTAAGTAGTTTCAGTCTAGTTCTACTTAAGTTAATTAAGTATTTAGAGTTTTTCTTATTGACTCTAATGCAGTTCTTTGCTTGCCTGCAACTGGGTATATCATCCCAGTGTTTTGTAAATTCCTCTGCTCTTTTTTTGTGTATTTTTGTTTGTAAATATTGTAGGGTATACCCATTATATGTTCTGGTCCAATAGGTGTGTACCGAGCTGCCGATCTTGCCAATTCATCTGCCTTCTCATTCCCTGTGACATCAGCATGACTTGGTACCCATAATAGATAAACCCTATTCTGTTCTGCTAACTTATTGAAGGATTTCCATGCTTCGAGGGCTAGAGCTGAGGTGAATTTCCAGGAAGTCAATGCCTTGAGGGTTCCTGGCTATCTGAGCAAATGAATATTATTTCATTAGATCTATTCTGTTTGATATTTTGGTTTACACATTCCAGTATGGCTCGTATCTCCGCTAGAAAAATGGATGAATATTTTCCAAGTGGGGCCGAAATTTCTGTAATAGGGTTAGCACAGAATAGACCGGCTCCTGCCGAATTATTTATGACTGACCCGTCCGTGTACCAGACTGTGCCATGTTCTGGAGGGAAAATGCCATTAATCCAGTCGTCTCTAGAGGGGATGTATATATCGAAGTTTTTATCAAATCTGAATTTGGGTGTTATTTTATCTGAGGACATAGCGAAGGTTGAGTCTTCCTCTAATGTTCTTAACCAAATACGATTGTGGTCAAGATTTCTTAACTTATATCCCTGTGTTTTCACCAATCTGTGTGAAGATATGCAAAGGAGGAAGGTCTGCTATTACTTCCATAGCCGCGGTAGGTGTTGTTCTCCATGCTCCAATAATAGCTTTGCATGCGGTTCTTTGAAATTTGGTTAGCTTTTCTTGCACATATGTGGTTCCATAGGAAGGACCCGTACATTAGTATCGGTCTTATAACAGTAGTGTATATCCAATGCATAACTTTTGGTGACAGGCCCCATGTGTTGCTACAAGCTTTGCGGCATTGCCTTCCGCTATAGTTGACTTTCGTAGTCTATCGTCTAGATTGACTATCCAGTAAAGACCGTTGTCTAAAATTATACCTAAATATTTCACAAATTGGACATACTTTATTTCTACACCTTTAGCTTTCGGGATTTTTAGACCCACAATTTTTTTTTTCCTGTTAAATAAGATCATTTTTTGGATTTATGGTTAGTTCGTTACTTTCACACCATTTTTCTACCATGTTTAGTGCTGTTTAGTGTTTCGACGTATTTCACGCCATTTCTGACTTTTTCAAACGAAAAAAGTGGGTTTTTGGATTGGGTAAAGCTATGAAAACACCCAATTTTCAACCGTTGGCAAACTTTGCCACTACACAAAAGCTATTATTTCTTCTTGCATAGCCATAAATTTATTTTTACGACTAAAATGGATATAGAATTGTCGAAAATCAATGTCAGGTGGGGATAAAAACACAAAAAAATTTTTTTCGTAGAGTTCGCAACGGGGAAATTCACCGAAACTCGAAATTTTGTCTTTATCGATTTTGTGCAAGCATTAAAATTCGTCCAAAAACCAAACCCTGGTGTTCTTGGAGTCTTTTCGACATTAAAATGTTTTGTAGACCACTCCTCTAGGTTATTTCGAAAAAAAAGTAAAAATCGATGCCCCCTAGCCTACAACACGACCTATGGGTTGACAGCCAAAACGATGGACAAAAGGCATCAAACGAGCAGAAAACACGAATTGGCAACAAATAGATCGATTGAGATGATAGGAGCATATAAAAGCTGAAAAAGCGAGAAACGTGAGAGATACCAAGAGTAAGTACAGGACAATAAAATAACGGAAAAGCAAATAATAAAGTACCGATTGAAAAAATGACAGCATCTGGCTCATTCCATCGATAAATTAATCACTGGCTAATTCCATCGGTAACACTCTTTCAATGTAATTTAGATAACATGAGACACAACACATTCGTTCCCCAGGTGACATGGTAGCGACAGTGTATGGGTTACCGATGGAATTGGCCATCTACAGAAATTAATGAGTTAAAATTGACTACCGAGATAAAAATTTATAAAATGTGCTAATTCCATCGGTAAACCATCTATTGTTGCTACCATGACACCTGGGGAACGAATGTTAATACAAATCACATTGAAAGAGTGTTACCGATGGAATTATCCAGTGATTAATTTATCGGTATTTTATTACATATTTTTATCCGTGTAGAATGTTATCGGTGGATAATTTTATCTGTACTTTACTTATCGGTACTTTATTATTCTTAATACCAGATTTCCACTTAAAACAAATATGCAGGAGACCCGTACGCATCAGAATAGATGTACCAAACAGAATAGATGTTGCAAAAAGATTCGAACGTATCTGGGCCATTCCACGAAAACTTCGTTCCAACGCTCGAAATGCTCAGTTGTTACAAAATGATATTTATGTAAAAGCGTGTAACATAAAGATTGATCCTTCAACTTGAGGTTAGTTAATTTCCTATTAATATTATTTTGTAACTACTGAGAATTTTGTGAGTGGGAACGATGATGTCCGTGGAATTGCCCATCTAAGTAAATGTCGCCTTAACTCTTAAGTGTATGAAATTGCGTCGACATCAAATTGGATTGGAAATTGCCGAAAGGGCAATATTGAAAAACCCGTCCGAAGAAACGGCGCAAAAAACATCTTCAATAATTAAAAAGCCCGAAATTGACACTTAAGAAAGGCCTCTGATCCATTCTTCCTTGAACAAAAAAGTTCGCCTCTTTTTTCTCTACAACACTGCACAAAAAACCTCATCATTAAAGATATATTCACAGCGTGAGTTGGGCCGACACTAAGGACTCTACAGCCCGAACCGCCCTACGGATTTTGACGAATTTAATTTTCACGATTTTCTCAACTCAACCGATTTTTTTCTCTGAAAGGTAATTGAAAAATCTTGTAAAAGATTAAATCTGGGCACTATCAACCCAAGGGTGAATGAGCTAGGGCCGTTTAAGCGGATTTTGGTTTTTTGTATAAAGCTCGAGTAATTCTTTTCCGATTTTCATGAAAGGCCTGGGCACTCCTGACGTTTTATGGAAGAAATTTTTTCAATTTTGGGCTTTTGGACTCAGCCAGGGCCCTAAAACTGAATTTCTACTAGGGCCCAAAGTGTTTTTCTACATAAATCGGGTAAATCTTATTATTATTTTAAAAATCTTTTTTTTCCTGAAAGATAATCAGAAAATTGATTACGGGATAGAATTTGGGCAAAATCGGTTGAAAACTTTCGAAGCTACGGTCGAAAAAGTGGTTCAAAACGTGGTTTTTTGAAGGTTGGTGGAACTTTTTCATTTATATCTCTGCGAAATTAGAACGGAAATCGCTCTTCAAGGTTTTGAATGAGAGATGTGGACATCAAAAATCACGAAAATTAAATTAGTAAAAATTTGTTTAGTGATTTGGGCTGTAGAGTCCTCAGTGTGGGCCAACTCACGCTACGCGATCCTACACTATATTTGGTTATTTTTCGTGAATATTTCTTTAATTATGAGGTTTTTTGTGCTGTTTTGCAGAGAAAAAAGATTTTTTTTAGGGATTTAGAGAGGGTTTGCGCCGTTTCTTCGGACGGGCTTTTCAATATTGCCCACTGCCTACCTTTTAGAAAATTTTCGCGAAATTTTCGTGATTTTCTAAAAGGTAGGCAGTGATATTGCCCTTTCGGCAATTTCCAATCCAATTTAATGTCGACGTATTTTCATGCACTTAAGAGTTCTTCGAATCTTTTTGCAACATCTATTCTGTTTGCCAGATCTATTCTGATGCGTTCTGGTCCCCTGCATATGTTTTTATTACTGATTCTCCCCATTTACTCCCGGTTCGGAATCGGGGTGGTTACAAACGTCGTGGTAAACGCCCTAGACCCCTTTTCGAAGAACTTCGTTCTTCGTACGGGTCTGAAAAGGTCTCCGGTTAGTTGACAGCTCTCTTATTTATGTTATATAAAATGAACAAAACGAGCTTTTTGAGAAAGAGCGTCACGTAAACGAAGACAAAACTGAATCGTTTTCAATTTTTGTTCCGCTTTCTTCCGCTTTTGCGAATGATGGAAATTAGGCCTCAGTATTGAATTAATTTATCGGTAATGAACGATATATACTTGGGAATGCATATACCTTTAAGCAAATGCCAAGTTTGCACCAACAATCTCTCGTGTATATAGTAAGTCATTATACATAACGAGATGTGTACGAGGGAGTACTATTTTCAATAATTACGTTTCATATCGTCTTATGACGATAAAATAGAATACAACAAGAGAAATCATAGCATTATTCAAAGAAAACCCTAACATTTTTTAACTACTTTGTAGTTTTACTGATTGGCTGTGAATTCGTAAAGTTTTTAGGAACATTGCCGAGAAACAACTGCAAACATGCCATGCTTTTTTACACAACATCTACAATGCGATAAATCTTCAACGATTCCAAAGAGGACTAAATTCAATTCAAGAAAATTATCTTAATTATGTACGTGTCTTCAGATTTTGTGTAATCTCACTCGTCAAAAATAAATACGTCAATTTCGACGGTACCATCAGCACTTTCTCAACAGGAAAACTTACTTTCAGTTGTCACATCCCGTCGTTTGCGACCAGCCTTCGCGCTAACACGATAAGAAACGCTAGTAGCTACAGTAAGTCCGTCTTTAGAAGTTGTATCATCAGCAACTCGTTTAGACTTTGGTCGAAATGCGCGTGGGGCTGCTTCTATTTTTGGTTTAAATGCGCTTCTTGAAGGTTCCGGTGATGGCTCAGCTGCTAATAACGATAATGATACTATGTTAATGATTTTCTGACAACTGACAAAATTCAAGCCAACGACTTTTCTGTCATTTCTGACAAATTTCACGTAGCATTATGTACAAACCTGGTGTCGTACTTGTCTCCGGCTCTGGTTCCGGTTTAGATTCGGGCCCTGCATTCGGCTCAGGTTCCGATGATGGTTCCGGCTCTGATGAAGGATTTGGTTCAGACGACGAATCAGGTTCTGCTGATGGTTCTGACGCTATGAAAAGTCGCAATGATAATTTTGATCTTAAAACTATTGGGAAAATTTCTCACCAGGTTCCGCCTCTCCACCTTCAGTAATAAGCGGAAAATTTCTGCAACTCGCTGTTAATTTCCTCGGCCTCCATCCCAACCCCACCCAAGACGTTCCATTTACCACCATAACAAACTCAATTTCCTTTTGCTCTTTCAATATTCTCCAATAAATTTTATAATCTGGAGATAATTGCTTACTATTGTAAATTGAGTAGTCAATGTCGGTGCTTTTGATTGATGATTCTAGCGAAGTGTCACAATTAGTAATCGGTTTTTACTTTTTGCCCTCGACAACTTTCACTACTTACTTTTATTGCATCCAGTGCCGAACCACCCTAAATTGCAGTAACATTGTTTCTTAGGTAACGACGTTCCATCAATGTCGACACATTTTCCTTGTAAACCACAGTCTTGATCAGATGAACATTCATCCCAATATTGACATCGATTTCCATAGTAGTTTTTGTCGCACTTGCATCTACTGCCAAAATGTTTGCCATGATCGGAACAGGTCTCTCGGAATTCTTTTCCTAAATCATTTTTAAGTTGAGTTCACAATATGCGTTCAGTTTCGCAAGCAAAGGTTTTAATTACGTGGAAGAACGTCGATATCGGCGCATGACCAAAATCGGTAACCATTCGCCCATTCGTCAGCTTGTCGTAACAAACGCAATGTACAATTACTGCAAGTAAAGTCTGAGGGTAACCTGACTTGAAATTGTTGTGCCCTGTAAAATAAATTAGATATGTAGAACTTTGGCAATTGACTTTCGAAAGGAAACTGACGTTGCATCCGTACGGACGAAATCCGATCCGCCGACTGATGGTGTAAGATCCAAAACTGGCCTTTCTAAATAGTCTAACAGTTGAAGTTTGAATCCTCCCTGAAAATAAATCACGAAATTAAAATTGATTGTCAAGCAAGAATAAGTTAAGATTGTTCTACAAAAAGAAATCTATCTCGTATATCACAATTTACGAGGTGTTCGATAGGATCTTCTCAAGCAGTAAATACTCTATTTGAGGCCGGACGAAGTAAAGGATCTCAGAACGAAGCTTTTAGAAGATTTCTATCTCACCCCCTACCCGAAGAGCAGCTGAAACTGAAGTTAACCAAAGTGCTTTCCTTTATCACAAGGAGCAGGGGCTGATGGAACCCAAAGCATAAAACTTAATAAGAAATGAAATGCAGCACAATAGGCTTTGGTACCTAAGAAGCCATTCACAAAGTACGTACGCTCCTATGGAGTAGAGCCGTGCGCCGGCCGGGGTTCCGTCGGATGGGTCTTCAAGACAGTCTTTAGCCTTTGGACTACATCCTAGACTTGTCCAATGTTCAGTAAAAATGTAGAGGACAGTTGTAGCTAATCGGCTCTCAAAAGTACGGTCGAATGTTCGATTTTAAGTCGGCGCAACTCAAATAATCTGTTTCAGTGACATTTACGAGCAAAATTGTCTTTGAAAGCCTGCTGCTAAACATTGGACAAGTGTAGCAGACTGTCTTGAAGACCCAGCCGACGAAACCCCGGCGCACGGCTCTACTATGGAGGGAGGGAGGTTCTCAGAAAGTACGATGGGGGAGGGGAGGTAGAACAAAAGCGTACGTACTCGTTCTAAGGTTTTGTTTGTAATTACAAATTGTTTAGTAAACATACTGTCCGATGTTATTGCTCCGATTTTTAAGAAGGGCAACCGTAAGGTTTGCAGTAACTACAGGGGGATATCGCTCTTGAGTGTGGTTGGTAAGGTGTACGCGGGTGTACTTGTGGACCGGGTTAGAAACATGGTGGAAGGTGTATTGGATGAAGTTCAGGATGGTTTCAGGCCTCTGATGGGGTGTCAAGATCAGATTTTCTGTCTCAAGCAGACTATCGAAAAGCTTTATGAAAAGAATAGGGACTTATACCTATGCTTCATCGACTTGGAGAAGGCATTCGACCGGGTACCAAGACAGAAACTGTTCGGGGTTTTTAGCGAGTACGGTATCAATGGGAGTCTACTGCGTGCCATTAAGAGTATATACTCAGGGAGCAGGGCCGCGGTAAGAATAGATGGTGAAATTAGCGAGTCTTTCGATGTTAATGAGGGCGTTCGTCAGGGTTGTTGTCTCTTCCCGATTCTGTTCATAATTTTCATGGACAAAATTACCAAGCAAGTCAACTTGCAGGGAAAGGTTGAGGTGGGTGAGGTAATAATGAAAATACTGGCCTATGCGGCTGACTTGATTCTGCTGGCAGATAATTTCAGGGATTTACAGGATGGGGTGGACTGCCTGAATGCCGCATGTGAGGAGTATGGGATGAAGATAAGTGTGGGAAAAACTAAGGTTATGCATGTCGGCAAATATCAGAAGTGCATTGCTTGCAGTTTGAATGGGGAGGAGCTAGAGCAGTTTTCTGAATTCAAGTACTTAGGAACCATTTTTTCAGAGGATGGCAAGTTAGTTAGGGAATTTGGGGAACGAAGGAAAATGGACAACGCGGTAGCCAGTCAATTGAGGTCGCACGTGTTTAACAAAAAGGAATTGAGTAGCGAAACAAAGTGAGCTATCCACAGGTCTACTTTCAGACCGACAATTTTGTATGGTAGTGAGAGCTGGGTGGACTGGGGATATCTCGTGCATGACCTGGAGGTTTCTGATATTAGGGTTCTTAGGAGTATAGCGAAAGTTAATCGGAGGGAGCAGTGGGATAATCACATTAGGAACGACGACATTCGGGAAAACTTGGGGGTTTCGTCAGTGGAAGAGGAGGCAAGGGCTAGTCGTCTGCGCTGGTTCAGGCACGTTCAACGGATGGGTAATAACAGGCTACCAAAAAGGATCTTAGGTGCACAGGTCCCGGGGGTTAGGACAAGGGGTAGACCAAGGAGAAGGTTTATAGACTCTGTTGAATCGGATTTAGAAGTTAGGGGACTTTCTCTGGGCGAACAAACCATCTCCTTGGCGGGCGATTGGAGGGCATAGAGGGGGTGGTACACTTTCCTAGGGTTGTGTCATAAAGACCGCACACCGAAAGGTACTTAATGGTCTATAAAGTTTGATGATGATGATGATGAACATACTGTCCAGTAGGACGAGCGCGGAAAACTAAGCGATGAATTCCGAAATAAGTGAAATGCGATTTTCTTTCACCTCAAAACATTTTTATAAGTTCAATATATCTGTGAATAGGAAGCCGTGAATTTATCTCATCTACTGAAGCAGCTACTTTGTTTTGAATTTTCCGGATGCGTTTTACTCGGGGGATTACATCCCTCAACTTTGACTCAGGATGCAAACTCCCTCCCCCTCGAAGATTAAAAAATTTCCCCGCAGGTGCATAATCTACTATTATTTATTTCGTCAAACAATCCTGACTTTTTACAAGTTTTATAGGAATAGTTAAATCCAGATATTTCGCCTTTATAAGTAAAATGAAAATGTCAAAACTTGGACATCTTTTGTAATTTTTTTCTACAAATAATACATATTTTTGTAGTTTTTCGGCTGAAAGAGGTATAATCACAAGAAATAGAAATGCAAAATTCACTTGTGATTATAATTCGTTAATGCACTGCACATGTCCCCTTTCTGGAATTAACTACATTTAAACAAAGAAAGCAAAGGACAAACAAATTTTTAAGAAAAAGTTTACATAATTTCAAGTCAAAGAGAACGTCTGAAGTGTAAAACAAAACTAGTGGCGCACGTGTGGATGCTAGAGTGAAAATCTAATCTGAGCCTCTGTAGCGGAGCGGGTTTGCACTAATTTTCCTGCAGCCACCTAAAAAACCTTAGTTTTTTGTGACGGTAGTGAGAATCAATTTACATTGGAACAGGTAAACCAATTAACATTAGCAAAATGAGCCATCGTTTTCAAGTGAGTCTATTTACACCATCAAGTTTGACGTTTGAATTCGAGCTTTTTAGCTTTTACTCTAGAGACAACGAGATGTCGTATAATCCAGCAAACTTGTTGAATTGTATACAGACGTTGTTCATAGGTTCATAGTTGACATAGTCAGTTCTGTGCCTTTGAACCACAAGATACCTAGACTAATGCTCGTTTAGACACTTCCTCAGACAGCCGAGGGTCTCAACCGTTCTTCAACTGTAACCAAACGACGAAAAACTTTGTAGTTATAACAGTTGCACAACGGCTTTTCAACTTGCACACACGATTGCACAACCGTTTTCACAATATTGCGACAACGTTGCTATTACCGATCCAACATCTCTACTATGCAGGTGCGATAACATTTCAAAATGATAATATTAAAGGTTCTGCTCATTATTTTCACTTTGAAAAAAATAGTTATGATAAACGATTTCTACATAACTCCTAAAAAATTTGAAATGTAGATATACACAAAATACAATACTTTCAATAGTTCACAACAAACTCTGCGCAAACATGATGATGTTATCGAATAAAAAATTATAATCATAATTAGTAATAAGTAAAAAACAATGTCTCCATGTGCACACATTAGATAATTGAAGAGACAGGAGGTGCACTGCAACATTACATACTAAGTAATTGCATCATCTTCATCAACATAGTTGTGGCGTATAATAGCCAAAGAAACCACCTGCGGGAGTTGTATATCGTGTATTTGTTTATTTTCTCGTCAGAATGCATCTGTTACGTAAATTCTACATAATTTTATGTTTATTTATAAGTAAATATTGTTAGTTTCTGTTTCAAATCATGGAATCGAAAAGTAAGTTCAAGTTATTGAAATACATCTGTGGTTTTAAAAGACTGTGATTGTTTCAATTTTGAAATGAAAGAAACTGACAGCAACTAAGGAGTTCTTAACTGTCATATTTTCTTAACGTTTCGGCTTTAGTAGATCAAAAGGTAATTTATTCGATCTAGCAAACAATTGTGCGCATTTGTTCTGCGCATTTCGGTTGAATAGTTGTATGCAATTGTAAATTCTCTTTCCTTATTTCACCCTTCTTGTTTTCACCCTTCTTGTCCGTCCGTTCCTCTGTGCACGTTCACCGGGGACTCACCGATGAATCACCGATGATTCGCCGGGAAATCACCCATGATTCAGTTATAAATGATTTTTCATCGGTGATTGGAATTTTAGTACATTCTATCACTACTTTCCTATACTCATTTCAATGGTATATTTTATGCAATCACTTCCCATATCTTGACGATTTCTTTAAAATATAAGTTTGTTTTTTACATGTCGTCATATGATGACGCCACAGGAGCATCCGGTGAATATAATGAAAGCGTGCTTTTGAGATACTAATACGTTAGGAATAATCTTCATAGCATTTGCATTTTACAATTAAAAGAAAACAACTTTTGAGCACTCATTTTGACCCTATTAGTCGTGTCCTAGTAGTGACACCCATGCTACTTTCATAGCTGAATTTACGCCTCAACAAAAAACTATGAGGTGGCAGGACATTTCTCCGCCGCAAATAACGCCCGAGGCGTTAATAACACCCGGGGCGTTAATAACACCCGGGGCGTTAATAACACCCGGGGCGTTAATAACACCCGGGGCGTTAATAACACCCGGGGCGTTAATAACACCCGGGGCGTTA
>CM055404.1:61233496-61253546 GCA_029228625.1 Pseudolycoriella hygida | reverse complement strand
TGCAGCATCAAGAAACATGGTTGTCAGCAGTACCTATTTCCAACATAAAGACATCCACAAAGCGACATGGGTATCACCGGATAAACGAACCAAAAACCAGATTGACCATATTTTGATAGCTGCACGTCACTGTTCAAATATGTTGAATGTCAGAAGCTGTAGAGGACCGAATGTAGATTCCGATCACTAACTGGTGAGAGCGGCAGTTAGGTCTCGAATATCGGTTCAACACAATCGACAACCGGCATTGGAAAGGTGGGACGTGGAAAAACTACAGAACGAAGACATTAAACGTCAATATGTTGACAGACTGGAGACGAATATTATTGGCGGAATGGTCAGCGAAAAACGAAGCGTAGACGATGCGTGGAATCAAATTAGACGGAATGTAGAGAGCGCCGCAGCAGAGGCAGTGGGAACGAGAACGGGAAATAAAAGAAATATCTGGTTCGACGATGAATGCCAGAAGGCCATGGACGACAAAAACGCAGCTCGCCTGAAAACTCTAAGTAGATTCACTCGAGCTGGCCAGGAAGAGTACCGTTCTAAAAGAAATTTCGAGAGAAAACTCTTCCGACGGAAAAAGCGACAGCGTGACAAGGAAGTTTTGATCGAAATTGAGAAGTTTGGCAATCGGAAGGAGACTCGGAACTTTTACCGGAAAGTGAACGCATCCAGAAACGGTTACAGTCAACAACCTTTGCTGTGTAAGGACAAGCATGGATTGGTCTTAGCAGATGAGGAAAGGTGTATCGCGAGATGGGCTGAGTACTTTAAGGAACTGCTTAACCGAACAGACCGCTCAACCGAGACGACGAAACCGACGAATTGCCATTTCAGACTGCGCAACCATACATAGAAGAACCAACGATGCAAGAAGTTGAAGCTGAAATTTTAAAGCTCAAAAACTTCAAAGCCCCGGGGACTGACAACCTACCCGGTGAACTTTTCAAGAACGGTGGCAACGCGCTATGTATGGAGATGCACGAGCTCATCATACGCATCTGGAATGACGAGGAGTTACCGGAAGATTGGAAGACCAGCATACTTTGTCCCATATACAAAAAAGGTGACAAATTGGAGTGTGGCCATTTTCGAGGAATCGCTCTGCTGAATATTGCTTACAAGATATTTGCAAATATTCTATATCAGCGCCTTCATCCATACACGGAATCTACGATAGGTGAATACCAAAGTGGTTTTCGTGTAAGTCGTTCAACATCGGACCAGCTGTTTAATATCAGACAGATCTTGGAGAAGTGCAAGGAGTACAACATTGAAACACACCATTTGTTCGTTGACTTCAAGGCAGCCTATGACAGTGTTAGAAGAAGTAAGCTATGGAGAGTCATGGAGGAGTTCGGAAGTCCCAACAAACTGATCTCGCTAACGAAGCTAACACTAAACGGAGCTAACAGCCGAGTAAGGATCCGCAATCAAATGTCAGAGACTTTCGACATTGAGGAAGGCCTACGTCAAGGAGATCCTCTTGCAACGCTGCTTTTCAATTTAACCCTCGAAGCAGCTGTTCAAACCATGGACATAGACTCCAGCGGCACCATTTTCTCCAAGTCCAGTCAGTTGCTTGGTTTTGCAGATGACCTGGACATTATTGGCCGAACTATGGATGTTGTTAAAGATAAGTTTATGGCCTTGGAGAAGAAAGGTACCGACCTTGGGTTGAAGGTCAATGACGGAAAAACGGAATACATGATCATCCCACCTACGAATCGATATCGGGAAGATAACGTAACGATCGACACACACACATTCAAAATGGTCAATAAGTTCGTATACCTTGGATCAGAGCTGAACATAAACAACGACATTGCGGACGAAATAAAAATGCGAGTAACTTTGGGCAACCGGAGTTATTACAGCCTGCTGAAAATTCTAAAGTCCAAGTCAGTAAGCCGAAATTCAAAATGCGCACTTTATAAAATTGTGATCAGACCGGTAGTTACGTACGGTTCGGAGTCGTGGTGCTGGACACAGAAAAATGAACAATCTCTGCATACGTTCGAGCGAAAGGTACTGCGTACAATATTTGGACCAGTATTTGACCGAAAACTGAACCGATGGCGCAGACGATATAATCACGAGCTCATAGAGCTTTTTGGAGAGCCCGACATAGTCAGAACAACAAAAATAAATCGACTACGTTGGCTCGGTCACGTACAACGAATGAATGAACATCGTATTCCAAAAAAAATTCTGAAGTCCAAACCTGAAGGCAAAAGGAGTGCAGGGCGACCCAAGTCCAGGTGGAGCGACGCTGCTTTTGCCAACTTACGAACTGTGGGAGTAACCAGCTGGGAGACGTTAGCTGCAGATAGGCCCGGTTGGAGAAGCATGTTGGAGAAGGCCAAGACCCTTAATGGGTTGTAGTGCCGGTAAAGTAAGTAAGTAAGTAAGTAATGAATTTTTGTAGAATTAGCATTGTAAACAACGCAGATGTTTTTGTTTGATTGGCATAAAGGAATTGGCATTGGGAAAGATTTGTGGAAAGAAAAGCTACGAAAATGTATGATTGAAGTGAAAAAGTAAATAACTTTGCCCAATATAAATGTTTCTCGTTTAATTTTTCGCGGGGGGGGGGGGAGGGTTTTGAAGTGTGACGTAATATTTGAGGGGGGTATTGCGAGCGTGATGCAGTGTGACAAGGGGGAGAGGCGGGTGTCAAAAAATCGAAAAAAGCGTGACGAAATATGTGAACCGACTTGAACCGATTCCATCATCTAACAAATGAGCTTTGAATCACGCACTGGCAACTCACTCATAGTGAGTGTTAACCGTTACGCTATCGAGGCCTCAAACCCACCCAATACAAATTTCTTTCACGAGAGACTGATCTTCGATTGCAACGTTCTCCATGAAAGCCAACCTTTACTCCACGGAACTCGCATGTACCCAAGCCTGAACCATTAAAAAAATTATTTGTTTTAACTAATAAAAAATGAAAAAATTCACAGAACGAGCATGTAGGTTAGGGATGAATTTTTTTACATTTTTGTAACCAGTCGATGGCGAATCTGCAAAAAAGTATGTCCGTCCGTTGGTCGATTTTCAAAATTTTTTTTCCTTGTGCCAAAAGTAGGTTTGGGATTGCAGATGAGCATTCTTGGACGAAGGGCCATTGAGCCAGGGCCGCCTAAGTTGCTTTCGGTCTTTTGTACATAACTCGAGTTATTCTCTTCCGATTTTCCAAAATATTTTGTTGTTCGAAAGATCTAGGAATGGCCGACAATTTATGAAAGAACACTTTTTGATTTTGTGTCCTTGGACTCGGCCACGGCCCTAAAACCGAGACTCTTCTAGGGCCAAACGTGTTTTTTCTACACAAATCGGGCAAGTCTTATCCGATTTACAAAACTTTTTTTTCCTGAATTTATTTGAATTTGTGAATTTTTGCATGTATTTTTATATGGTAGAAATCAATTAAGTCAGTAAACCACAAAACACACAAAAATGTGTCGGTTTTCACTTTTCCGTGTGTGAAATTGAAAAACTGATTACGAAATTGAATTTAGGAGAAATCGGCTAAAAACTTTCGAAGTTACGGTCGAAAAAGTGGTCAAAAACGTGGATGTGGAAACGGAAATCGTTCTTCAAGGTTTTGAATGGAAGATATGGACCTCAGAAAATCAAGAAAATTAAATTAGTGAAAATCGGCCCATTTTCATTACCAGAGCTAAGCCTAGCGGCGCTACTAGCGCTTACAAAATTACTAGCGCTTTCTAAATTTTTTGCTAAGCGCAACCGCTAGAAATTTTTTTAGTAAATTGACCACATATCCTGAATTTCCTATGTGAAAATAGCACAGTATCTTTTTTCCTAATACAAAGACGCCTTAAATTTTTATCAAAATACATGTTTTGTGAAAATGACGAACTGCTTATGTCTAATTAAACATATAGCAAAAGGCACATTCACCCATTGGTTCTCACGTAGGCAAGAGGCAAGACCCCAATCGGAGAAGAGCGTCACTGTGCCGCACAAATAAGAATGTCAAAATAACATATACACAACAGCGCCGAAAAGACAAAATAGAGTTTGGTTGTACGGCTCTGTTCTCTTGTCTATATGGGAGAGAGAATCAGGTGCAAGGGCAAAAACTGTTTTCGAACGTGCACTGGAAATTTCGAGCCGAAACCAGTGAGTTTGTCATATTTTAATCAAAATTTTTTGGATAAAGGTAGATATTTGTCTCATTAAAAACCATTTAAATGTTCATTTAAAATATTTAGGGTAAAATTGCAAGGCTGCATACGTGGGAAGGTAGAGCGGATCAGATCCAAAGTATACATATAAACACGGTCGGAAGGTAGTGCAAACCTGCAAAAACACAAGGAACCCTACTTTGAGGTGAATTTATGTATCGATGCACATACGCACAACCTGTTTTAGATATAAGTATTGGTGTCATAGAAAACTCACCTCAAAGTAGGGTTCAGTCGAAAGTCTGATACACTGAGGGTCAGCATTACCTCCGTGTTTATATACTTTGGATCAGATGCGCGGGTGGCACACCACTTTTGATACAAAAAATTCACCACGTCATACAAAATTTACATGTGTTACGGCGCTTTTAATAAATGGCGGTCCGCGCTGTCTCCCCACGTATACAGCCCTGCAAAGTTGACCGAACAAAATTGACGAACATGAACTTCGTCTGATTAATGATACCAATAAATTCGATAAGGTAATTCTTTTTTAATTGTAAGTGAAATTGCTCTGGAACTCCAGAACTACTATGGGATCGTTTAAAATTGAATTAGACAAATTGAAGTTGAAATTTTAGAAATTGTTCAATTTTTTTTTTCAAATAACCACGAGCGCTAGCGCTAGCGCGATTTACTAGCGCTGGCCCAAAAAACAGCGCCACTAGCGGTAGCGCCGCTAGTTTTCAGATGGTGGTAGCGCTAGCGGCGCTAGTAAAATTCACAGAAATTCTTGATCCCAGCGTCTGAACTAATATGATTTTCTAACTCTAACTAATCTCAAACTAGCAAAACTCTCCCACGATGTATGTGCAGATAGCTTCAATTTTTCGATAACACTGAAAACTTCCGATCAATAAATGTTTCAAGTGTGACTTCTGAGTGAATGTGAAGAGTTATCACTGAATGATATCATAGAGATATGCATTTTTAAATTAATAATTTTAATAATATAAAACCAACTACAAGGTAGTAATGTCAATCATTCGTTAAATTGCATCAGAAAAGTACTCCAAATGCGATGAGTAAATTAAACAATTTTGTAATTATAACAATTTTCGTTTATGTTTGCGTGGTAACGAGAACATCAGCACGTTAGTACAGGATTTTTTGAGTGAAAAATAAAAATCAATAAATTGTAATAAAATTTCAGTTAAATGTTATACATGTGCGGACGATGTTTCTTGTCAAAGGACTACACAGTACAATGTTACAAAAGATTGCACAGATGAATGTGTTACTATTTTTAGCGAGTGTAAATTCACAGTGAATCTTTTTTCTATGGAATTTTAACCTTGTACTTTTATAGTTGTACCAATCAAAAAGTCTTGCGTCTCAGATTTAACAGATAATGAACGAAAACAATGTGACGATGCATCTAATTCCCTGTGCTACAAATGCACTAACGGTAAAAATTTAATGTTCAGGATTAACTCAGATTAACTTTTTCTTCACGCAGACTATTGTAATAATCTTGGAAGGATCGACCATAAATGTATAACATGCACAACAAAAAATGAAAATAATGATTGCTTGCAAGATCCTACGAAAATTGCGGGGACCCGATGTCCCGCACCTACTGCTGATGATGCATACTGTTTCGTGAATTCTGTTGGAAACTCAACGGAACGAGGATGTGTTACTACTGCACGTGAACAAGAAAGTTGTAGAAACAGCGACTTGAACTGCAGTATATGTCATGTTAACTCAACCTATTCATGCAACACATATCCGTTTCCTACAAGTCGCACACGATGCATCCATTGTAGTGGAACGAATTGTAATGCTGTGACAAGCGCCTCACTATATTGTTTGAACGCCGATGATAAATGTGTGGCGATAAACAATTTTGGCAATCAAAGCCAAAGTTGTGCTAGAGACATTTCATTGAATAACAAACATTTTTGTGAGAATCACCCTTTCAGCTGTACGACATGCAACTACAGCGATTGTAACAATGCTTTACCCAAATCTCCAGACAACTACAACGGTTTGTGTAATGCAAATAATGCGGAAACACTGCATTTAAAACTTATGTTTTGAACTTAGAATGCTTTAGTTGTGAAGGCATCTCATGTCAACGATCCACACAGTACAACCAGACGACAGACTGTGAGAAAACAGACGAATGTGTGACGCTGTTCGAAAACTGTAAGTAAATTATTTTAACGTGTACCCACTCGGTAAGTTGATTTACACAGTGTGCGATGCGATAGGTAAATGGCTCATAACGTACGTGTAGTCAGAGTAGTCGGTAAATTTTATGCGACGTGTTTGTTTTGATATAGTAAAAGTTTGTGATTCACAAATTTCTTAAATTTGTGGTTTTTTACGGAAACGATTGTCCTGCCTATGACATTACTCAATTCTCGGCAAAACATTCGTTCCCTAAAGCCGCCTATAAGTTCTAAATAAAGATGAAAAACTTGAATTAAATCTCGATACTAAACAAAAATTTAACCGACAACTAAAGTCATTTCATAGAAACATGAATGAATTGGCACGCGGCAACTTTGATTCGTTCGTAGAGTGAACATAACAAAATTTGAAACTTGAATTGATTTTTATGAAATAAGATGTTTTGTAGATTTCAACTTACCTGGTGGGTTACACGTTAAAACATAGTACAGAGGAACACTGTTTATGAGTAATATTACAAGTGTGCGTTACGGTAACTCGCCCCTCCGGGGCTCGTTACCGTAAACATCGCACACCTGTAATATTACTCATAACAGTGTTCCTCTGTAATATACTATGAGTCGTTCAGAAATACGACAAAAATGAAAAGAGGCGATATGGAGGCGAAAGGCGAAGAAAGTTACCTCTTTTGTATTTTATCGATTTTATTCAAACGAGGTACAAATAGTTATTTGTGTGCCTGTTTTGGACGATGGATTTTAGGTAACTTCGCGAGTTGTAGGCCGAACAAACTGAGGTCTACAAGCGAAAGTGCCTAAAAACAATCATCCAAAGCAGGTACACATACAACTTTACATGCAAAAGGGCGAAATCACAAAAAATGTCCTCATTTCAGCCCCGTCCGTCGCATGTGAAAAGAATTTCCTTACCTTACTTACCTTACCTTACCTTACTTTATTACATAGTTGGTCAAGTGAGTGATTATAGCACAAGTTTGAATGTGTGCGCGAGTATATCAATTTTCAAACGAGGATATACGAGTGCACGAGTGAGAAATGCATTTGACTCACTTATCTGACCAATTATGTAGGTAGTCGCATTTTATCACATTAGCCTTCGGTTAGTCGAAAACACTAACAATAAAATTTTCATTCAGACGAAAAAAATGGTCATATTTATTTCAGATAATCAAAATTAAAGCGTTTTATTTGCCGAACATTAAAAATTGTTCGTCCGTTGAGTGAAATAAATCAAAATAAACAATATTTTATACTAAAATCGTAAGCAATGTTGTTGTTATATCGGGAAGATGCGGGAAATTGATATTATACAGCGCTTAGCATGGCTACATAAATTGCTGTCCATTTATTTACAAAACATACTATCCGACCAATTACTGATCACCTCCCTTACACCAACTAACCATTGTAACTATTTTGCAAGTGGAGTCCAATTGAGATGTAATTCCAACTTTGGACTAAAAGGCTTCGACTCACATATATTTCAAATTCTTCCTCATTCCTCATCCACAGTAACTGAATTGCTCATTGTTGTCAAGTTTTGCGGTTCCACATACTTAACATCAGAATCAATAACGAATATTTGCTAGTTGTAGCTTTTTTTGACACGCTCTAACATCAGTAATGAATGATGGTTGACGCTCAATGTGGTCTCAGGATGTCGAAGCAATTCATTTTTGTAGTTCCCACTATCAAAAATAACGTAACAAATAACAATCATAACAAACAACCCAAATTGGAAAAATGTAATAAAATCACAATGCAATGCAATAAGATCACAATGTGATGTAATTACATTGTAACGAAACTGCACCCTGGAATTCTGAAGCTCGAACACAACCTACGACTTCGGGACTGGTGCACTTTTAAAGAGCTCACAAAAGTGCACCAAAGTGCACCCTGCAACAAAAGAAAAACTACGAGGAAGTCCACTGCACCCTTCGCTGAACATTGTGATATTACGCTTTTTCGTATACCGTCATTCATTACTGATGTTTGAGCGTGTCAAATAAAAGTTACAACTAGGAAATGTTCGTTATTGATTCTGATGTTGCAAGTCTGTGGATCGAATAATTTGACAACAATAAGCAATTCAGTTACTGTCGACGTACTTTTTTATGTCTTTGGATGAGGAACATTTTGAAATCAATTAGTCAATGGACCTTTTAGTCCAAACTTGGAATTTCCAAAAATTTAAACCATCTCATCTGCCAAACGAAATTGTACTTCACGTGCAAAATGGTCGCATTGTTTGGTGAAACGGGGTGATCAGTGATTGGTCGGACAGTTGATTGTAAATAAATGGACAGCAATTAATGTAGCCATGCTAAGCGCTATATAATGCCGATTTACCGCATCTTCCGGTGACATTGGGTTTAGAATACACATGACTACCATTTTCACACGATTGATTTTGCATCGTTGCATGGTATTCATGTCAATTGTGCTTAAAATCCAATCTCATCCGACTATTGTGGTGACACGAATTTATTAGAAAACATAACCAAAGACCCGAAGAATAGATGTGACAAACAGAATAGATGTGGCAAAGTGACTCGAACGTACCTAAATATACAAATAAGCAAACAATCCAACGTTTTCTGTTCTTTTATAACTGTAAGAATTTCAAAGATCCATAGAAATTACCCAAGGTAATGTCAAAGGCCCTGCCGAAGTACGTCTAAGACCATTCAAATCTAGAAAAGCTTATATCCAAGGACTAAGTCGTTTTTCCCTCAAACCCAGAAACACGTGTCATCTAAAATTTTATTGTCTTCAACTTCGCCTTATGAACCAACTTTCTAACTCTCACAGTTCTGGAGATCTGGGCCATCCTGCCCAATTATGGAAGTGGCCATATACCAGGATTGGGCCATATTTCCCCAAGACCCTGAAATACGTGTTCACTTAAATTTAATTCTCGGTAGTAAGGGGTCGTGACGCAAGTCTTACACAAAAATTCACAAGAAATTTTTTCGTAGACTAATGAATATTATACAGGAACTTTTTGACTCCCCTCGGAAATTTTTTTTCTACGCAAAATTTTAGGCCGAAATGCTTTTTTACTCATTAAAAACAGTCACTATAATATTGTTTGCGTATCGAAGCTTAATGCGTCACCCACCTCTGATGTCAGAACTTTTCCAACTGGACGAAAATCGTTTTGAATAAGATGCTTAATGCGTCACCCTTTTCTGATTTCAGAACTTTTGTTAGCAGACACAAAGACTTGCGTCACTCCTCCTCTGTAAGAGTTTTTTTGCGGATGTTTATTTGTTTGACCGAGTTTACGAACAATATTTAACATTTGACAAATAAAATGTTTCAGCCATAGTTTCCACTCAAAAAAAGTAATCCGTTTAGTGCTCCGTTCAGAATTTTAATTGGTTGAAAAAATCACGTGACGAATTTCAACCAATCAAAATTCTTAACGGAGCGCTAACCGGAGTACTTCTTTCGAGCGGAACCAGGGGTTTATTTTTGATTACAAAAATTAAATATGACGGCCATAGTCTTTTATTCAAAACACACATTAACGAACATTCAATTCCGTATTTTTTTTCGCTAAGTACTTTACGGTCACAGGTACCTGTGACTGTAAAGTACCGTAGATCCATATAACTTTGAACGCATGCATAACATTAACCATATTTCTCTCTTTTTTCGTTTACACCAACAAGATAGAGAGGGAAATATGGTCAGTGTTATACAGGCGGTCAAAGTTATACGGATCTACGGTACTTACGAACTTTGTCTTCGCTACACTTTTCAGGAACTGCAACATAAAGTAAAACTTACAAGTGTAGGTATCATACACAGAAAACATAAATTACCGGGCGCTAATGCGATAAAAGGATTTATAATATTTACCTAGGGAGTAAAAAGCTATTTTCGCTCTCTTGCCTCTTTTCGACGATCGATCGCAAGAAGTATCGCCGAAAAAGACAGCGAATTCTAAATGTTACAAAATGTCATAGAAAACTCTCAAAGAAAATTCAAAACTCCTTCCGAGTCGAAAAACAAACTTTATTTATTTTAAATTGTGTCTAAATTCTTAATAATATCCTACTAACTTTCGGGTGCTACTCATCTTCAGGAACTTTTTTCGACATAGAAAAGCTTCCGTACAAGGAAAATGTTTTCGGTGGTTTGAAATTCGGAGGTTTTTCTTGGCGATACTTCTTGAAGATGCAACATCGTGATGAAAACAAGACTATCCCTAGAAATTCGGCGTTTTATTAGTCGATTCTTCTTGGATATCGCCGAGAAGCTTTAAATTATTGTAACTAAATATTGTCAAAAATTTAACTAATAATTTGGAGAAAAGCAGAAGATCGCTACTCTCAGATATTTCAGATTTTGTCAGCTAGTGATAGACACGTACGCCCGCCGGTCGAAAAATCTCGACTGCGGCGAAACGATTTCGGCTCACGTTAAATTAATTTTCAGCGGTGGTGGCGCACTTATTTAGCTCTTTCTTAGGCGGAGCGCCAGCGCGGCGCTAGAGAATTTCACTGATGTGAAATCTGGTATTCCCAAGCTGCTCAATTTTTAGTTATCGATAGAAAATTTGTCGGTGGCGGTGCGGCGCGATGTTTTCTCAATTCTCGATGGCGGCACATTCCGGCGTACATCCGAAGAAATTTTTTTATTTATCGGTGGCATTTGTGCCAGCTCGCGCCGGCACACGGATCTAGGGTCAATCATTTCTGATCGATGCACATAGGTCTCAAATGGTCATCATTAAAATCTTTCAAGGAGCCCTTTTCAGGGTATCTTCTCCTCTTAAACACCTTGCACACCTTGCCTATGAACCGGGCTCAAACACTCCATTCATATACGGTTGGTCTGGTCTTTCTTTAAAAATTTATGGAATTGTAAGGCTTTTTGACTTATACGAAACCGAACCAAGTATCATTATCCCGAAGGTTTTCGCTCATCGCAATAGTCTCCAAGTCACTTCCGGTCCACTGTGTGGTAACTGAACCGGTGGGTGACATGACACAAGACAGCAGAGTTTCAAACCAACTGCATGACAACTAAAAACAGCAGTCGTACGACCGCCTCAAATCCCCGAGTCCCAAAATCAATACGAATTCGCCTGATTCGTTACGTGCGAAACGCAATTCTTAGCAAATTTCACTGATGTGAAGTGGTGTCTTCCTTTTCTGTTAAATTTGACATTTTTACAGTTGCGCCTGACTGTGCAGAACAAAATTTATTGGATGCACATGAAGAACAATCGACGCATACAAAGCTGTTTGTATTCGGCACTTCTACGACTTATTTCAGCGTATTGATAATAAATTAGAAACTCTCAGAAGAAAGTAGAATTCGAGTGAATTGCTTTGATGCGCTCTACTGCCGTACAACGCATAAAAAACTTAGCGACGAGAATTTGTGAGAGAAAATATATGAAAATCTCCCATCTGATAACGTCTTACTTACTTACTTATCAGCCTTTCTAACCCAAGCGGGTTTTGGCTGACTCTACAACGTTTCTCCATCTGGAGCGATCCTGGGCCAGACTTCTCCACTGCGCAACGTCCAACTCCGTGGTCGTCGTTGTTGAATCCGTCCGTTTATCCGAGGGTCTTGTAGAGTTTCTTGAACTGTGATTTTTTTTACAAGGAAGAGGCGTTAACACTTCGCTCAACCCACTGATCCGTTTCCCCGACAACCCGTAGGCAAGTCGTCAGGTAGCACTCTTAAGTTTAGCACAAAACTCCGAAGAGAATTGAGGTCCCAGGGACTACGACGTGGACGTAAAAAGAGCACTTGATAGTTAGACAGTTGCACGTCTGGCATATGACCCGGACTACCACACTCCGCTCATATGCTATCAAGCGCTACCCTATCTAACTACCCAATCCCCCCCCCCCCCCCCCAATCTGATAACGTCGCTAGGTTTTTTATGCATTGTAGGGCAGTCTACTAGTTACAATCTTCATTCCGTTAAATTTTCTTTACAACTAAATTGCCTGTGCTCTCTTCATTCGTATTGAAGCCTGTTTTTTCTTGACCCACAATCGTGGAGTGTGTTAATTTACTCAGGTAAAATGTAAAATTCACCAACAAAAACACGCTTTTTCGTGCGTTTTTTTGGTGTCGCATGAGGTCACTTTCTCGCACTGAATGATAGTAGACCTAAATTCATTTTCATTAAATTCATTTAAATAGAAATTTAATGACCTCCACATAGAGAAAAATGTTCTCCTCAATTTTGTCTACAACATAGCAAAAAACTATTTTTTGGGCTAGGGCCGACCTAGGGCCTTAAATAGAGGCCTCGGATACATACTTCCATAGACAAAAATTTTCCCCTCAATTTGCTCTGCAACATAGCAAAAAAAAATTTTTTATGTTAGGGCCGACCCTAGGACCGACATGAGGCCTACTTGAGCCCTAAGCACAGGCAAAAATTCTTCTATAAATTGTCAGCCGAGCCGAGATCTTTCAAACAAAAAAAAGTTTTTGAAAATCGGAAGAGATTTACTCGAGTTATGTACAAAAAGCATGTAGGGCCCTAACAAAGACTCTTTTTAGTGCCCTAGCTAAGTCCAAAGACTCAAATCGAAAAATGTTTCTTTTACAAATTGTCGGTCATGCCCAGATCTTTAAAACAAAAAAAAAATTGAAAATCGGTAAAGATTTACGCGAATTATGTACAAAAAACACATAGAGCCCTAGCAGAGACTGGTTTTTAGTGCCCTAGCTAAGTCTAAGGACTCAAATTAAAAAAAGTTTCTTCCATAAATTGTCGGCCATGCTCAGATCTTTCAAACAAAAATTATGAAAAATTATGAAATTATGAAAATCAGAAAAGATTTACTCGAGTTATGTGCAAAAGACCAAAAACCACTTAAACGGCCCTAGCTCGGCGGCCCTTGGGCCGACAGTGCCCAGATTCAATCCCATAAAATATTTTTGGACTACCTTTCAGGAAAAAAAAAGTTTTTGAAAATCGGTCAAGATTTACTCAAGTTATCGTGTTAACGGACAGACAGACCAGGCCCGTAGCCAGGGCCGACTGCCAGGGGGGCCTCCAGCCCCCCCACCGAATTTATAAAATTGTATGAAATTTTGAGAAAATTCTCTTTAATTCGCGCATTTTACATTAATACAGTTGGATTTTTCGTATAGGGTTTTCGTTAAATAGGGTCGCCGATAGAAGGTGCTTTGTGTTTAATAAAAAATAAGAGTTAAATGTGCAAAGTTCCCGTACGCCTAAAATGTATACGGCAACGGATTTTTAAAAACAAGCTACTCTAAGTTTTGACAATACAATTTCTTCTTCACTTCCCATATTTTCCTGAAATCGTTTACACTATTTATAAGAAAATCCTAAATTTTAGACGCAGGTTTTGTTAGTAGCTAGCATAGAGCTTCTGTTATACGCTACAGGTAAAACATTTTTTGAGCACTATTCTTATGCGAGAAAAATAAAAAGTTTAGTTAGAGTGGGTGGTGAAATTTATATTTAACAGTTGCGCCGCAGGCGAAAATTTTTTAAAATTGAATTGTACATTTTGTTTTTCTATGAAAGTACAAAGTTCTGATTACCATTTCATAGCAAAAATTCTAACAGCTCAGAATAACATTTAAAAGTTTGTTCTTGCAATGTAGAACCGAAAATCTATTTCAATAACGAAATGGAAACATTGAAATGAGATTAGCAAAGAAGAGAATGATTGCGCCGCAGGCGAAAATTTCAAGTATTAAAAACGATCATGACGTTAAGATTTATATTTTGTCGCAATATTCACAACATTTAAGTTTTGCCAGGGGGGCTCAACCCCACTCGCCGCCCCCCTAGATACGGGCCTGAGACAGACAGACAGACCGACAGACGGGCATTGTTTTTTTCGCTGATTTGTCATCTGGAGGCAACAAAAAAAGTTTCCCCCTTACTCCCGGGTTCGAATTCGCAATGTAACAAACGTGGTAGTAAACGCATCAGACCTTCGTACTTCGTACGGGTCTTAAAAAAAATTTTATTTGGAAAAAAAGTTTTGAAAAAAATTGAAAAAAAGCTCGTTTTTGTTG
The DNA here is from genome assembly GCA_029228625.1 of Pseudolycoriella hygida. Lineage (NCBI taxonomy): Eukaryota > Metazoa > Arthropoda > Insecta > Diptera > Sciaridae > Pseudolycoriella > Pseudolycoriella hygida. The sequence goes on along the minus strand of CM055404.1, from coordinate 61,239,121 downwards.
GTGAATTGCAAAAAACGTTGTTTGAAACACGTTACGTTTGCTGGTAGTTTAACGCGCTAGAAGTGAGATTGTCGATAGGAGCCGAAGGCGAGTTCGGCAACACATCATACGTAACTTATATCAAAAAGTACTATTTGTTGTTTATTATAGACGTTCCGATAAAAAAAACTTGTTACGCTAACCTCTCTCCCGACGAAAAAATCAAATGTGACAAAACGACCGACCCGTTGTGTTACAAATGCACTGGTAATCGATGCAATAATTTGGGTCGAATTGATCATAAATGCTTATCATGTAGTTCAACAAATGATCAAAACTGTCTTCAGAATCCAAAAAGTGTCACAGCTACACGCTGTGCAGCGCCAATCAGTGACGATGCTTACTGTTTCGTGAAATCAGTAGGAAAATGATACTATTTTGTTAAATTGACTTATCATGAATTATTTAACTTCCAGATACGTGATACCGTTACTCGAGGTTGTCTGAACACACCTCAAGAAATATCTACATGCGTATACAATCCCCAGCAATGTTTATTTTGCGCTGTGCAAAGCAACTCATCTTGCAATACTTTTGAATTCCCGACTGGTCGACGGCGGTGCCACACTAATAGAGGAGCAAATTCAAATGCCTTGTCAACTTCTCCATCAAAGTACTGTCAATTTTCAGGTGATTCATGCATGATACTGAAATCGAATGGAACATTGTCGCAATTTTGTTCAATGGAAATGAATTCTACTGAAATTCAGATTTGTGATAGTCATCGTGAGTGCTGCAATACTTGCAGATCCAATAATTGTAACACACAAATTCCAGTTTCTCTGTGCGGTGTCCCTGCTCGTAGTATGAGTGACAATGTTTATAGTTCAGTTTTTCTTACAGTTTTTCTCAGTTCACTTCTAGGATTTTTTGAGCTTTGAATGTCTCAATTTATGATTCCCAACACAAAATAAATTAAAAAGGTTTATAAAAAATTCGTATCTAATATTTTTGTCTATCACGTAGACAGTGGAAGAACTGAATAGACGCTTTTAGTGCGGTTCAACTTTGAATTTTTCACTGCGTTACAATCGAATTTTGTACGATATATGCGTAATTACGTACGGTATATGCGTAAAACCAGCACACAAACAATAGATTTTTATAGTGTCCATCTTGTGTCAAATTATTCAAGTTTCAATTAAAATTCAAATGTCGAGCGGACTAAAAGTGTCTATTCCCGACCCGACCCAGAAAGAAATCAACCTACAACCTAGAGTGGATATATAGTAAAACGAGTGGTCCAGTAGTGAACACACTGGACTTACACCGAGAAGGCCCAGGTTCGATCCCCGGAACGGATAATTCTTCCCTATGAGATTATAGACTGTATAATATCCCTAAGTGCACCCAAGCTTCATAAATTGGGTAGTTTCGGTATTCGATGACGTCACTCACACATTGAGAGAGGTAACACTTGTGTACTATCATAAAATGGCACGATGGTTTCATCAGTAGTTGAACGAAGGAGACATATACATAGTTCCTCATAGGTGGCGCTATGCTGGAAATATACGCAGTACATTTGAAATATGAAGGACAAAGGACAATGTGCCTGGTAGAATATGTGTGAGGCTCGTATCAAGAAGCAACATCATCACAACAATAACAACATCATCATGATTTGAATATTTAGCATTTTCGAACCAAAAATATTTCGCCTGTGGCCGGCGTCGTATTCAATGTTTCTTTTTTTCTGTTTTCATTTTTATACGACTATACCCAATATTTTTGATAACTTCTAGATATTTTATTGATTGAAAAAATTAGGAGGGTCACATTTCCAGCGAATAAATATCTAAAACATAATTAGAGTAAATTATATCTATTGATTTGGAATGATTGGAAAATGGAACGACATGCAAATTTTGATTTGGAACTAGACGATTTCGATTCGTCGTTATTTGCATAGACTCTTTGGTTACTATGGTTCAAATTCGAATGTCGTTCCAAATCAAGATGATTTATTTCACACACCAAGATGAATATACATGCTCTCGGCTGCTTCATCGATATAGATGGCGCATTTAAAAACATGATTTTTAACGCTATCAAGAAAGTCTGTCTCACCCATGGAATTAATTTCACAGTCACCATCTGGATTGTTAAAATGCTTAAACACCGCTTAGTAACTGCACAACACAAAGGTGAGTGTATTTGTAAGCAAGGGATGCCCCCAGGGTGGAATTCTACCCCCGCTGCTTTACTGCCTAGTCAAAGATAGCTTATTAATCCTTCTCAACGACTCGGGATTCTACTCCCAAGGCTTTGCAGATGACCTCACTGTCTTTTTGGTGGGAATTTGTGTATCGACCCTCTCAAATCTAATGCAATCAGCATTAAATTTAATTCAATCTTGGTGCATAACTAATGAACAAACCGCGAATCCGGACAAAACAAAATTAGTCCTATTCACCCGTAAGAAAAAAATCAACTTTAAAAAACCTAAACCTAAAGAAATCGAGCTGTCAGACTTTGTAAAATTCCTAGGCGTCCTACTAGACGCTAAACTCTACTGGACTATCCATTCGAACTATGTAATTCAACGAGCCATCGTATCACTTTGGCAATGCCGACGGCTTTTCGGCAACGACTGGGCAATTAACCCGAAAGTCCTTTACTGGATATATACGTCCATAGTTAGACCCCGACTAACTTATGCAGCTGCTGTTTGGTGGCCAACATGTGAGGTGAAAACAGTTCAAGCACCACTGAGTAAGTTGCAAAGGCTAGCTTTAATTGGCATTACTTCGGCCATGAAAACGACTCCTACAGCGGCACTTGAAGCGCTACTAAACATCGAACCCTTGCATATCCACATTGAAGCTCTCGCCCGGTCATCACTCTTGAGGTTTAAGCAATCTTCCCTTTTATTGGTAAACCCAAACTGCGGGCACTCGAAGTTATGGACAATAATGTCAAAGCAAGCGCCTGAACTCAATATGCCCTGCGATCTAATCATTCCAACTTACAGATTTGAGAAGTCTTTCTCAGTTAACATGCCCAAACGGGAGGATTGGCGCGAAGCCGATCTAAAAAGCGACAACATCTGTTGGTTTACAGTTGGTTCTCTGCGCAATGACCTCGCCGGCTCAGGAATCTTCTGTCACACAATCGGGAAAGCAATCTCCATACCTTTAGGGAGCTATTTAACAGTGCTTACGTTAGAAATTAATGGAATTATGGAATGCTGCAGAGAAATCCTTCTCCATCACAAATCGAACTGTCAAGGAGCAATCAAAGTTATTAATCAATATAAATTCTCATCTGCAATAGTATTGGAATGCCGCGACTCCCTTCAGAAATTGTCGGAAAACACTCAAGTGACACTCACTTGGGTCCCAGGACACTCCAACATTGCTGGTAACGTAAGGGCTGATGAGCTGGCTAGACAAGCGTCCGGCAGCCCATTTTTCGGTCCGGAACCAGCAATGGCGGTACCCTTCTCGTCTCTTCAACGAATAATAACGTGTTGGAAATCACAAAAGTTTAATAAACACAGGAACTCGCTACAAACCGCGAGACAAGCAAGAACAGCTATAAAAATATACAAGAAAAACGCAAAATACTGTTTATCGCTCAGCAGATCTAATCTTAAGCGACTTTCTGGAATCCTATAGCCGCTTAAAAAAGCATCTTCACACGATTGGCGTGTCAACAGATCCGTACTGCGATCAGCCCATTTGAACGGTGTTCCGCACCATCTTTGTCATTCTATTGTTACCACAATGAAAACACTCAGTTACTGCAGAACACCGTTCATTTGAGGCTTAGGTGCAGGGTAAATCCACCCACTTATCATGGGCGCGCGGTAGCATTGCGCCCGTGACGCAAGTCCCCATACGATTAAAAAAATCAGAAATTTTTTTTCGTAGACTGCGGAACCATATATACAGCTAAATTTTGACTTTTTTCCCTTGCGTCGTACCCCCTGAGACCTAGTTGATCGGATTCTACGTAAAATTTTGATTGAAATCGACCTTTCACTCATTAAAATCGGTCCAGTGGATCCGAAGATATGACCTTTAGAAAATCGTCATTTTCCATACAAAATGTGCTGCTTCATAGAAGCCAAAGAAAATGTATACATCCTACGTTAGTTAGTTAGTTAGTTAGTGGGTGAGTTAGTTAGTTAGTTAGTTAGTTGTGGCATTTCCATTTGTATGAAAAACGACTTTTTTGGCGATTTCTCGAAAACTGGCGGTCAGATCTTTTTTAAATTTTGCAGGGACCTTCGGATGGGCATTCCACGCCATCTAAGATTTTAAAAAAGTGGGGTCACCGGCTTCGTTTGGGCGCTAGGGCTCCTGGAAGCTCCCATACAAATCCCATATAAAATAATGTGTATGTGTGTGAGTGTCACAGTTGGGTGAGTGAGGTTTTCAACTTCCATTAGAGTTTTTGATATTTTTCGGTTATTCTCGATATGAGTGAGGTCATCCAATGGGGCTTAAAGGTTTAATAGGTTTATGGGTTTCTTGTGGATTCTTGTGGATTTCTCTAGCACTTTACAACTTCCATCAGGTTTTTTGATATTTTTCGGTTATTCTCGACATGAGTGAGGTCATGCAATGGAGCTTCCTAGGTTTAAGGGATTCTCAAGGATTTTTGTGGATTTCTCTCGCACTTTTCAACTTCCATCAGGTTTTTTGATATTTTTCGGTTATTCTCGACATGAGTGAGGTCATGCAATGGAGCTTCCTAGGTTTAAGGGATTCTCAAGGATTTTTGTGGATTTCTCTAGCACTTTTCAACTTCCATCAGCCTTTTTTGATATTTTTGATCGGTTTTAATTTCTTCCAAAAGTACTGATATCACAACAAAAACCCTTTTAATAGGGAAATGTGACGCAAGTCGTTGTCCCTTCTTCCAAAACAACTGATATCAATTTGGGTGACGCTGAACGCTTCGAAACGCAAAAAAACTTTCAAAATATTTTCACATTTGATTAAAAAAATGCGTCACAAATGCCGGACACTGATTTTATAGTTTTTCTGTTCTTTCAGCTTTCACACCGCAAAAATTTGACTTGAATGTAGGAATGTATGTAGTATTTTTGTACAGGAAGTCAAATTTTTGCGTATAAAATTGAAAGAACAGAAAAACTATAACGTCGCAGCAGCTTTCCAACAAGCCCTCACTCATCAAAATCGGTTGAAAATTGGCTGAGATATCGCCAATCAAAGATGACCAATTCCAATGGAAAAGTGGTCAAATTACCTTTGTAATTAATAACAATTTTATTCCTGTGTGGTGTGTCAACGATCTATCTATGTATCTATCTATCTACTTTTTTTTTTTCTCGAGAACCGCTCGAGCGATTTCCGTAAAATTTTCAGGGAACGTCAGTCTCGGCCCCAAATGAAAAATTTCATATGCCGCTTTTCCGGGAAAATTCTGGAATGTGGAAAAGTGTTCAAAGTGGTAATGCACGGAGTTTTCGAATTTTAGCTCCGAAATGACGATAGCTAGAGAGTTGGTTTCTTCGGGAAAGTTATAGAGTTTGGTCAGGAGAATTTTTTGGGATCTTAAGAAAATGGCTGCTAGCAGTCAAACCGACGCCATTTTGAATTTTCCCAAGCAATA
>CM055404.1:61104561-61232996 GCA_029228625.1 Pseudolycoriella hygida | reverse complement strand
AAAAATGCGTCACAAATGCCGGACCCCCCAGCGTTATAGTTTTTCTACGCTTTCAGCTTTCATACGCAAAAATTTGATTTCCTGTACAAAAATACGCCATACATCCCATAAAGTCAAATTTTTGCAGTGTGAAAGCTGAAAGAGCAGAAAAACTATAACGCTGGGGGTCCGGCATTTGTGACGCATTTTTTTAATCAAATGTGAAAATATTTTGAAAGTTTTTTTGCGTTTCGAAGCGTTCAGCGTCACCCAAATTGATATCAGTTGTTTTGGAAGAAGGGACAACGACTTGCGTCACATTTCCTTTTTAAAAGGGTTTTTGTTGTGATTCTATCTATCTATCTATCACACATACGGCCTTAGCCAAATTTTGTAATGCTGTTAAATGGGAGTCGAATGAGAGTGATAGATACTTCGTGAAAATACATTTCTCCGTCGCTTTGCTCGCGATCTAGAATCATAATCTGATTTTTCTTTGATCGGATCTGTTTGAACGTTACCTGATCTGGTCTGATTTGATCTGAATTACAAGATTAAAAATGTGAAACAGTTTTCAATGTTTAAGTTCCAAAATGGAACACAAAACAACTTTTTCATTTTTCGATGCGGCGAGTTTGACAAGAAATGAAATAATTCGCTAAATAAAATGGAAAGCAATACCAATGAAGTATGTAAATCAACAATACGGTAATTTCAGTACCGAAAGCACGCACTGAACAACTCAACACTCGCATAAGTAAAATTACTAAAAACTCGGCAGAAAGTCTTAATTATTGTAATTCAGATCAGATAACGTTCAAACGATCGAATAATTCGAAAATCTTGTCTGATTACTTCAGATCAGATCAAAATGAAAGAATTGGATTCAGGTTGAGATCAGATAATCACTTTTTGTATTCAGATGAATCTGTTCCGAGCAGCGGAGGGCGTAACGCAGTCCCCACACTCCAAAAGAGAAGTCCACAAACTCAAAAATGCCATACAAAAACCTTTGCGACAAGGAGCCATATATACCCGAACTTTTGCATTTTTAATGAGCTTTTTGCTCAGATGGATTCTTCTTACAGATCTTTTCATTACCGAAGTTTTTTTTACTGTGTCAGTGGTATATTGCCTAGTGCTATCTATGATGTACTAGATGCGGAAACTAGTAGGGCTCAGAATGCCGGTTCGCCAAAACAATGAGTTTGACGGCAGTCATTTCAGGAGTTTGACCATCTTGAAACTTGCAGACGTCTACAATCAAAACAAAGGCTCTGACAGAACACAAACATACACGTCGGTGGAGTCCAACTACAACACCACAACTACATACAATTCTTTCGAGGACTTTGTGGTCTTGTGGCAGGAATTCTAGCGGCAAGCCGTTTATCTCATCTCATCAAAGATTGTTTAAAGAACCCGGATTTGCCTATAAAATGGAAAAACCTTCTCACTTTTAGTTACACTTCTCTTAGAGTGCCCGAAAAAGTCAACAGCGTTTCATTGTCCACAATGGTTAAGCGTAACATAAGCAAAGCAGAACTAATTTTTACTAATCGGAGCACAAAGAACACACCAATTTCGTTATCAAAGCGCGTGGAAAACAAAGTCTCAGAAGGTGACATTAAGGGAGCGATTAGGATTCTGTCGTCAACAGACACCTTGGCACCACAAAACGTATCTACCTTCGATCAACTCCGAGCAAAACATCTACCTTCGACCAGAGAAATGTCGCTTCCTGATCCACTAGACAAAGATATCACACCATTGGTAGTTTCGGAAAAAGATGTTTTCTATTCAATCAAAAGTTTTCCGAAAGGATCTGATTCGGGTATCGACGGATTGCTTCCCCAACACCTCAAAGATCTCACACTATCTTCAACGGGTGAAGCTGGTCTGAGATTATTTAAAGCGACTACGGATCTGACTAATTACATGTTATCTGGGGGCTTCATTGTGCGCATTGGATAAGAAAGGAGGTGTACGGCCAATCACAGTGGGTAAAACCTTCCACCGCATAACATCGAAATGGCAAGTGCATCGGTTCGTTCTGAGAGAGCCTCAAAATTTGCACCTCGTCAAGTCGGTTATGGAGTCAAAGGAGGTTGTGAAGCTGCCGCACACGCAACAAGGACATTTATCAAGAACAACGCACATCGCAAAGTAGTCATTGTTAAAATTGACCTCCGCAATGCTTTTAACGAATTGGATCGCGATATTTTCCTTAATGAAATGAGAGTGAGCTGCCCCTCAATTTTTCCCTACCTATGGCACTGCTATTCAGTTCGGCAATACAGTTCGTGATAGACGCTCTAGTTTCGGGATTCGTGGTTTTTTATCTGGACGACGGGACCATAGCTGGCAAATATGAGAGTGTTCTTCGTGACTTCGAGACAGTTATAGAAGAATGTGCCAAAATTGGACTCCATATAAACTGCACTAAGTGTGAATTATTCTTTTGTTCAGAAGTTGACCAAAATACTGTGATACGACGATAAGATAAGAAGTTCAGGCACAAGACAAAGGATCAGTCCTTATTTCAACGTCGCTAAGAACATTTTCATGGAGAAAAATTGTTACAATACAGTTCGTGATAAACGCTCTAGTTTCGGGATTCGTGGTTTTTTATCTGGACTCCATATAAACTGCACTAAGTGTGCACTAAGATACTGTGGAAAAGTTCAACAAATTATCACCGGGGATTTGTGTTGTAAACGAATTCACACTCCTTGGTACTTCAATCACGGACAACGCCTTCAACAAAATTTTCAAAGAAAAGTTAAACGAACTCAAGGTATTGTTCGAACGTCTTTTAGAAGTAGAAAATCACCACATAGCCTTTTATAGTCTCAAAAACTGCTTTGCTATTCCGAAATTAGTATTTCTCCTACGGACAACGCCTATGTGTCACATGAACATTGTCGATGAAATAGACGAGCAGATCAAATCAACATTAGAAACACTTACGAATTCAAACTTAGATAGCAACACATGGACCTTAGCTTCTCTGCCAGTCAACGCTGGAGGGATAGGAGTACGCAAAGTTCGGGATACAGCCTTGCCCGCATTCTTGTCTTCAGTCAATTCGGTCTCTTTGATGGTTAGTACTATGTTAAACCTACCTACGCTGAACATCCTAGAAATCGCTAATTATGAGGACAGCTTGAAAGCATAGAATCGCTCGTTTCCAGAACCCATACGACCTACATCTCCAGCTCTGCAAAGGCAATGGGACTTAATTGCGATTAAACAGGTGTTGAGCGGTGTTCAACCCGAAAGCAGCAAAGAAATGGAGAGATTTTTAGCAGTTCAAAGACCAGAATCGGGAGCGTGGTTACACGCCATTCCATCAAAGTCGATTGGCACATTGTTGGATAACAACGCCTTCCGTATAATAATGGGTCTACATCTGGGAATAGACATCTGCTCTCCACATACATGCATGTGGATAAAAAAGGTTACCATGGTCTGCAGTGCAAAAAAAGTGCAGGTCGCCACGCACGCGAAAAAAGCTGGTAGAGCCGCCGACGACAAAGCTAAAAGAAAAGTGAAGAAATACGCGTCGCTAATAAATCAACATTATTTCTTCGTTCCATTCGCCGTCGAGACACTGGGACCATGGAGTCAAGAGGCCATCGAATTTTTCAACGTACTGAGCAAAATAATCTTGACAACTTTTGAACCACGCTCTAAATCCTTCCTTAAACAGAGACTGAGCATGGCAATACAACGAGGGAACGCGGCAGCAGTCATGGGTACCTTCAGAGGTGGCGACCAAATGGAAGAATTTTTTACTTACTGTGATAGTTTTTTTAAATTTATGTGTTATGAAAAAAATTATTGTACAAATGCTGACGAATAAACTTCATTACACAATATTCAAAGAAAACGTTGTTCAATAATATGTGAGCATTGACCGAATACGATCCTTCTCTTGCGACATTGAAGCAAATCTACTCAACAAGATTGGTTTGCCGGTGTTTTCCCAGAAGCAGAAAATCGTAGCCGACATAATTTACCGGACTCTTGTGAATTTATTTCTTTCAAATTTTCCCAAAAATTTTCCTTAAATTAGTCCCTGTTACAAGTGCATTATATATTGAAATGGACTATTTCTTCAATATTGGTTCATTATAAAAATTATCTTTATCTTTCAATGTAAAAATATTCATTTCAAAATCTATTAAACTAATGAAATTGATGTACGCACGAACTGTTCGTGCGGCAATATTTACCCTATGAGGATACGCCAAATGCCAAGTTACATTAAATGTGGATCCAGCTAAAAACGAAGTCCGAGGTGACCCTGAAACAAATAAAATCGTTTTAATTAAATTGTGTCAAAAGCTTCAATTTAAACGATCGTGAATTGTGTCACATCCATTAAGACAATATTTAGGTACAACCATTGTGGAACTATTATTTAAATTTAAAAAAAAAGTTAATGATAACTTGTTTATTTTCAATATTTGTTATCCTTTCTATAAAACGCGTTTTGCTTTCAAAGTTAATGTAATTTACCTTAATACGCTTTCACTTAAAGTTCGTGGAATTAAAAATTGGCATATGAAAGATATACCCATTTACAAAAGCAATTGAAAAACGAATATCTCCCATAAACGTGTTCAAATATTTCGCTTATTTCAATTATTTTCAAGTACTCACTATAGCAAGATGATAAAATGTGTGTTGTGTAATACACATAGTCCATTTTGGTATGTGGAGACAGGTAAGTATAATGAAATTAAAAATTGTTTGAAATTCTTTGATACATGGATGTGGTAATAACACTATGAAAAGGTCATCATTTTTACTTACGTGTGGGAACAACAATCTGCAAGTAAATTCTTAGTGTGATTTGCACCCTTTTCTAAGTATACATTACATATTTTTTTGTAACTTATTTTTTGAAAAAGTACAATTACGTATGTAAATCTAGTACAGAATCGTTGGTGTTTTGTGCACTAATGCTATAATGATTCATTATTGCACTAAAATTGTAATGAAATTCAAAGATGGTAGCAGCGAAACGTCGATCGAGGAAGAACAATTTATTTGAATGTTATTTATTTACATTTTTTTTTTTCAATTTTTGAGGCGTTGTGATTTCAGAATTTTCGAAAGAGCAATTTTGTAAATTTTTTTCTGAAACATTTTTAACTCAAATAGCTAGTATTCCGTTATCCCTTATCGTGATAAGGAGACGATTTTTGCCTCCCATTGCTGTGGAGAGAAAACCCCTATATCAGTTTTGAGAAATCCATCTTAATTTCGAGGGAAGGGGAAATAATCGTGTCAGAGGGTGGGAAAAGTTTTTTTTCTGTAACTCGTGTGAGACGCGATGGAAACAAACGATATTTAGCAAGATTATGTGTCCCAATATGAAAGCAGTGGCTGTATGGGAGGTATGCGGCGCATCCAACGGGAATGGCTTCAAAATTTTTACAAAATTGCATCTATTCGTCATTAGTATCAAAAAAAACTCTAAAGAGGAAGATTGACGCAGTCCGTGTCTTACAACTTCTAAAATTACTGATATGACTCTTTCAGTTCTTAACGCAAAAAAAAACTTAAAAAAATGCGGCACAAATGTCTGTATCACTATAATGATGCGACTCTAGCTCTTCTCTAAAGGCCTAACATTTTTCAGATTTTATAATAATATTTAGTTACACACTTCGTGGGAAATGCGTGAAAAATAAAAACCTCCATACAAAACATCATTTCTCAAGCAAAATGATGACATTTTGTATGGAAATTTTTATCTTTCACAATTTTTTACTTATTTTTAGGGAATGCAGGACCGGTACCTGAAGTTCCGAATACCGGTTTCAGAATACCGGTTCAAAATACCGGTTCTTCGAGAACCGAAACACGGTTCTTTCTACCTTGTAACCGTTTCTTTTATGAAACATTTTATGATGCTTTCAAAGTGTCGATTTCGTTCATCCCCTGATCATGTCTGGTTGCATTGAGCTGAAAGTTGTTTGATTCTAATGTCAAAAGTTTAAGAAGGAAACAGAAGCATAGACATTGAACATTATTGAAATGAATGATTAAAAATTTCAATGTTTCAAGTTCTTTTAACAGTATTTCCGAAACTTCTTTCTCTGTGCCTTTGAAAGCAACTTTTTTATAACTGCCATAGTTCTATAGATATGAGTCATCCCTATCAACCTGACAGCATACCAGACAACGTAAACGTAACGCAAAAAATCAATATTACTAGACTCCCTCCCCCTGTTACACAAAAAGTGTCAATTATGACCCACTTTTGTTAGAAACGTTACGCTAGCCTCATACGTAATTTGAACGTTACGTAATTTATGAAACCTTTGTGCATCGAACCCAACAGCCGAAAGTGAACTCGGCGCCTCTTTATGAAAGTAACGTTCCTAGGCACACCCAGGCTTCATAATTTGGGTAGTTGTGGATTTGGTGCCGCAACGAATCGCGCGCGGAAAAATGACAAATATGACGTTGCCCATATTTGATGAATTCTGTGTACAAATATCTGAGTCTAACTTTAGGCGTAGATATAAGTAGTATCAGAAGAAATCCCAATGGTAAAATGCTAGCTACCGTTAGGAGTGGTTCGGAATTCATGTGGTCCAAAAAATGCCTGCCGGTAAAACACATCATAGATGGCACTCGGTTTGTGTGCAATTTTCCACTGACACAGTAAAAACTTCGGTAACGCCTATTGGTTGGGAGGTAATTTTCTAAAAACACCTCTATTTTTGGAATATTTTGCGAGCATTGCACTTGACTTTAAATGTTCATTTCCTTCAAAATTTATTCAAAAAAAGTATTCGGAGATGAAAAATCACAATGATGAAAAAATAAAATTTTCGAATTCCTCTTAAAAATCAGCAAACCAGGCCGGATCGCTTAAGCTCACTCTGAACGAAAATATACTGCACGTGTTGACTGAATGATAGACACAACCGAAATGGATTATAGTGAAAGAATCATCAAGATCAAAGAATCAAGATTGTGTTACTTTAGTGGTAGTTGGTCTTTGAACGCAACGCACGTAGAATTCGTCTATTCGTGAACATTATAACTGCTTTTACGTTCGTATTCGCGCGAAGAGTAAATTGTCGTTATATTATTCAAGATGCGTTTTTTTTTTTGTATTTGTAAAACTACAAATAACGTCAGGTTATACCGGACGATTTCAGAAGGCAGTCTGGTGCCGAAAAAGTTAATTAGACAATGTTGGATGTGTGGACACGTATATTGATATGCACTCGATTCCGACTCAGCACCAGGCTGCCTACTTGAGATGTATAAATAGGAGGCAGCCTGGTGCCAAATATCTGTTAATGTCATCGCAACGGCAGTAACGAATATATCTATACGTTACATAAATTTCAACTCGGCGCCAGGCTGCTGTTGCCCTCTTTATTTACAGTAGAAAATCTCAAGTGCGCAGTCTGGTGCTGAGTTGGAATTAATATGACGTATAGTATTCGCTACTGCCGTTATGATGACATTAACAGATTTTTCGCACCAGGCTGCCTTCTATACTTCTGTACTTATACTTCTCAAGTAGGCAGCCTTGTGCCAAGTCGGAACCGAGTGCATAGTAATGTACTCGTTTACCACTCCAACATTGTCATAGAAACTTTTTTGGCACCAGGCTGCCCACCTCGAAATGCTGACCTCTGTTTGTTGCAATTTTTCTCCGTGAAAATGTTCTAGACGACGATAAGATAAGGAGTTCAGGCAGAAGACAAAGGATCAGTCTAGTGTCTGAACTCCTTATTTCATCGTCGCTAAGAATATTTTCATGGAGAAAAATTGTTACGAACAGAGGCCTCGTTTAGCTAACACCACGTTACACATATTTTACACTTTTGTCATGTCACATTGGACCCTGCGAAAGTAATTCATTACATGAGGACACAATTTTGTGATGCAAGCTAAACTCAAGAGTGCTTTTTAAGCAACAAGCTTTGAAAACGTTATTTTGATGAGTGTAGAGCTTACGTATCCGAGCAGGACGCGGGGTATGAAACTTCACGAGTCAAAATAACAGTTTCCAAAACGTGCTGCTAAAAGTAACACGTGTTCTCAAAGTTGTGTCCGAAGTAATGAATTATGTAGCAGGGTAGAGATGTGCGGACCACCCGAAACTCAAAGAAAACCTGACCCGACCCTAACCCGAATCAATTGGGTCGGATTTTTTGTTTTCGTTTTTTTATGGGATCGGGTCGGGTCGGGTATTCGTTTTCTTTTTTTCGAGTCGGGTCGGGTTTGATGACTTCAACTAACAAAACCCGACCCGAAAAAATTCAGTTCAGATTCTGGTTTCTAACAAATAACTCTTACTCAAAAGAGGCATTTTACCGACCTTCGATCAACATCTGAAAGCATTCGTCGGGTTACGAAAATTTTCGGGTTACGAGTTTCAAAAATTTTGATCGGGTCAGGTCGGGTTTCGAAAAATTTCGGGTTTTAAAAATTTTTTTCGGGTCGGATCGGGTTTCGAAAATTGTCGGGATGCGCGCTTCGGGTTTCGAGAAATTTGATCTCGTCGGGTTCGGGTCGGGTCGGATTCCGAAAAAAGGTCGGCCCGCTTATCTCTGGTACAATGTTTTATTCGCTGTCCCATATGGAAATACGTCAATACATGTATATATCCCCCCATGTAATGCGGTCTATTACATGTAGGGTTCTTTCGATATTTGCTTCCACATGTAATAACATTCTAACATAAGAGACCGCACATGTAAGCACACATCGGCTTGCGAAAGAGAAAATCGCAGAAATTCTACGATGCGATTTTATTCGCACGAAATGTGAAGCACTATATGTAAAAACATGTATTTGTAGCGCCAAAAAATTCGCATTCTAACTCATTAAAAATCGCAAAATACGATTTTTAATCAGTTAGAAAGCAGCTATTCGAATGTTCCTAAAAACGATTTTTCGTGTTAAGTAAGGTTCGTCGCGGTCTCGTAGACTCAAGTATTACAATACGAAAAATTAGAGGCACCTACAATGGAAATATGCAACTGTGGAACTATTAAAATTTACATACGCTCCATGGAGTATTCGAAAGTCAGGTGATTTATTCGCGTAATGGTTTGTGAATAGTTTAATCTGACCAAAATAGTTGTAAATGGCAGAAGCTTATAAGGCTCAAATACACGAGTAGTTGATCTGAATTAACATTTAAATCCTTCTATTCATTCATTAGATCATTACGACATGTATCTCATCTAAATTGTGGAATTGACGACAAATTATTTTATGGAATCATTATAATTGCAGTTTACTTTATATCTCGATAATTCATAAGTTCAAGGTACTTTAAAATGCTTTCAGTATGTATCGTAACTTAGAATTAACATGGAATATCTCTGCAGATATGGTAGAGACACAGTTATTTTTGCAGTCGAGACGATAGTTAACAAAACCAATAAAATTCAACAATAGAGGGGTCATAATTTTGAGAGTGTTTTTCACATGTCATGTTCACATGAGGAATGTAAAGGATCAATTAACTTGAATAACATTGACCGACATAAATCTTTGGATTACGACTGCTATAGAAGAAATCGAAATCAAGAGAAGAGGATGACAATGCTGTTTCGATATTTAAGTCGAAGTTATGTTTATTTGGATGTAATGAGACAATAGCAAGGGCAACCTAAGGTTGCTATCAACGGCAAATTTCCTCGAAATCCCCTAAGAGCCATGCAATCGCCAAAAATAAAGTGTTCCGCAGCGTGCAGGTTGAATTCGACATACGGTTAAAATGTTCAAAAATTCGAGGATTTTAGCACAATGCGAGTATTTTAACGCTACGTATAGAGAGGGTCAAATACAGCTAGTCGCTATCAAGATGGGATGGCGACTCAGCGAGGTGGCGGATGATCTCAACAGCAGCTAGCACAGTCCTAGTCAGATGGACTACCATCACTCACCAACCCGCAGTGGAGAGCGTAGTGTTTTAATTCCAAAAAACCCCCCGAACCCAAGGGAAAGTGGATTGGAATGCTTGAAGATAAATTCTGGAGTAAGGAAAAAGCATCTACTGACGAAAGGGTTAGCTCAGTGGTAATGTACTGGCTTTCCATCAAGAATATCCGGTTTTACATAGCATTTTTCTTCAACGTATACCATGAAAGTAACGAAACATGTGTACGAAACAAACAGGTTCGAATCTAGCTGCTATGTTAAGGTATATGTAAAGCGTCAAACAAAAATACAAAAGACGAAATTCCATACCGATAGGTCTGTGAATCGAATCGGTTGTTCCCAGGTGAATTAGCGCGGAAAAAAATCGAAAAAAGAGCATAATCCTTTAGTTGAAGGCGTGGTTTGGCGTACACGTTAAGTGTGTGGTCCCTAGAGTGGTTTATTTGCACAAGCTGGCAGTTACTGTGTGTAACACTTCACAAAATGCTGCTCCCGACTATCACCAATCAATATTAAAAAAGTGCTTGTGGGTTAGACAGAGCCTAAGGGGCAGTAAAATGCACCAAAGAGCTGTGGTGAGTGCAGTGATTTTCGGTTTTATGTGTTCCCAACAACGAATTTCTTTTATTTTTTTGCAAGAAAAAGTAAATAACGATGATAAAAATGAATGAAATTCAGCTGTAAGACTAATGGATTTTGGACAAATAAAATATTATGCTTTACCATTAATTTTTAAACTTTAAATTACAAAGTTAATAGACAGATATAAATAACAGAACTAATGCAACACCAAAATGTAGCATTGAATCATCACATATAAAACTATGTTGAACAACAAAGTTAAAGAAAGACATAATATGTGAAAATTAAAACAGAACCAAAGACCCGTACGTATCAGAATAGATGTGGCAAACAAAATAGATGTGCCAAACAAAACAGATGTTGCAAAAATACGCGAACGTATCGAAATATAGAAATGAGCAAGCAATCCAATGTTTTATGTTTTTTTATAATGACTAGGGCGCGGAACAGGTCAAATTCAGGTCAGATTTCAAGATGATCTAGCCTCGCTAATTTGAAGCTAAAAACCATTTCAGATTCCATCGTGAACCGGTACACATTCCTTAACTTTTGTCTTTAATAAATTTGTTATATTTTTGTATTAATTACAATAAATTTTGTAATTGAAGTATAGACGGCATGTTCAGGTTATCAGGTCAGGTCAGAACTATGACATTGAGTCTCTAGCATTATGTAGTAATGACATTTTCGGATAAGAAGGTATGAAAATCAACCAAAAATGCTATATATTGTAAGATGTGTCCGCCGAAACCTCCTCAATAAAAAAAAAGCCGCAGAACAATGAAGTTGTGACCTGAATTTGACCTGTTTTGAGCCCTAATAATTATAAGAATTCCAAAGATCCATAGAAATTACCCAAGGTAATGTCAGAGGCCATAGCGAGACCGAATTGTTGTCCCATGCACCATATCAAAAAGACGACAAACGTAGTTTCTTCAAGAAATCCTGATACAATTTTCTCTAAAATGTAATTCTCACCAACTTTTGTGAAGTGCTACTCTGTGTACCCGACTAAGCAATGCCATTGGAATCATTATTGTCCAGTGATAAGACTGCAATGGCTAGGAACCACGTGTGTACCGCATCAAACCTGATCGTTATCATTCATTTACGCTAAGGTCGGTCCAATTGCCTGAATTAACTGCCTTCCTAACTGCCGTAGCTTTATAGATGTGCGTCATCCCTCTCAATTTTAGAAGTGGCTTTACCCCGGGATTTGGTATTTTTCCCTAAAACCCTGACACACGTGTTCTCTAAAATTTTATTCTCTACAATAGAGATGAGCGGGTTGGGCGGTCCGGGCTGGGTTTGGAAACAGTTCGGGTTTCGAAAAATTTTATCGGGTCGGGTTCGGTCCGGGTCGGGTTGTTGTATTATTTTATTCGGGTCCCGATCCTTTATTGACTTTTTATATTTTACAAAACTCGTCTAAATTTTATCATCTTACATTACACGAATTTTGTTTTAGTCTAAGGTCTGTGAAGAATGCAGACGTCGGACCTTGAAATAATTTTTGTTTCGAAGTATATGGGGTTGTGAGTTTCGAAAAACGTGAGTGTCGGGTTCGGTCCGGGTAGGGTTTAGGAGCAATTCGGGTTTCGGGTTTCGAAAAATTTTATCGGGTCGGTTTCGGTCCGGGTCGGGTTTCGAAAAATGGTCGACCCGCTTATTTCTACCCTACAATTTTGCCTTTGACAGTAATTCTCCATATTGCATAGTTGAGCAAAAATAAACGAAACCTAATTTCGTTCATTCCATTGATCCCAATGCCCAGACTACTGAACCGATTTCCACAAAAAAAATTCCCAGTTTTGTGAGATCAAATACTTTCATTTCACACCGAAATGAACAATTTCCGTACTATATTTACTGAGATATTTGCGAAAAAGTTTCACCGACCCTCGAAAAACCATGTTTTTGGTCACTTTTTCGATCATATCTCCGGAACCACTTGACCAATTTTGCCTATCCTTAGAACTTGTATCATGATCATGAGATATGTACCTTTAGGGTGTGCACCGTTTAGAAAAAAAAATGACGGGATTCGTTATCTCTGGACAAGACAAATGCATCCCCCTCACTCCCGCTTCGATTTACCCCGGGTTACAACAAAAATGTTCGTAGTAAACGTAAATGACGACCTTTGTACTTCGTACGGGTCCAATTATAAGTGTGAATTTTGTGTAAATAAGACAAAACAACAGCTTGTATAAAATTGAAATATGATTATTGACGCTAACTTACGAAATAGTCTTTGATAATAAATTTTGAACATAAGCTTCTTTTCAGAGTGATATATCTTACCAAAATTAGTACTTTATTAATAAAAATTATAATAAAGTAAAGTAATAAATTCCACAAAAGTTAGTTTAACTCCTGAATAAAATATAGTTATTTAGATATTTCGTCACAAATCTATGGAAAGATTAAATGATATAAATTCCATGGAATAATTTGTTTCGGAAGTTAATTCTCTTTTTCTTTTGGTCTTTACATTAAATTACATTTCGCTTGACTGCATCCAATTTTTAATAACATGAGTTACAATCAATGGACACAGAGAGACTTCTTAACGTTGTTTTTTTTTAAATTTATCTCTTGAACATTACGACATAATGACCTCTAATTGGCGTGAACTTTTTAAATGTTCCTCATTGCTTTATAAGATTGCACATTCAAATTTGTTATTATTTCGGTGTTAATTTGCACGTAAGTTTTACGTCTTAAGTTTTATCAAGTGAAACGGTAACTTTTATCAGTTCATTGACGTCAGACCAATGTTCGATTTAGTTTTCTCGATTAAGTTTCTTTCAACACTAGACGGAATACATGTTCCAACATTCGATTTCAAATGTGGTCCATCAAAGATTTCAAGATGAAATTGCGCCCCCCTGAGATTTGTTCCTTCCCTTCTGATATATAAAAATATTCTCAGAAGTGATGGAACAAATCTCAGGGGGTGGAGAAAATCTGCTTCTAAGGGGTAGGAGAGGGCTCTTTCATACTTTTTTCTTGAAAACTGTTGAGCCTTCGACTACCTCTAAATCACAGCAAAATTTCTTGATATATAACGAAATGCATGAAAAAGAGTTTGACCCACTTTATGGGCTTGAACTATAGACATTTATGTCTTTCGTTAAAAACCTCGAAAAGCGATACGAAAATACGTTTTTGCCGACTTTTTCTATCGTAACTTCGAAAGTTCTTGACCAATTATGCCCATCTTCAATACACTACACAATACACTACTCTGGAGACTACTTTTCCGTCAGGCCCGACGACCACCAGGGCAGGGGACCGCCATATGGCTGAAAAAAGAAAAACGAATCCAAGTTTTCAAAATTTTCGCCTGAGGCGCTCAAAAACATCCTGATTTAGTTACAAAACTAGTTAATAGTCTAAATCAATCAATTACTGATATTCCTACTTATAATAGGTCCTTGTAACACCCTGCCATATTTTATGCCCTAACGACACCAACACTTTTGGAAGAAAATAAAATATGAAACACATCGCAACCCTAAACGATACAAAATACAAGATTACAATAATTAGTAGTAGTAGTAGTAGTAATAAATCCCGTCAAAATTCACTCTTAGGAGTTTTCATATTGGTGAGATTCCCGTAGAGATATCATTCACGTTAGATATTCAATCCATACATTTATTCCGCGACTAGGACTACGTCCCGTCAGAATTAGTATTGGAATAGGATATCCATCGTCGACTTAACACCATCAAGGTTTTTTTATATCCACATCGAGAAGAATCTCATCAAAATTAAGACTCGTGGACTAGCAGTACGTCTCGTCAAATTTTCAGTCTTCAGACTTTTGGATTTACACGAATATGTATTAGTGAGTTCTCGAAGTATATAACTTTTGCGATTGGTAGTCATTCTATTCATCTATACCATGACTAGGACAACGTCCCGTCAGAATTGAGATTGAACCGACATATCAATCATCAAAGTTAAAACGGTCGAGTTGATACCACACCCAGAAGATACATTTCTTCTTATAGGACTCGTGGACTAGCAGTGCGTCCCGTCAATTTTTCAGTCTTCGGACTTTTTGGATTTACACGAACATTTATTAGTGAGTTCTCAGAGTATATAACTTTTGCGATTGGTATTCATTCTATTCATCTATACGACGACTAGGACAACGTCCCGTCAGAATCGAGATTTGACCGACATATCCACCATCAAAGTTAAAACGGTCAAACTGACACAACACCCAGAAGATACATTTCTTCTTATAAGACCCAGGGACTAGCAGAACGTCCCGTCCGCTAATTTCACAATATCCCTAAGAATAATAGTATTGGTGAGTTATACCTACAGTATCTTCAAGAACAAGTATTCAACTCCTCCTTTACAAACTAGCATACAGACTCGTCAATCAGTCGTAAATTCATCACCTCGTTGGTTCAGCACTGAGCACTTTGGTAGGAGAGAACTTACAGGCGCGTAGTTCGCTCCCACGCAACCAGCCAGAAGACCGCGATACCGTGTTAAGGACCTTCACCCAGACCGGGGATTGTGACGTGTTTTTACAAGAAACAACCTAAAGTAATAACATTTACCTCTCTGTAACCAATAAACCGTAATAAATTGGTATTATGTACAGCAGTAAACCTACATCTTTTACATCCTACAATTAAAAAATTTCTCCTGCGACAATTAAGCCTTTCTTCGATTTACCTTACCCGATGTGGCTATTGAGCAATTCTTCGAAATACATATAGAACGAGGAAAACTAGTCCAAATAGTATCGCGTAAGATTTGTCTGAAAGCTTAACTTGATAATATTATGTTGTGATACAAGTGCTGCAAAGTTGGTTTTTTCAGCACTAGTCCCAAGTTTTCCATGGCCAGCTTCAAGGTTGGCAGAAAACGAAACTGAAATGCATGACATAAAACGACCCGGATGGTGGATTTCTGATAAAGTGATGGAAGGATACATCGAACGGTCTGAAAAGAACAAGCGAAAAATAGCGAGCAACATCATGTGACTCAAACATGTGAAAACTAACGATTTTCCAAATACTAATATTCCGTCGACGTCAACAGCTGCGCAATCGTTGAATCACGCAGACATTCCGTCCACTTCAACGGTAGCGCCATTGGTTGGAAGATTGAATGAATCCACTTTTCAGTCGATCAGTCAAATTGCTTGCGGAAATTGTTGTCGAACTAAGCGTTTAAATTTTGTGCCTACCAAGCAACACAAAATTTAGAAGTAGTGGAGTTGGTGGTACAATTATAGAAAATGTGGACGATGGACAAGATTCTACTGGAAAGAACTTCACGATAATTTCATGAACAATTTCTCCCATGTTTCGAATTGTACATTTCAATTTTATCAAAAATAAACTTACATTTCTTCTGCATTAGATTCAGAAATGATTTTTTTATACTTTTCAACACTCAAACGAGTGCTGAAAAGTAGAAACACTTTTCAACATTCAAATGAGTTAGGAAAAAATTCACTTTCCAAAACTCAAACGATTGCTGCAAAATGTCGTATTTCGACAATTGGTGGCAGAAAATTTTTTTTCCACATGTATGTACTTTATGCTCCTTGCATACTGTTTCGCTGGGACATTTCTTTTTGAAGCGTGTTCAATTCACACACCGAACACGAGTATCATTTCTCGCAAGAAATTTCACAGCGAGACAGGAGTTGTCTTTCGGCCAGAAAATACGAAAAACTAGCTTTGACCGATCCGGTAATGTTGTGTTTTCTGCCCGCAAGACAACAAAATTATTGTGTTTAGAGCATACCATCTCATACAATGAAGTCTACATCCAACTATACGTTTAAAATCGTAATAAATAGAGTAGAGATTAGGTAACAGGTGAAATAGTTGTTTATTCTCGCTTTAAATCTATGAGTGTTGAATAAAGTGTGTTTGAAGATAATAAATTAAAATACGTAAATATAATAACGTATTTGTGCCTATACACACTAGCCATCATGATTTTCATTTTTCGATTGCATAACTTTGCAGTAATGTTTAGGTAAACACCTTCCATATCAACACAATTTTTTCTCAATGAAAAAAAAAAGAAAAGGACAGTCGTGTCGTTTAAATTGATATCTGATGTGTGTATTTTGTTATGATTCTTTAATTTGGCCCAATGGAATTTTGATGTATTATAACTTCGAATAGACGCTGTTTTAACAACAGAAACAGGTGATGGTGTAATTTTGTAATTGGAGATTACATAACAATTAACACTTTTTGTGGCGTCTAATGATCTCTGATATTTTTTCTTTTGATTAATTATTTTTGTAGTTGGACACACGATAGTATAAATGCACAGGAGTTACAGATAGTGAAATAAATAATTGGTACTCTATTATGAGAGCAATAAATTGCTAAACCTTTCGCCCAATTAAATTAATTCGAATTCGTGAGACTTATTACAAAAAATAAGAGTCGTTCTTATTCTAAACGAAAAAATCTCTACTCTTAAGTGATGAATTTCCACTATTACGCGCTTTACATATGATAAAATTACAATTTTCACAATGAACGCGACACCAGCCCACCTATACATAATTACAATCTAGGTGCCATCCCCTACAATCTCCCTCCACCCATGATCTGCCTCTCCCTCGCTACATGTGTTTTGAACATTCAATCCCTCTCCCTCCCAAATCTGATCCGAAAGGTACCTAATTCTTTCATATTTTGTGATGTTTTAGAGGTCACCTACAATTTCTAGACCCTCCCCCGACATTCCAGCCCCTCCGACTACAGTGCAATTTTGCCAAGAAATATTAGTGAAGAACCTTCAGCTATCGTGTAGAGCCGCGTAACGCGAGTTAGGTCCACAGTGTTTCCACACTAAGAATCCTATAGCCCGAACCACTTAACCAATTTTCGACAAATATTTTTGATGGTTTCCAATCTGTCTGTCACCACGATAACTCGAGTAAAATTTGCAACATCTTTCTTCCCCAAAGGCAATTCAAAAATAAATTATGGGACTGAATTTGGCCAAAACGGTTAAAAACTTTTCAATATACGGTCGAAAAAGTGATCCAAAACCTCCAAAACGTGGTCATATCTCAGCGAAAAAAGCACATAAATCGCTCTTGAAAGTTTTGGATGAAAGAAGTAAGCCACAGTAAACCACCAAAAAAACTGGTGAAAACTAGTTAGACTGTTTAGGGTACATAGTATAGAGTGCAGTTTGTGATTTTTCATAGGTATTTATTAAGGGATGAGGTTTTTTTTAGGAATATGGCTTAAAATTCTGGCGTAAGGTCGGCCCTAGCCAATAAGTTTTTTATATAATACAGAGAAAAAAGATGGGAATATTTTTGCTGAATCAGGGATCAAGGAATTTAGTGGGCACGTCCATTCGGTCGGGTTTTTTTTGCCTTTTAGGCTTTATGGGGGTCCGCGAAGCATATATTTTCATTTATTTATGTAGCTACATACTTTCAATGTCTCGCATTTATTCACTCATCTACTTAAGTCGAACGGCTTAAATATAAAATAAAAGTGACGATGTATCCCTATTAACAACATTTACTTTCTGAATATCTGAATTCGATATCTATACCATCGACAACATTGATATGTGCAAATCAATTCCTTCTGAAAACATTAACGTTTCATTGTATTTAGTCTTTCTTCACTACAATACACCGCAATCAATGACGTTGAGATTTTTAACGATAACCCGTCAATTTACAATATATTACTTCAGATAATTACATGTAAACATTCTTCTTGTGAAGTACAGTATGTACATACAAACAAGCCCATACTTGAAAGACCAGTAACACTTGACACAGATTCATTTGGATGTTGATTTTGATTACTGGTGAGTTGCGTTATGATATTCTTTTTTTTGTTTGTTAAAAAAATTTAAAAAAGTCAAACTCATTGATTTGCGAAATTGTTACTTTATTAGATGTAATAATAATCAACGAGCTGATTTCATACGATAATGTCCTGAGAACTTATTAACATACTAATACTATAACAACAATTAGACAAGAAAAACAACCCTAAATTCAAGTCATTTCATTTATATTATAGTCCGATTACTTGAAAATGTAAACACGTCTTTACTGACTACCTTCGTGGTGGTTTTTCGTGTTTACATGCCACAAACATTATTATTAACCAAGGGCGCGATTATAGTCGAGGTAGCTCAGATGGTAGAGCGTTGGACTCACTGCCTATGGGTCCCGGGTTCGATCCCCGGGGGGAACAAGCTCATATGGTTTTTCCTAATCATGGATGATTAGTCTCTGCTATTAGTAACATCTAATTAGCTCTATTGACTCTGTAACAGTTGCACAAACTAAATGAAATTTGAATGCTTATTTGACATAATCAAACAATTGCACTCGCAAAGTGCGACATCTACATACGAATAGTCTTACAACAACGAAAAGAAATTCTCTCTACAACAGTGGGTATGCACAACAGGCCCATTGGAGGCTTAGGTGCTTAGGAAGGTTCGCTTTCCTTACCCACATTATCCTATCCTATAGTCGAGGTGAAGTGAATGTCCGAGGGGCTCTGCCCAGACCCACACATTTGTGCCCCCTCCAGAAGTTTTTGCGCCTCTTCAGAAAACTTTTCACATTTTCAAAATAAAAATACCTCTGTTAGGCTGATTAAATGAAAAATGAAAAAATGTCGCCTGCGGCGCGTAATTTTAGGTGTACGTTTTTCCGTTCACATAGTTTTTCTAGCCGATTAGCCTATGAGCAAAGTAAGATAGCTTTTTACTATTTAATTTTCGATCAACAATTTCTCCTGCGGCTTTAAAATTTTGAAATGTATAAGTAAAGGAAGTAAGTAAATTAAGTAAGTAAAGTAAGTAAGTAAAGTAAGTAAGTAAAGTAAGTAAAGTGAAGTAAAATAAGGTGAAGTTTTTTTAGACCCGTACGAAGTACGAAGGTCCTATACGTTTACTACAAAGAATTTTAATGCAACATGGGGTAGATCGAGGTGGCAGTTGGGGTGATGCATTTCTAAATATGACGAATCAACAATAACGGCTCAACCGATCACCCTAAACTTTTTTTTTCCCTGAAAGATACATGCCTCCCATGATTCAAATTCGAAGATGAGCAAAATCGATTGAGTGGTTCCGGAGATATGGTCGAGGTGGTTTTTCGAGGGTCGGTGAAGCTTTTTCGCAAATATCTCAGCAAGTATTTTTTTTTAAAGAAATATTTATTGTCATTCCGTGTACAATTATAGCGTGGCATACAATGTATAGTACGGAAATTGCTCATATTGGTGTCAAATTAAAGGATTTGATGTCAGAAAATTGGGAAAAAACTTTTGTGGGAATCGGGTCAGGGGTCGGGGCACCGGGACCAATGGAATCGACGAAATTGAGTTTCTTGGCCATATACGAAAACAGTTTTTCGTGTTTATTTCCTTAACTATGCAATATGGAGATTCACTGTCAAAGGCAAAGTTGTAGAGAATGAAATTTAAGGGACCACGTGTGTCAGTGTTTTGGGTAAAAATGCCTCAATTCTGGGATATGACCACTTCTAGAATTGGGATTGATAATCCAAATCTCTAGAACTATAAGAGTTATAAAGTTGCTTCCAAAGACAAAGTTGTAGAAAATAAAATTTTAGAGAACGCGTGTCTCAGGATTTTCGGTAAAAATGCAACAATCCTGGGATATAACCACTTCTTGAATTGGGAGGGATGATCCATATCTCTAAAACTAAAAGAGGTACAAAAGGCAAAGCTGTTGAGCATAACATTTAGCGAGCACGTTTCTCAGGGTTGGGTAAAAATGCCACAATTCTGGGATATGACCACTTCTAGAATCGATAGGGATGATCCATATCTCTAGAACTGTAAGAGGTAGAAGGTTGCTTCCAAAGGCAAAGTTGTATAGAACAAAATTTTAGGGAACACGTTTTTCAGGGTTTTAGGGGAAAATGGCCCAATCCTTGGATATAACCATTTCTGAGATGTACTTCGGTAGGGCCTTTGACATTACCTTGATATTCTTATAGTTATAAAAGAACATCAAACGTTGGATTGTTTTCTTATTACTATATTAAGATACCTTCGAGTCTTTTTGCAAGATTTGTTCTATTTGCTACATCTATTCTGTTTGTCACATTTATTCTGAAACGTACGGGTCTTTGGTTATGTTTTATTATAAAAACGCTTCTAAAAATATTTGTGTTTGTAAGTGGAACTGTTGAAACTAGAATCACGCTTCTTATCCATAGTTCGATTTGTAATATATAAAGCACTCTCTTTTAGATTGCTTAAAAAGCCCTAATAAATATTTTCAGTGAATCAGAAAGCCCAAATTTCTGTGAATGAAGAAAGCGTTCACATAGATATGTTTAAACTTCTACAGGGCCTTAGCTACTAAGGAGCCTGGACCGATCATAGTTTTAGGAACAAATTACAATATTGAATAGAACGAGAATATGAACTGTTGTACAGAATTGTAAGGTTGTTGCTGCACTCTAACTTATATTATCGATCGTAAGCTAAAAGCTTAGTGCTATTAATTTCCTTAAAAATGTTAAGATAGCCATAAAGAAGTAGAAGAAAGTGCATCTGTCCATGTATCCATCA
This sequence comes from Pseudolycoriella hygida, assembly GCA_029228625.1. Taxonomy (NCBI): domain Eukaryota; kingdom Metazoa; phylum Arthropoda; class Insecta; order Diptera; family Sciaridae; genus Pseudolycoriella; species Pseudolycoriella hygida. Next base: position 61,211,895 of record CM055404.1, on the reverse strand, counting down.
CCATGTATTTTGGAGATGTTGTGAAGGAATAGAGTGAAAGAAAATTGTATATTGTAGCACATATTTAATTGAAAAAATCGTTCATATACGGCCTGCGTCGATGTGAGCAGTCGTTTTTTCGCCAACACAAAATTGTTTTACAATGAAATTATCGATAACGACCCACTATAAAACGGGTTCACTCGTCCTCCCACCGAAAACTTGTCATTACTTACATATGTGCACCCCCGGAAGTCATTCATTACATGTTATTCATTACATTAGGGCCCCACCGGAAACTTCTCATTACATGTTTACATGTAACGACGCGTTTTCGAATGGGACACTGAATAAAATAGTATACAGTGGCGTTTGCTTAATAAGTCATCCATTCTGGATCATTTTGTGACACTCGCCTTCGGCTCGGGCTACAAACTGTACACTTGTCAAAAAACAGTTTTCAAACTTGTTTACCTAAAAACACCCTCTTGAGTTTGGCTCATTTCACAAAATTAATCACTCATGTAATGACTTACTTCCACACCCCACTGTAATTAGCCGGTTTTGCCTAAATGAAATCGTGTGGACAGCAGTCAAATGAAAGTCTTGAGTTTTTTTATGAAAAGTCAAATATTTTTTCAGAGATCTGGTTTCATTCAAACCCTACAACAATATTGAATTTTGTTATGAAAGAGTGAAACTTACACCATCTATACTGAGCAAAATACGAAAATTTAAGTGAAGCGACCTCTGTATCGCTGTTAGTGACAGTGAGGTCAAATGAAAAAGGACGTTCAAAAGTTTTTGAACTTTAAAATTTTTATGAATTTATCCATTTCCCGGCCAGTTTTCATTGTTTTTTCGAGGAATTATGTTTTATCTATATTTGAACCGAAACAATTTGCTTGCAGTTTCTATTGTCTATTCAATTCTCTACAAAATCGCTAAACACAGATTTTCTATCACTTCCCTTAGGACGTATGAGCGATTTTTCATATAGCCAGGCCATGGCAAAATTGTGACGGTATGAGGTTCGATCTGATGAACACATTCGTGTTTGTACCCGTCGTATCTGAAACATCTGGGATTATTGCACCCAATGCATTGCTCAAGAAAATAGGGAGTATGATCTCACGAGTTACACATGAAAAGTGAGCAACAAGCTGTCTGCTTCAACGAATGTCTGCGTCGTACCAACGAGGAAATGTTGCATCAATAATGGGAACAATCACTCCGTCGAATAATATCGGCGAAATATTTTACTTATAAATATAATTTTAAGTTAATCATTAAAAAGCCTCCAAATTAAAAGAGAATAGCATAAAATCAAGTCAATCATGATAAAATCATCATTCTGTCCCTGAGCTGGGCGGTAATTCCAGCCACATTTTACGACAATCTATGAACAATATTATAAAAGCTAATAAACTGACATTTGGTTTATGACGACCTAAATTGACATTTGCATCGTGTACGAAATGTCAATTTAGATCGTCGTAAACCAAATGTCAGTTTATTAGCTTTTATAATATTGTTCACAGATTGTCGTAAAATGTGGCTGGAATTAAGCTCCTGAGCTCACCCTGGAAATTCGGTCTAGTTACGGCCCTAGTAAATCTCGTCAGCTTAAAATAAGTATTTTGTGTATAAAAGGGAATCAAATATAAGAGAAAAAATCAGAATGCAATAAACCTTTGTAAGAGCAACACCTTAAGAGGGAAATTTATTTTCGTAGAAAAGAATATCTTGCTACGGCGCGGCATAACCAAACATTCTTAGTAGAAACATATCAAGCGTATGAATATATTGATTCAGCATAACCAAATATTCTGTGTCTGCGGTGATGCACATAGTACGACAAGACATAGGTGTACTTATGAAATCACATACTTCGGTATGTGAGGGCTTGATACGCCGAAATCAGCATATTTGTTTTGTTTCATCAGTTTGTCCTTCCTTAAACGATTAAAAAGAAACGGCCTGGGCGGCGTGAACGTTTGGTATAAAAAAGTCTCAGCAAAGCCACCGCAATAAAACCGCTCTTTAGCTGAAGCATTGAGCTGGTTTCAACAGGCACTGAATTAACAAATACCATTCAGAAGAATGAATATCGTTGTGTTGCGAGATATTGGTGCATTCGCTCTAAAGTTGGACCGTAATATAATTGCGTCATGTATTTCTTAAAGGCGCAATTATATTATGGTTGAACTTTAGAGCGAATGTATAGTATAATATCTAATTAGTCAATTTTGGTGTATAATCAACAGTAGCAACTAAATGAAATCATAAAAAGGTTCCGGGCACGCGGCCTCTCTGAACATTCGGTCTGGCTTCGGCTCTGCTCCGAGGAATATTCACGTACCGAGACTATAATCGACCCCTCGGTTAATACGATAGCTTACATCATTTGGCAGTATATTAGCCATTCGACTCGTGACTTTTTTTAAACTTTCGTTGAGATTTGTCGGACTGTAATGACATTTATAGTCGAGTGAAGGAAATGAAAATAACAGTAATAACCCGGTATGACCAAATGGTTATGCGAGAAGGGTAGATTTGTTTGAATTTGAGAAAGTATATGAAGACTTAATAAAGAAAGTACAAAAGAAAATGAAAAATATGTTGGTTTTTTAATCGATTTTCTTCAACTTTCGAATGTAATTATGGAGTCTCATCGCACTAATCCGCTAATTCATTGATATATTTCACACTCATTTAAAATATAACAAATATTTGCTGAATGACATGATTCTATTGATACACAAATAAAAAATATATTCAAAAACAACAAAAGAGAAACAATGCAGCACTTAAATTAGCATAAGTGTTTGTAAAGAAGGTGGTATAAGTAATTAGAATATTCAATATTGTTTTGTTTGTTACAGTAACTATCATTGTCTGTTGAATTTACTTTCGAATATTTGATTGGAAATCATTTTTTTTATTAACACAAACTTATTCGAAATGGAGAAATTGGTATTGTCTTATTGTTTATGCAATGATCGACACATATACGCCCGTTTTGATTGCAATAAATCGTATTTACTTTACTACGAATAAATCGTAGTTTTTCGCCATTGCAACAAAACATTAATATTTACTTCGTAAGCAAAATATTTGACCAAGTTAAATTGCGATATGTGCAGCAGTTATAAAAAAGTGCTAGTGCGACATTTCTTTGCCAGTGACGAAAATAACGATTTTCTTTTGATTATTCATTTTCAATATAAATTTCTTACTCAAAATGTTCATGGGCCTGTTTTCGTGAAATAGTTTCACGTATTTCAAGAAAAATTAACGAAATTCACTGAAAATTCCTGAAAATTTTTCTGGAAAATAGGCTCTGCCCGAATTTGGCATCCAAAAAACTGTCAAGACGTCGTTTTGAACGCTAAAACTCAACCGCAAACAGGTTTGTTCCGGGCCAGTCAGATTTGTCATTGTCAGTAAAACAAAGGTGATTGTATCGATTCAGGTCAAAAGAAGTTCAGTGTAGGGCCGCTGTTTGACCTGTTTATGTGTTTTAGCAAGTAAAGTTTTTGGCTCGTAAGTCTTCATCAAATTTTGTATGTCAATAGATTTAAAAAAATGTTTTTAACGTATATTATCTATTTAGTTTATATAGATAAAGTCTTAATTTCAAGACATATTAGCGTTTTCAGGCACATTCTCCGGCAGAGTAGCAAGCACTTTAGGTATTTGGAGGTTCGCCAAAAATACATTTTTTACCCAAAACTATGTTGTGGGGTGTCATTTTAAAGGAAAAGACGTCAACTTTTCCAGAAAATTAGTTTGAGAACAGAGAAGTATTGCGCGTAGATCACCGACCTCCAAAAGTCTTCCCGGCAGTGTAACATTTCAACTTTTGGCGTATTCTAGCTCACTCCAGTTCTAGTCCAGATTACTTAGCATCGTTTAAGATACTAGGGACCATGGCCTTTACAACCCCACCTATTAGCCTTTGGACCGGCGCTGGAGTTTTTTTTCAAATCGCTTTTCAAAAGTTCCATTTTTTCGACTATAAACTGTTCCAGGTCCTCAGACACCTTCACCTTCCAAGCAAATAGGCATCCACACTTTTTGTATTAATGAGGTCTACGTAATTTATAAGTTTCAGATCAAAGCGATTCATCTTTGTGAAAATATTCAACAAAATTGTTTTTCGCCACCCGTTGGTAGACCATTTTTCTTACAGCTGTACAGCTCATATATGGTCGCTAACAGAAAAATGTTATTCTACGGATTTCTCGGATTGGTCCAAGGAATCAATGGGCCAATAATCACAAAAATCGGTGAGGTGTTGTATTTCAGTTTCATACAAACTGTTCGAAGAATTCGCAGATTGACTCTTAAATCCAGGGAGCGAGACGGAATATATTTCTACAGAAAAATTATGCGAAAAAGAATTGTCAGTACCGAAAGGGGAAACTTTCAGTCAAAATTTAAATGGGAATGTAGGCAACTACTTCACCATAGGACGCATAACGAACACTTTGAGCTTACTGTTGTCGTAATTGATGATGACCTCCAATAAGCTTTCTGGGAAATATAAAGATGAACTTCGAGATTTGTTGTACTTTAGGAATGACTTTTTGAGACTTGAGACTTGATGTTCAATGTTTTTATAACGATAAATACCAGCGTTTTATAATTCGCAAGAAAAACTAGCCACTTTGGAGGTTGTCGTATGTGATGTCAGATATCTCATTCTATAATGATGTAGATGTACATTTCAAGAAACTAGATAATATCAAGTTATACTGCAACGGCTCGACAGTTGTTGAAACAATTAACGCCTTAATCGTTGTAGATCATCACAATGGACCTGTGAAACTGCGCCAAGTTTCGGAATGCCGGCGAAATCATAATTATAGTCAAATATTTTGCCTTTTCTACCCATCATCAAACTTTAAAGACCGTTTATACCTTTCGGTATACCATATTATACCATACCCAAACTCCATACCCTCCTATACTGTGCCAAAGAGATGGTTTGTTCGCCCAGAGAAAGTCCCCTAACTTCTAAATCTGATTTTCCTATCTAGAACTATAATCTCGAACTTATCCCTCTATGGCAAATTTACTTATCTCGATGTATCTGTTCTCGATAGATAAAATAGCATATGCACCTCTTGCCAAAACTGTTATTTTGACGTGTGGCATTATGACCCACGCCTTCGGCTAGGGTCACAATGCCCCACACACCAAAATAACAATATTGGCAAGAGGTGCATAATGTACTATTAATTGAGTCTGAAAACCTTCTCCTTGGCCTGCCCCTAGGGCGCACACTCGGGACCTGTGCATTCTATATCCTCTATGGCAGCCTGTTACTAACCATCCTCTTAACGTGCCCGTACCATCGCAGACGACTAACCTTTGCCGCCTCTTTCACTGACGTAACCCCTAAATTTTCCCTGATGTCGTCGTTCCTGGTATGATTACCCCACTGTTCCTTCCTATTCACCTTTGCTATTTTCCTCAGAACCCTCACATCAAAAACCTCCAGGTCATGCACAAGGTAACCACGGTCCACCCAATTTTCACCATCATATAGTATCGTTGGCCTGAAGATTGAGCTGTGAAGCCAACTTTGCGCCCCTACTTAATTCCTTTTTATTGAACAAACGCGACCTCAACTGATTGACCACTGCGTTTCCCATTTTCCTCTTTTCTTAAAATTTCCCAACTAACTTGCCATCCTCTGAGAAAACGCATCTTAAATATTTAGCCTCCGAAACCTGTTTCAACTGCTCCTCTTTTGCACTATAGCTGAAAATTTTTCTGGAATCCTAGAAAGGATTGTACTTTTCAAAAATGCAATTGCATCCTAATACACATGTACAGTTCGTTCATTTAACGCTTAAACAAAATTTGTACTGTTAAAGATTTAAATGTCATTAATGTCAGACTCCATAGCTTTCTATATAAAGATTCAACATCAGACGCACGTTGGGATCTCTTTCTAGCGCATACATCTTATGTAATGTGACGTTAATGACATTTAAATTTCTGACAAACCAAAAATATCTCAAATTTGTTTAAGCGTAAAATGAACGAACTGTACGCTTTAAATCTGATTCTAAGGATTTATCGATCCACCCTCGTACACTTATCTTCATCCCGTACCCCTCACATGCGACATTCAGGCAGCCAATCCTCTTCTGCAAATCATTTGCATTATCCGCTAACAGAGTTAAGTCATCCGCATAGGCCAGGATTCTCATGCCCTGCAAATTGGCCTGCTTGATATTAATCAGGCGGTTTTAACCCATCAAGAATAAAATTTGTTAGCTTGACGAATGAATAGAGAGAAAATTTCAAAATCTCCGGTTTCTGCATGACAAACTTAATGAACGAACCTTTATTGAAAATATTGGGGAAACTCACGACGACGACGTTAAAAGTCAATCGGTGCTTAAAAGTTAATTTCTTAACTTTTTGACATTCCAAACAACTCTGTCAAAACCATTGAAAAACCTATTCTTTTGATAATTTTTAGCTGAAAATTAGCATTGGACCCAAATATTATCAATGAAATCCGTAGTTCTGATGCTTACAATTTTTTCCAACTATCTGCCAATCGCTTGGCAAACATCCGATCTACGGATTTCATTAATAATATTTGGGTCCAACGCTAATTTTCAGCTAAAAATTATCAAAAGAATAGGTTTTTCAATGGTTTTGACAGAGTTATTTGGAATGTCGAAAAGTTAAGAAATTACCACGTTCGTCGTAAGTTTCCCCAATAAATTTTGAGGATTTTAGGAAAAGTTTTTGTTGATTGCTTAACTTTAGCGAGCACTGATTAGTGAAATTGGGTTCGCGATTAGCGGTGTCGCTACTAACGAGGTAAATGGAAAACAAGCGTCGCTAACCTCACCTTCGGGATTAGTTTTAATGCCAACGTGCTGACGTGTAGTGTGTCGGGGTGACCAACAAGATGGCGTACTTAGGAGTAAAAAATAAGAAATTTTTTGTAACTTTTTTGGTAGATAGATGTTTGATGTCAACGGGAAAGTTGTTAGGTTGGGTGTGTAGTATACAACGAAATGGGTAGCTTTTGAAAAAACCCTTCCCTTATTCCTCTGACAGAAAAGTTTTGGAAAAATGAAAATATAATATTGTATTGAACGTAACAGTTTTAATATCTACTTTAATGATCTTGTCAACTCGTCTTGGAAACCAACAAAGAGTTGGTTGTTCGAAAAAAAATTGAAAATATATTCGATTTTATAAGCAAAAGAAGGTCAAGCAACTCAGAAATTAAAACTCTTTACTGTTGATTAAACTTGATTTGGCAGCAGGTTACACCTCATTCATACAAATTTCTGTTATTTTCCGTTTATGAAATACATTTACGATTTACCTATATTCCATATGAGGCTTGAATTTTTTGGAAAGCTAATGACATTCTTTGTAACGATATACTAAAAAAAATTAATGTGAATAAAATTCCGTTTTTATTTCAAGTCAATATTACAATATTAATATTTTTTTTAAAAATTTATTGAGAGAATCGGATGATAGTATCTTTTACTAGCGTGAGAATTTGTTTATCGTTGTTCGAATTTCGACTATTTGAAAATAACGTGACACAATGTCTGTCTTTTGGTCTTGAAGTCACAATTAAATTTATATATTTTTGATTGTTGAGAAGAGAGTAGAACCACTCAAACCGAATGTGGTTTTTTACAGTCTCAAACAATATAAACAATATACAGCAAACATTTCCTTTGTATTGTTATAAATATTTCCTGATTTATATTTTTCCTGAGAACACCTCATTTATACAATCCTTGATTTATATTTTCCTTATTTCTGTTTTATGAATCATACTTAGATCATCATTTTCAGATAGGATCCAAAATTTCTTATCTTACATCCTTATTCAATCCAATTCATTCCACGCTAGCGTTTACGTAAGCATATTTACGTGTGCTTAGCAATCGTGTAACAATAGAAACATTTTTTCATGCGTTAAGAGCATTAAGAAGAAATGAAATATAATTATTTACTGTCTTCCTGGGAAATTTGTTGTTGAGCCGTTTTTGAAGTCTATTCGTACGGCTTGGATGTAGCAGCGATGAAGATGCTTGGCAGGGCTCTTCACTCCATTGTCAGGTATGTTTATGGACTGAGGAAGTTTGACAGAATCTCGTCTTATGTCACTCGATTTTTGGGTTCAGGGCTGGAAGAACATTTTAGACATAGAGCAATGAGCTTTCTCTACAAGCTTATGGTGACAGGCGCGCCCTCGTACTTGTTCGAGTTATTGGTGAAAGGGAACTCGTCTAGGGCCTGCCATTTGATCGTGCCTAAAGTAAATAACATTAGCAGTAGTCAATCGTTATTTGTTCGCGGGTTCATTGATTGGAACGCTCTGCCGGCTGCGGTGAGAAATTCTGGCTCGTATAATATCTTTCGGCATAGACTTTCGAATTACTGAGCGTTGATTGCTAGAACGTGGCCATGGCTGACTTGCATGTGTCGGTTTGGCAGGGTTTTGTGCGGTGAAAGCCCGCCATAATTCTGCCTATCGTTCTATCGGGAGTACTTAAAATTTTGTTTCTTTTTTTCATGTCTTGGAGGAGAGCACATAGCTCCAGTAGTTTTAGTTTGATGTTGTGAGGCTAACTGTCTCCTGTCCTAAGATAGACCATTGCGCTCATTTGTATTATTGGTCTTCAATTGAGTAGTCTTGTTAGCTGTTGTTGTTTCTTGAAAAATTGTTTTTTTTAAATACGTCGTAAATATTCGCTTTGTGTCAGTGTTGAAAATTATTGTATAACTATTTACTTTAACATACCTAACATTATGTTGCATAAGGGTAACCTTGGCATGTTTTATGGAATAAATGAAATGAAATGAAAATTTGCACTTCGAGCCAAGGGCGAGTTATGCATCACACAAAGTTGTTCATGGTTCGTCCGCAAAATCCAAAAAATCTTGTAGATTTTGTTCGGCAATTTTTGTGGTGCAAAAAAACTACATTTTGAGGAAGAAAACAAAAGAAAAAATCTGAACATTGTGCAACTTTGCTGTTAGCATAACAATGAGACGAATACACACGAATACCACCTTCTCATGGGTCGCAGGGATAACCAGATAGCTATGCTAACAACGAAGTTGCAGAATATTATGGTTCTCTCACTGTAGCTTTTTTGTTTCCTTTCTGATGAGAAAAAATCAAGTGTGAAATGAAAGGAGGTAGTTGCGGGAAGCGTTATCTTTTAATGAAAAATACAACTAGAATTTGTCATTTCATAAAGTTCGTGTAGAAAGTTTTTCTCTAATACAAATGTGGGGCCGTTCATAAATTAGGTAACGCTAAAATTGGCATTTTCTTAACCTAACGCTAGAATTGGCATTTTCTTAGCCCCCCATCCCCTGTAGCATTTATTTGTTCAAGTTTGACAAAATTTTGTTCGAACCGTAACGCTTGCCTCATACCCACCCCTCTCCCCCTCTTGCGCTACGTTATTTATGAACAACCCATGTGTGGAAATGTTCTCTTTGAGTAAACCAATTTGAAAATGTTAGCACCACGTCGATCCCAATCCTCAATTAGGGACTGAGTCCCAGAATTCGAATTAGGGGTGAGCTTCGATCATGGTCCTTAGATGACGAATCAACAATAAACAAATGTCCGTCCGTTCGTCACCGAGTAAAACTCAAACGATTTTCCCTGAAAAATTTTATGGGGTTGAATCTGGGCACTAAAGGCCCAAGGGCCAATGAGCTAGAGCCGTTTAAGTGGTTTTTGGTGTTTTGTACATAGCTCGAGTAAATCTTTTCCGATTTTCAAAAAAAAAATTTGTTTGAAAGACCTGGGCATGCCTGACATTTTATGGAAGAAATTTTTTTCAATTTTGGACTTTTGAACTCAGTAAGGGCCCTAAAACTGAATCTCTACCAGGGTCCAACGTGTTTTTTCTACAAAAATCAGGTAAATCTTATCCGATTTTCAAAAACTTTGTTTTTCCTGAAAGATAATCAGAAAGCTGATAACAGTTGAATTTGGTCAAAAGAGTAGTTTTTTGAAGGTTGGTGGAACAAAGTTGCAGAGAAGAAAGAGGCGAACTTTCTTGTACATGGAAGTATGGGTCAGAGGCCTCTCCTAAGAGCTCTAGGTCGGTTCTAAGATCGGGTCTAGCGCAATTTTTTTTCTAAATTTTTTCCAGTTTTTACGAGTTTTTTTATAAATCGATTTTAAGGATCTGGTTTACTTTTTGTATATCTCAGCTGTCAAACAACCAAACATCCAAATTTGCGCCAAAATGAAGGTATTGGAGGTTAATGAAGATCGCTATATTTCTTCTTCTTCTTATTTTCCATTGTACAAATTTTAGACACAACGCTGTGTTAAGTTTCACATTTCCTGCAACTCCCGTATAAAGCAAAAGCTGATGTCTAACCCAGGCTGTCAATTGTTATGCAACTATAAATTCGTAAGTTACGAATGACATGAGAATTAACGTGCAGACGATAAGCTACTACTCCTAAGATGACGCAATACAACCTCACTGATGTATAAATAAAATCATTGACTTTGGTCACAAATAAACGTCGTAATTGGTCGACAAAGTTATTGCATTTTGCATTTAAACATATTACATTGTAGACAAAATGATTTTAATTCATTACAAAAAAGGTGGGAAAGTGCATAACAGCTAACTGGAAATTATTATATTAACGCTGCATTTCTATGGTTTCACGTGGAGCAATTGTTCAGAACAAAAATCTTGTCATGCGCAAATCTCTCTTAAATTACAGTCAATGGTTTGATTGCCATTCTCACATGAATTCCCAGAGTTCATTTGTTTCCAAGTATGCATATACTCCGATTGTTTGTACCGTTTCAATTTTTGATGTATAGTAGAAAGACAGAACTTAAAATGACTATATCGCGTGAGATTAAGAAGGATTTACAAATCTTCTGCTACAGTGTTTCAAAAATAGCAATATTCTGCGAAAGAACAATAGAAATGTCATTGCAAAGAATGTCTGTTGCTCTTTTTAAAACACTCTATGTACCTGTACCCATACCCACACATGAAATGATTATTCTTTGTGGAACGTTTTCATTCTGTACACGTCAACATATCTCTTCGTGATTGTTATTAAAAAAATTAAACTTTTTCTCTAATATGTCAAGATGTTTCAAATTGACTGTGTAGACATTACGTGATTAGAGTCAATTGTTTCTTTTGAGTATAGCATATCAACATTGAACATAAGTACAGCTTGAATGAGTACATAAATAACGTTGCGTTACTTAGAAAAAAAATTAAATTAAATACCAACAATATGGTGCAATTTTCTGTCGAAATTATGTGCGAAAACGTATTAAAATCTTTACAAAAATAATTTTAATTTTTATGACATAGCTCTTCTCTAAGCCCACCATTGAAAGAAAAATTACATAATCGACCTTAAATACGAAGAGTATATTTTTAGACCCGTATGAAGTGTGAGGGGCTTGTGCGTTTATAGTGTTGCATTGCCGTACAAAGCATAAAAGCCCTGGAGGGTAGATTTTGAGAGAAAATGTTGTTGTTGTTTATTAGGTTATAGCATGTGTAAGGCCTTTCAGCCTTTTTAAGTACATGATACATAGATGTGCAATAAGATTTCAAAGAAGAAATTATGAATTCAGCTCTCGCGAAGCAATAAAAAAGAAAAGAAAAAGAGAGAACATAAAAAAGAATTAGAACGAGAACAATTTGGAAGGACGACTAGGGCACTGTAGGCCCTTAGTATCATTAGCACCAAGTTTATTGGATAGCGACACATAACTTTGTCCACCGAAATCGATGAAAGTAAAGAAATAATGTAGCGGATCATCACAGGAAATCTTAGACACAAAAGTATTTCCTGCATGCATCCTTGAAGCCAGTTAACGAAATTTTTTTTTAACAATTGGTGGCAGTGAGTTGTAGGTCGAAACCCCACTAGAGAAGAACGATCGTGAAAGAGTGTCTCCGTTCACTTTCGGCATGATCAGGTTAAGCGTTCTTAGTTTCGAGGTAGGAACAAATCGCTCATATAGGTAGACAGGTTCTTTTACCAGTAATGTTTTATGTGTTAGTACACAGGATAAGTAGCCAAGGTATAAGAAAAAGCCGCAGCCTAGCACTATGTTGGCGTCAGCCGAGGTAGAGTCGTATCGACCCAACTCACAGACAAATCTAATACAGGCTCTGAATGCCTTCTCAAGTATCGTTTTCGTTGAGACCTGTAGTCTGCCAAGCACTTGGAAACAGTAGGAGAAATGCGGCATGAGCAAGGATTTCACCAATAGCAACCTGGTGGGACGAGGCAAGTAGCTAGCAAGCGGCCAGAAGCATCGAAGACCAGCAAAGATCTTCGCTGCAATTGCGTTAGCGTGCTTACGCCAGTTAAGCTGACTGTCGATTAAGATCCCGAGATCTTTAACCGTATCACTATACTCAATGGTAACGCCGTTCAACCTGATTTTCAGTATATCTGCCGATAAGTTACCGTTGCAAAATTTAATCGCCTGCGCCTTCCCTGTATTAAGCACTAAGCCGTTTGCCCCAGCCCACAACGTGACAGATCTAAGATCAACTGTCAACTTGTCAGTGTCCTCACGGATACAGTCCGACATGTAGAGCTGCACATGATCAGCAAAGAGGTGCACACTGGAAAAACTAATTACGCTAGGCAGGTCATTTATTTATTTATTTTTTTTTTTTTCGTTGCCGTTTTATTTAAATATATGTTTTAGTTTCGTGGGCTTAGCGGCAATAATCCGATAGGTATTTAGGTAGATAGATATTCATGAATATCGAAAAAAATAAAGGACCAAGTACTGAGCCTTGAGGGAGACCAGCGTAGAGAGGAGCTGCAGCCATTAATTATAACCTTCTGTTTCCTGCTTGTCAGATAACTCTCCACAAGGGTCACTGCCGATGATGAGAACCGGAAATTGCTAGAAAGCTTATCCAACAGCAACCTGTGCCTAACGGTATCGAACGCCTTGGAAAAATCAAGTAAAAGGAGAACCGTGGATAATCCTTTGTCCTGATCAACCCGAATGTCGTCAGTAATCTTTAAAAGTGCAGTAGCCGTGCTATGATTCGATCGAAATCTCGACTGAGAGCCGTGGAGCAGACCGTGTTCTATTAAATAGTCATTTATTTGACCCTTCATTAGTCTTTCCAGGGCCTTCGACACCGCAGGAAGTATACTAATCGGGCGATAGTCACCTAAGAGTCGACTGCGGGTATTCTTGTGTCGTGGCATTATCTTTGACAGTTTCCAGGCATCAGGGAAAACCGATTTGGTAAGCGCCACAATAAATGCATGAAATTCTCTGATCTTATGCTTTGTACGGCAGTGTAGCCAGTCTAGAGCCGTTTAAGTGGTTTTTGGTCTTTTGTACGTAACTCGAGTAAATCATTTCCGATTTTCATAATTTTTTTTTGTTTGAAAAGTCTGGGCATGGCCGAAAATTTATAGAAGAAACTTTTTTTGGACTTAGCGAGTCTCTGCTAACGCCCTACATGTTTTTTGTACAAAACTCGATTAAATCTCTTCCCATTTTCAAAATATTTTTTAATCGAGAGATCTAGGAATGTCTCACATTTTATGGAAGAAAATGTTTTGATAAGATGCCCACGGACTCAGCCAGGACCCTGAAACTGAGTTTATACTAGTGCCCAACGTATTTGTTTACAATAAATTGGGCAAATCATAACCGATTTTGTTGATTATTTTTCTATTTGCGAGGTAACCGAGTACCGAATTAAATTCAAAAACAAATTTGGGCCCGTTGCCTGTGCTTAGGGCTCAAGTAGGTCTCAGGTCGGCCCTAACCAAAAAAATATTTTTTACTATATTGCAGAGCAAATTGAGGGAAACATTTTTGTCTATGGAATATGTGTCCGAGGTCTCTACGTAGGGCCTTAGGTCGATCCTAAGGTCGGCCCTAGATAAAAAAATGGTTTTCGCAATGAAGTTAGCCTTTATCGCAACTGCAGCTAATTCACGTTCAATAGTACTTGTAAAGATAAAACAAAAGACTGTCACGTCCCTAACGGTTGCTGTATTTCAATATTAGTGCATTACTGTCTCGCTGGGACATTTCTGGTTAAGGCGTGTGGGACGGTTATATTTCGAATCAGTATTACACTGCCCTCATAAGGTTGAAAACAACAGTCTTTGTCGAAAATCAACATGCTAATATAAATGCTTATGATTTACTAACGAAGAAAACCTTGGTGAAATACGAAATATTATTTTTCACAAACAAAATAAGTTATCGACAAAATTAGCGGCAAAATAATTTGGGATTAGGGATTTAAGAAACGTTTTTACGTCACACCATCACGATTTAATATCAAAAGCAGATTTCCCTGGATTTGCCTGGAGGTTATTCAATTGAATTGAATTCAATTTATTTCTCTTTCCATATGGGACAGCGAATAAAAAAAAATACGGAAAAAATGAATTCGCAAAAAACCTTAGATTCAAAATTGGTTGCTAAATAATACTTGAAACAAGCTTGACGCTTTTCGCTTTTTTGTGTGTCTAATACACTACCGATTGATTAAAAGAAAAACATGAGCTTTTTATCCTTATGAGGGCAGTACATCTCACACTGCGGCCAGAAAGCACGAAAAATTTACTTTGACCGATCCGGGAATGTTGTATTTTCAGGCCGCAAGACAACAATTAGTAGATTACAGTGGGGGATGTGGAAATAAGTCATTTTATGAGGGATTAGTTTTGTGAAATGAGCCAAATTCAAGAGGGTGATTTTAAGCAAAAAGCTTTGAAAAACGGTTTTTTCACGAGTGTAGAGTTTTTATCCCGAGCCGAAGGCGAGGTATACAACTATAAGAGTCAAAAAACAGTTTTTAAAGCGAGTTGCTTAAAAATACACGAATAAGTTTGCGAGTGTCACGAAATTATCCAGAATGGATGACTTATTAAGCATTCCCCACTGTATGCTGCTTTACTCGGTGTCCCAACCGAAAACGCGTCATTACATGCAGATATACATGTAATATGAAGTTTCCGGTGGGGGCTAAATGTAAATAGCATGTAATGAATGACATGTAATGAATAATTTCCGTGGGGTGCACATATACATGTAATGACAAGTTTTCGGTGGGACAAAAGGTAAAATATTTTTCACAATTTTTCTGAGAAAATATGTACTTTCTTTGCTCAAAATGGGGAAGAAAATTGATTATTTCAAAGAGAACATGTTAAATGACAAATGCTGGAGTGAAATACTTTTCACTCGCGTAAATTGACAGAAGATTGAGTGAAGAAGAAATTGTTTAACATACGACTTTCCTATTGAATATTTATTTGAAAACATATTTCGATAATAATGAAACAAATTAATTTATTAATTATTCTATAAACAAATCAAACACAATAATTTTCACTTCTGTATATACACTGGTACTACACTTTTTTCGGTTTTGCATTTTTGACTTACAATCAAAACAAATACCGATGATTAAGGAACTTAGAGAGAACATGAGCAGTTTTACTCTTCAACATGGGATTTTTTAAATGAAAATTACTTATTTTCTTATTTGATTGTAGAAATAGTTTTTATTTCATCGGCGAGAGAATATCGTACGTTATTCACTCTTGCATATAAAGGAAAAACCATACATAGGGAAAATTCGTTTTCTCTTTGCCAATTCACTGAAAAAAACAGTGGCACCGCCGTGATTTGAACTCACAACCCACAGATCCGCAAGAATCGACGCTAAACACTGCACAAATTCGCTCATTTGTTATGTACAAATTTTATTGGCAAATAGAAGCATATAGTAACGTAGAATGTACAAATGTGTCTCTCACAAACACTAGCGTCGTTTTTCTCGATATACAACATAAGCTTACGTATTTTGAGTGGTTTTCTTTACGTTTTGTATTTGTATTTTTGTTCGTTTTGTATTTGAATCAGTTTTTATTTATGTTATAAATGTGATTTTCCCGCAGAGCAAAATTCAAATGTCTATATGAAAATAGTAATTTCACTTGACGACCAAAACGACCAAATAAATAAAATTAAAAAAAAAATATTGAAAAAAATTGAAAAAAAAGACCTGCAGCCGCCGGACTCGAATCCACGGCATGTAGATCAGAAGGATACAATGCTAACCACTGACCCAATACAGTCGTTTGTTACGACTAAATTTTATTGATACTGTCTGTTGACTACAAACGAAGTAATGCATTCAGAAGTCATTTCAAACTCATTTCATGAAATGTTGTATGCAAAAAGATATTGGTGAATTTTTATCACTTCAAATATTTTAACGGGGTACAAATGTCTCTCACAAACACTAGCGTTGTTTTTCTCCATATTCAACATACATACTCAAGCTTATGTATTTTGAGTGGGTTTGTTTACGTTTTGGTTCGTTTTGTATTTGAATCACTTTTTATTTATGTCATGAATGTTTTCTCACAGAGCAAAATTCAAATGTCTATATGTAAATAGTAATTTCACGTGACGACCAAAACATAAATAAATAGAATTAAAAAAAAATATTGGAAAAAAATGAAAAAAAGACCTGCAGCCGACGTGTCTCGAACCCAGGACCCTGACACTTCGAAGCAGTGATAAATTCTCGCAGCTATCACAATAATGCGCTCAAATGAATAACGTACGATATTCTTTCGCCTAATGAAATAGAATATTGTATTGGTGGGCGTGAGAAATCTCGGATATCTTCTTATGTAAATATTGTACTCTCACTTGTTCGCTACGCTCACTCGTTACGTACAATATTTACATGAGAAGAAATCCTCGATTTTCTCTCGCCCACCAATAAAGTACTATTTTTTGGAGATAAGGTACTTATTTTCTCAGAGCAGCCGTGAAAAATATAATTCATAACTAAAAGGATAGGATAGGGCTGAATTGCGGCCCCTCGTTACAATTTATTCAGTTCTGGTCGCAAACTTTACTCTTGTTAAGGAATTTTTTATTTCCTTATGAATTCCGTGAATCCGTGAGGGCTGAATTACTTTATTTTCTCCACTCAGGGGCCGTTCATAAATTACATAACGCTAAAGTCGACATTTTTTAGACCCCCTCCCCCCTGTAACGCTAGCGTAACGCAAGGCCAGATAGAATCTTGTGTCGCTATGATTCCTTTTTGATGATGTGAGATTTTTGTTTCGTGGATTGAAAAAACGGGAGCGAATTACGGTCCTCGTTCCGCACTTGTTGGAATTTATCATTTTCTCTCCTCAGATAATAAAAAACCTTTTTTGCCTTTGTTGTATAGAAAATTTTAGGGATCCTTTTTGTTCCAGGGAAGCATTTGTCCTAGATCTCTCTTTACTCATGGAAATACGAATTGGGATTGGATCGGACGATTTTTAAGTAATTGACTTTTGGGCAATTTACAATTTATTTTAATCGTTGTCCCACCGAAAACTTGTAATTACATGCATATGTGCACCCCATGGAAATTATTCATTACATCTATGTTAGGGACCCCACCGGAAACTTCTCATTACATGTATATCTGCATGTAATGACGCGTTTTCGGATGGGACACCGATTAAAACAGCATACAGTGGGGGTGTTTAGTAAGTCATCCATTCTGGATCATTTCGTGACACTCGCAAACTCATTCGCGTATTTTTAAGAAACTCGATTTAAAAACTGTTTTTTGACTCGTGCAGTTGTATACGTCGCCTTCGGCTCGGGATATAAACTCTACACTCGTCAAAAAACAGTTTTCAAAGCTTTCTGCATAAAAACACCCTCTTGATTTTGGCTCATTTCACAAAATTGATCCTCATGTAATGGCTTACTTCCGCACCCCCCACTGTAATCTACTATTAATAAAGACGTTATCACTAAATTTAACGAAATTTCATTACATTCATCTTCTTTACTTGCGGTTGCGACGGAAATCTTACGGGTCCGCGAATCATAATGTTTAATATTTATTTTTTCACATTTTCCTAAGGTATATATCATGAAGAGTTCTTTTATAAAATCACATACACATAATCCATGATCCATCATCGGCCTATTACTCATAAAGACATTTATTTACCATTCTTCGTTTTTGTGGTTGTTAATAACCGCACCTTCATCATTTTTTTATTTTTACTCATCATTTAGGTATGTAAATTTATTTAAATTTTTTTATTTTCGTTTTTCAATTATGATAATTAGTTTCCACGAGATGTTCAAATTGGCTTTGTATATTAATAAACAATTTCTTATGATGTTTAGTTAATGCTTAGAGTGTGAACCACCCTAGAAATCTAGAGTTCTCAAACGTTTTATTCCTTAAATATTAAACAAAATTCTTATATTAGCCGTGAACGGTTCGGGAGATGAACTTTGTACCCCTTAAACTTAGTCTTCCAACAATATTTTTTGTCATGTTGTAGACGAGTACGTTGAGTTTGCCGAACATGTTTTCAGCCTGGAAAATGATAATTTTCTGTGTTCTTTTAGGAGACGGTAATGAATATTTTGCAGAACATGTTCGTTATTTTAGTTATTTTTTAAAAATACGAAATAAAAATGTTTTAAGTGACACTCCCACGTTTTGAACCCGAACAGAAGCAAACGCTCTTCCAACTACTCTCGCGATCCGATACTCGCATGAATGAATGACACTGTATGTATATTGTTATATTTTATTGTTGTTACACCATCTGTGATATATAATAACAAACTATTCAAAATGTACAACAGATGGCGATGACAGCAGCATATATATGGTAGTTTATAATATCAAAACAGATCATTTATATTCTTCAAAGTAGTTTTGTTTACACATTTCATATAAATTTTATTACAAAATGTTTCCAAGTTTGGTTTTGGTGATTTCAACTACCAGTTTTCAACATGACAAAAAGTATTCATGCTTGCTAAGAAAACTCGTTCATTACCTTGCTACGAATTGCATCCACTCGCCTAGCGGCTCGTCAAGCAACTATTCGTAGCACGGTAATGACTCATTTTCTTAGCGAGCATTAAATCTACTATTGTCATGTTGAAGACGGGTACGTTGATTTTGCTGAACATGTTTTCAGCCTGGAAAATAACACATTGTTGTGTTGCTTAGGAGACGGTAATGAAAACTTTGCAGAACATGTTAGTTAGCTTAGTGTGTGAGTGGGTGTGAATGACGTCACGAAAATAAAATTATTCAATTATTCAACAAACGATATTGTTATTTCGATAAACGTCATTAATTGATTTTGTTTACATAAACATTTAATGTAAAATTTATTACAAAATGTAGATAGTTTGTTTTGGTGGTTTCAACGACCCGTCTACAACATGACAAAATAGCATTCATGCTTACTAAGAAAACTCGTTCATTACCTTGTTACGAATTGCATCGACTCTGGATTATTTCGTGACACTCGCAAGCTCAGTCGTGTATTTGGTTGCCTGTCATAATCCGGACGATCAAAATCCGGATTTACAAAATCCGGACAAAAAATCAGGATGTTACAAAATCCGAACGCCTCAAAATCCAGAAGGTACAACATCCGGTGGATGTAAAATCTGGACGATACAAAAGACAGATGCGTCAAAATACGGCAGAATAAGCGATTTGAAATTGGCCGGATTTTGTAACACGTATATTTTATAAAGTCCGGATTTTGTATGAAATTACAATATCACACCAAAATTTTGAAACGAATCAAAGGTTTAGTATAATTTTTTTGATGGAGGGGGCTCTGCCCCCTAAACCCCCGCGCCTGCGGCGAGCTCTAAACAATTACAATATCACACCAAAAAATTGAAATGATTGATTGATAATAATTTTATTGTCTACTAAAAAGCCGACATGGTAAAAAAAAAGAGTTGCTATGATTTTAATCATAGTTCTCTTTAAAAAAAACCAAAACATTTACAAAATCACTTAAAAAGTAACATAAGATAGCAATTAATATAAATAAATAACAAAACACAAAGAATATAATTTAGATTATACATAGAAAAAAGAAAATACAAAAAAGGATAAGTACACAAAAATTGGCGTTAGGCCTTGTCAAACTATTTAAAAACATTATTTAAAAACAAAAATTTAAATGCGTCAAATGAAGTAGAAAGATTCAGTATAATTTTCTGAATGTAGGGGGCTCTGCCCCCTAAGCCCCCACACCAGCGACGAGCTGCCTCACATTCATGGGGCTCTGCCCCAAACCCCGCTAGGGGCTCTTCTCCTTAGACCTCGCAATGAAGGGTTGTAGCCCTCCTTGACCTCCCCACTGCGGGGGCTACCGCCCCTCGACCCCGCTTTTCTATTGCGCAATTAAATTTCAGGTCTGCGGCGCTGTTTGAATACGACATCTAATCTTTACCTTCGTTACCTAACTAACAAGGTAAATATTTACGATGTATTAAATAATTTTCTTTTCACATCACACCTTCAAATTCAACGGTCGTCCTTGATCGTCCGGATTCTGCCCGAACACCACACACCCTACACTCGTCTATACTCGCTTAAAAACACCCTCTTCAGTTTGGCTCATTTCACAAGAGTGATCCGTCATGTAATGACTTACTTCCGCACCCCCCGCTGTAATCTACTATTATTCACGGCCAAGTGTATACCAGGCTTCATGATGAAGTGTATAAAGTGACAAAGTTTCCGTTCCTCTTCGCTTGACATACATTGAAAGAATTAACATCAGCTGGTTAAATACATGTATTCACACATACGGAGAACTACCTATGAGATGAATATCGCTCGAAGAAAGATGTATCGGATACATAAATTACGTCTGCTTTTAGGGAGATAAGAAGGTATTGAGGAAACAGACGTCTGTTTTCAAAAAAATGCAATATCACTTTACATCATCATTATCAAACTTTATTGGCTATTAGTGTACCTTTATGTGTCCTCTTTCAGGCTGAGACATTCGCGGCACTGATGGAAGCGCAAGAGGCGATCCCAGCAGAAGCATGTTAAGAGAATGTCTAGAGGTGTGCGGGCCGACTTTTTTCGGAAGCCCGGCCCGTACCGAACCCGATCCGAAATTAAAACCCGAAGCCCGACCGACCGGGATTTTCTAAACACGAAAGTCCGAAAACCAAACCCGTGAAAAGTAGTTCGGGTTCTGGTCGGGTTCGTGTCGGGTCGGGTTCGGGCGGGCTTTTTTTTTCGAATTTCGGGCAACCCGCTCACCTCTAATACATCATTGTTTTGTAGTCGATGTGATTTGAATATTCTAGGGTGCATCCTTTTCAAAAAAATTTTTTGTGGCATTATTATCGAACCCGAATCGACCAACCGGGATTTTCTAGACCCGAAAGCGGGCGGGCTTTTTTTTGAATTTCGGGCAACCCGCTCACCTCTAAGAATGTCATAGTTTGTTCTGACCGTGAGGCAATGATCAAGGCGCATACGTCGCCTGTCGTAACATCCAAGCTAGTGAAAGATCTGAAGGAGACCCTGAACCGGATGAGACTGAGAAATCAAGCAACGCTAGCCTGGATTTCCAGATACTTTGGCGTGGAGGGAAATGAGAGGGCGGACAGGCTGGCAAGGGAAGGCTCGGCAACACACTGAGTTGCGGGCCAGAACCCATTATACCCATCCAAGGGTGCGGTAGGAATACGCAGATCATTGGAGCACATATGAGCTACGAAACATTTCTTCCTGATACCGAATGGAAGGTGGGCTCGGTGAGAAGACGGGTGTTCATATAATATGTGAGTGTCCGAAGTTTACCTTACTGAGGCTCAACACTCTAGGAATTCATGTGGTCCACCCCAAAACAGTGCCTAGCCTAGGAAAGTTTCATCAATTTCGGTTGCCGAATCAGATGGCCATTGCCATCCGACCGGCAGTTTACATCAAATGTAGGAATGAACTGAGTAAATACTAATGTTTGCATAAAACAATTTTATGATAATTGTAAAAACATATAAAAATATGCTATCAAAACCATTACTCTCATGTATTTTGTCCGGTGTGATATTTTGCAACTGCAAGTGAACCTTCTTATCTCACATTCTAAATATTGATGAAAAGCATGTCAGGCGAAGGACTCCTCTAGCTAACACCCACATGCATGACAAAAACAACACCAAAATTATTGTCATTTAAATGTTTAATCAACTGGTTTTGTATGTCAGGCGATTCATGTAAAATAAATTAAGATTTTTATAAGCAAATATAACAATTATTAAAATAGTGGTATATTCAAACATTGCCACAAATAAACATGAACGTAAAGTGTAAGAAAAATGTTGCAGAACCACATTCCACAATGCGAAAGTGTAGGCCATACTATTTTCATTTTCTGTCTTTTGAAACACAAATATCAATTCCATCAATTCCGCTAAACATCTTTGAATGGTGTTTGCAGATGAATTTGCAGAAAATAATTTACAAGATTTAGATACTTTTTCTGTATACAATGTACGAGTTAATTCCAGTCGCATAAAAGTCAATTTGAGATCGGATTATTATACAATCACAACGAAATTTTTCAAAATGTCGTAATTAGTCAACAATTTATGATACATTATTGTTTCGGTAGTATCGGATTACATTATTAACATATATACAAAATATTAAATTGAATGTGAAATACTTGCAGATCATACAATAAAATAAAAATGTATTATTTCAATATTTCGTTCACATGGACTCGCTGTTCACAATTTCCTTTGCGCGATAGTTTTGTTATGTGGAAACAGACATGTAGCGATCTACTTTATTTTATTGAAAACAATCAATTTTGATTTGATCGTGTGGATTTTGTATTTCATTATGAATTTTGACGCGCAAACTATTTGTCCTTGAAAAAGTTGTTAAATAATACATTTTCATATTACAAAGTGGTTTTTTGCTACTCTTGAGAACCTGTTTAAGCTTTACTGATCTGAATGTGTATTTCATCACATAATATTTCTTTTTATCATTACGATTTGTGGTTGAATGTATTGCACAGACTCTAGCATTCGAATCATTTGGAATCAAGTCATAAGTGAGGGTGGCATGACAATTCGTTAATTTTTGGATCGGTTGAGCACAAACTTAATAATAATATTAATAATCCGCCGTTACAACCCGTCCGAGTCAGAGGCTAGATCATTTTTATTTTACTATTTCCACAATTTTTTGTGAGCTTTCGCTCATTTGGATTCTTCTTAGAGATCCTTTCGTTACCGAAGTTTTTACTGTGTCAGTGGTAAATTGCACACAATCCTAGTGCCACCTGTAGGTGCATGTCGTTAGCCCCCCCCCCCCCGCATTCGTGCTAGGAGGGGGAAAGCCCATAATTCGGGCGCGAAGCTGTGCTGTCGAATGGTGCAGGTCCCAGAATTTGTGCTCTTTCGGGGACCGAATGGCAATCGATTTAAAAAATTTATTTTAGACTATCGTACTTTTTGCATGGGAAGGTCGATGCGTTTACTATCACGTTTGTTACATTGCGAATTCGAATCCGGGAGTAAGGGGGAAACTTTTTTTGTTGCCTCCAGATGACAAATCAGCGAAAAAAACAATGTTCCTCTGTCGGTCTGTCGGTCTGTCTGTCTGTCTGTCTGTCTGTCTGTCTGTCTGTCTGTCGGTCTGTCTGTCCGTCAACACCATAACTTGAGTAAATCTTGACCGATTTTCAAAAACTTTATTTTTCCTGAAAGGTAATCGAAAAACTGAGGTCAAACTGAGGGCACATAACTTCTTGTGGAATATTTTCAGCAATACCTTTCTCCAAATTCTTCATGTCGTCAAGAAACACACTTACTGCAACTCTAACGACCGGAAACGTAACATTCTCGGAGAATGTACAGTTCTCGCAAATCATCGATTCAGAGTAACTGGGGGTGTGGCTCAAAACTTTATAAAATACGTCATATAAATCTTCTTTAGAAACGACGTCACGTGCCTAAACCACTCAACCGATTTCCACAAATATTTTTTCCCAGTTTTGTGACATCTAATTCTTTCATTTGACGCTAATTTGAACAATTTACGTGCTGTACTTGCTGAGATATGCGTGAAAAAGATTCACCGACCTTCGAAAAACCACGTTTTTGGATACCTTTTTGACCATATCTCCGGAACTATTTGACCGATTTTGCTCATCTCCGATCTTCACCTCAGTTTTTCGACTACCTTTCAGAAAAAATAAAGTTTTTGAGAATCGGTCAAGATTTACTCAAGTTA
Source organism: Pseudolycoriella hygida (assembly GCA_029228625.1). Lineage (NCBI taxonomy): Eukaryota > Metazoa > Arthropoda > Insecta > Diptera > Sciaridae > Pseudolycoriella > Pseudolycoriella hygida. Next base: position 61,187,743 of record CM055404.1, on the reverse strand, counting down.
TCGTGTTGACGGACAGACAGACCGACGGACATTTTTTTTTTGTCGCTGATTTGTCATCTGGAGGCAAAAAAAAAAGTTTCCCCCTTACTCCCGGGTTCGAATTCGCAATGTAACAAACGTGGTGGTAGTAAACGCATCAGACCTTCGTACTTCGTACGGGTCTAAACAATGGGGATATCGGCTGGCAAACACTATTGAATTTTAAACGAAGTGACTATTGGCCCCTGGGGACCGTTAGTCATTGTTATAATTTCTCATGTAAGAGATTCACACATTGAATCATTGGTGTGAGTTGGTTAATTTCAATACAATGTTTTAAAAAAATTTGGTTGAAGAGTAGAAGAGCTGTAATTGTGCGGCTGGTTCAGTTAGCCAGAACAAATTGAGCACTAAATAGTTGTATAATTGGTATTTCGAGAAAATTTAAATTTAGAGCACTTCCCATGGAAAAAGTACGACAGTCTAAAATAAATTTTTTAAATCGATTGGCATTCGGTCCCCGAAAGAGCACAAATTGTTGGACCTGCACCATTCGGCAGCACAAATTCGCGCCGTAATTATGGGATTTCCCCCCCCCCTCCTAGCACGAATGCGGGGGGGGGGGCTAACGACATGCACCTGCCATCTATGATGTACTAGGTGCGGAAACTAGTAGGGCTTAGAATGCCGGTTCGCCCCCAATGTGTTTTACCGGCAGGAATTTTTTGTACCACATGCTTAACGTGAATTCCGAACCACGCCTAACGGTAGCTTGCATTTTACCATTAGAATTTCTTCTGGTGCTAATTATATCTCCGTCTAAAGTTAGAGTCAGATATATGTACACAGAATTCATCGAATATGGGTGACGTCATATTTGTCATTCTTCTGTGTACGATTCCGTTGCGGAACCGAATTTACAACGTTCCAAATTATGAAGCCTGGGTGTACCTAGGAACGTTATTCTCATACTATACATTGAAGAAAAATCCTATACAGAATTTTCCCCACCAAGATTGAACCCGGATATTCTTGGTGGAAAGCCAGTACGTTACCACTGAGCTAACCCGTACCCTGAGCACAAACTTAGCAGAGTAAAAATCACAGCAAAAACCCCATTTAAAAGGGAAATGTAACGCAAGTCCTTGTCCCTTCTTCCAAAACAACTGATATCAACTTGGGTGACGCTTAAAGCTTCGGAACGCAAAAAATGCTTTCGAAATATTTTCTCATTCGATTAAAAAAATGCGTCACAATGTTATAGTTTTTCAGCTCTTTCAAATTTCGCACCCTAAAAATTTAGCTGCGCGCGATGTATGGAGTATACAGTTAGCAAACTTTGTTGTTTGAAAGGTCTGGGCATGCCTGACAAATTATGGAAGAAACTTTTTTGTTTTTGAGCTTTTGGACTCAGCCAAGGCCCTAAAACTGAGTCTCTACTAGGGTCCAACGTGTTTTTTCTACATAAATCGGATTTTCAAAATAATTTTTTTCCTGAAAGATAATCGAAAAATTGATTATTAGATTGAGTTTAGGCGATATCGGTGGAAAACTGCCGAAGTTACGGTCGAAAAAGTAGTCAAAAAAGTGGTTTTTTGAAGGTCGGTAAGACGTTTTGACTTATATCTCTTCGAAATTAGCACGGAAATCGCTCTTCATTGTCTTGAATGAAATATATGGACATCAGAAAATCATGAAAATTAAATTGGCGAAAATCTGTTTAGTGGTTCGGGATATAGGCTCCTTATACAATATTTGGTGCGAACTTTTTCACGTATAAAAGTATGGGTCAGGGGCCTCTCCGAGAGCTCGGACAGGGTTTTCAATATTGCCCTTTCGGCAGTTTCTAATCCATTTTAATGTGAACGTAATTTCAAGAATTAAGGCAATATTTACTCATATACGTTCGAGTCTTCTCGCAACATCAATTCTGTTTGCCACATCTATTCTGATACGTACGGGTCCCTTGCACATGTTTTTAACAAGCTTTTCGCTAGAAGATAGGTCTGTACTTTCAGCCAAGACACTTGGTGCCAAAAATTTGAAAATGCCAAAATTAAGGAAGTCGTGAGTATATTATAATTTGACGCCTGGCTGCGTACTTGAGCCCTGAAACGGGAATAAAGAAGGCAGGTGCTGAACATCTGTTTTTACCAAAGTGTAGGCGGTAGTTAGATCCATACGTCACATAAGTTTGATCTCGTCATCAGGCTGCGTCCTTGAGTTATGACACTTTGAGTGCAGGATACAGCAGCAGGCTGGTGCCGCATTGAAACTCATGTGACGTATAGAGCGTATAGAGCTCACTCCTGCATCCACTTTGATAAAAGCAGATGTTCAGCACCAGGCTACCTTGTTTTGCAAGGTTTTATGTTTCGTCAGACGCCGTCCTAATGAGTGGGGTCTTGGATTTAATATAATACACCAAGACTGGGTACCTTATAATGATCAAATTGACTGACTCTCAGCACACTCGAAGCGTGTAGTTTGTAGATGGATTATTTTGAAGAAGAATCAACGATCTCACACTAACGATGTTGTCATTTACCAAGTCACATTTTTACTACATGATCTTAAAAAAATTGGTCAAATCACATTGCGCGTAAAAAGTGGTCTGCCCCATCGATTACAACCACGAAAAAAAAAACAATTTCATATTTAACTTGTGTTTTTTCTATTAAATGCAAATGCGGATATATTTTACAATTGACAATTCGAAATGTCCTAGCATTCAAGATAAAAAATGTAATAAACTATGCGACTGAAACGATTAGGCGATCCAGCTATAAATATCTGATTGTCATTCTCTATCTGCATGGCATACGTAAGTTCAATCGTGTTGAATAATTTATTCGTTAAATCTTGAACAAAAAAGACTCGTAAATACATCAATTAAATGCCAAAAAAACCTTCACCTGATTTTTTATGTAAATTGAAAACTGCTTTGTTTTTCTTTTATTTATTAATAAAACAATTCATATCGAAGAATTTTTGACAATAAAATTGTAAGTAGGCATATCCTCCTCTTTATTAATTCTATATTGATGAACAATGTAATACCTTACTAAGACGTTTAGATGGTAAACGGAAGTATTAGGAACAAAAAATAAATTAAATGTGTGCACAACAATCTCCATAGTTTAGAATGGGTAGAGCACGGTTGAGTCTCGTAGAAAGAAACCATTACGTTTTTAAGTTAGACTTTGAAGAACAAAATTGGTTATAGCGATAGCCTCAGCTACGTTTCTATAACTTTGTGCAAAAAATGCACGTTTCAGATGATGACTATTCGTTCGCCCAAAAAAGTAAGTGCGAGAGTGTATTGGTGTCAAATGAACGATTACATAAGAATGAATTTTACAGGTCTCCCGCGTTTTATTCTTTTATTTAATTCTTTTGTTTATTCACACCGCATAAAACGAGGGAGACCTGTATTTAAAAAAACGTCTAGTTTAGGGTAGTAAATTACATTGGATCCTGTGCAAGTAATTCATTACATGATGACACAATTTTGTAAAACTTGCGAGTGTTTTTTTGAGCTTAATAGTACATTACAAAACTATGATATGTGTAAGTACACGAGGCCTTGCTTCATGCGAAAGTTGAGCATTCTATAGGCAATAAGCTCCCTGCGAAAATGATGAAATACATGGTAGAGAATTCTCAGTACATTTGTCGAAATTTTTTTTTATGTGAAATTAACTTTCGTGTTAGTTAGCAAAGACCCTTCTTCATAAATTCATTACTCGTAAACTCATTCGTTTGCTTTGAACAACTCGCTCTGGAAACTATTGTCTTGACGAGCGTAGAGCATCCACATCCGAACCGTGTTGTATTGTAACTATATTTAACTCTCATGTTTACCGCAATTGTATCGGGGCCAATTATGAGAAATTTCCCCTTCAGGTTGCCAGGGTTACATAGCCCTCCCATACGTTCGACTACAAGGCTGCCGCAATCATGTGTTGTTTACTCCAATTATGAAGGGGAAATTCTTAGTTGGCCGATATAACTGCGGTAAACATGAGGTAAGCCGAAAGTCATAATACGCAATATACAAATCTGTGATGAGACCGCTAGTTACGTATGGTTCGGAGTCGTAGTGTTTGACACAAAAAGACGAACAATCCCTGCACACGTTCGAAAGAAAAGTACTTCGGACAATATTTGGACCAGTATTCGATCAAAGGCAAAACCGATGGCGCAGACGATTCAATCATGAGCTTAGCCAGCTTTATGGGGAGCCAGACATAGCCAGAAACACTAAAATCAACCGTCAGAGAGAGGTGCAGGGCGTCCAAAATCCAGATGGTATGATGCAGCTCTTGCCGACTGAAAAACCGTGGGAGTATCCACCTGGGAGACGATAGCTACGGATAGGCCGGTTGGAGAAGGCCAAGACCCTTAATGGGTTGTAGTGCCGGTTAAGTAAGTAAGTAAACATGAGGTTTTTCTGTGCGTGGGTGCAACCTGACCATAGATATAGAACTTGGCTGAAACAATTAAAGATGACATCTTATAAGATGGATCGGTTCGACATTTTTCTTTTTTTATTCAACTATGTCGAAGTTTCTAGTGACTGTTATTGTCCCCGGAAAATTTTGTAGAACACTTTTTTTATTTTTGCTGCTTGCATGCCTGTAGTCGATTTTTCGAGTAGAAGAATTTCTTCATGTAGAGGGTTTTTGAAGCGATGAAATATGACGCGAATCGAAGTTCAACATAACGACGCACTTTATTTTAGAAGAAGTTCGTTGGTATGGGGCCGTTCATAATTTACATAACGCAAAAATTGATATTTTTCAGACCACTCTCCCCCTGTAACGCTACAAGAGTCAAATTTGACCCATTTTTGTTCTAACCGTAACGTTGGCCTCATACCCCCATCCCCCTCTTGTGTTACGTAATTTATGAACGGCCCCTAAAACAAGTTAAGTGTAAGAACAACATTCGATAAAATCATTCGATAGTAACCGTCTTCGTATTCGCCTCTTACACTTTACCTAGTGAAGTCAATACCGCTATAACACAAACATCGACGAGAACATGCTCTCTGGTCAACGTAGTATACGAGTCCTTAGAACAATTTAGAGCAAATCATTTATTGTATATTTCACTGTCAAACTTCAATTATTTTATATTACAACCATCGCCCCAAGGAGAGTAATAGAAGTCCAGAAGTCAAATAGAGGTCCGGAGAGTGTGAGTTTGCCATTTTTGGATTTTTTGGATGTTAAAGCAAACACGATACTGCTCAGACCCACCGATTCTGACTTCCCAAACACAAATTGGCAACTCATATTAAAAGGTCCTCTAGTTGACTCAAGTTATTTTCTACTACCCTGCTTGCTTGGTGCGTTGTTACAACAAATAGAAAAATACGGTTGGCCACCACAGCGCTGGGATCGAATCTAGTATAATCGTCATGTCTGCACTATCTCGGTTCATAGCTACTTCACTTTAGTTTAGTTACACTGTTTTGGTAACCTTATAATAACGAAGTTGGTTGCAGTTGAGATAAGAGCAACGAAGTGAAAATATGTCCAAGATTTTCGATGAATTTGTACTGAACGTATAGTTTTTCAAATTTAGTTTCCAAACCATGTTCACCTATTACGGATGAAATATGCAAACTACACTTTGCTTAGGATAATCCTAAAATGATTCGTTAATGTTACATCATCCCTTTTTTAATTTAGCTATTCGAATAGTGCCTTCATAATAAAATTTTTAGTCTGGAAACATCAACAAAAATGTAACCATTTTTCCAAGAAAATATGCCGAGGAAAAGAACGGCAATTTGGACATTTACACTGAAAATTGTTTTATTTTGCAGTAATCTTTGAGAGTCTTGACAGAAACAGTCATGCTGTGGACTTGGCTTAAACATTTCACATTGATCATACTGACATTTTGAAAAAAATCTGAAAATTACGGTAATATTGTGAACTTCTGACTTCCGAGCTTAGCAAGTTCAATTTGTAAGCGATGCAATTCGTGTGATTGAATCTGGTGGTCAAGTAGATGTCATGTACACTGATATTCGAAAGGCGTTTGATAGTGTACAGCATGATGCGTTGATTACCAAGCTTAGAGAGCTGGGAATCCATTCGTCTTTGCTAGAGTGGATAAATTCGTACCTGCGCGATCGTACACAGTACGTGAAGGTAATGGGTTGGGAGGCTAGTACTTTTGCAGTTAGATCAGGCGTACCTCAGGGGAGTCACCTTGGACCTTTTTTGTTTTTATTGTTCTTCAATGACGTCACCAAAGTCATTAGGTCGGCCGAATTTTCGCTGTACGCAGACGATTTGAAACTTCACAAAATAATTAAATCTGTTCGTGATTGTAATGCTCTTCAGAGAGACTTAATAGCTCTCCGACTATGGTGTAATTTCAATGGACTTGAGTTGAGTATAGGTAAATGTAAAGTGCTGTCGTTGTTTCGTAAACGTGACCCCTTAATGTATGAGTACAATATTGACGAGGTCGAGCTTGAGAGAGTTAGGGAGTTTCGTGATCTGGGCGTAATTATTACGGAAAACCTTAGCTTTAACAAGCATGTGAGCGTTATAGTTTCGAAAGCGTATGCTATGCTAGGATTCATGAAGAGAATTTGCAAGAAGTTTAAAAACGTAAACGCTTTGAAAAGCGTATACTGTGCTCTTGTTGTTTGGTTCCCCTACCAGGGTGAACTAATAGATGACATTGAATCCATACAGAAAAAATTTGTTATGTACGCTCTACGAAGGTCAGTTAGAAGGGATGAGAATTTTCGCCTAACTCCTTACGAAGATAGGTGTTCAACTATCGGAATCGAATCGTTGTCAAGGAGGAGAATCAATCGATGCGCTCTGTTTGTATTTGACGTATTAAGGGGGAGAATTGATGCACAGAACATTATTACTAAACTTGACGTTTGTGTTCCTCTTCGCACCTTAAGAAATTATAATTTCATTCGACTGAAGCAACATCACACCAACTATGGCTTATTTGAACCACTTACAAACATGTCAAGAATATTTAATAGATTTTTGCAATGGATTGATATTCGTATTTTGGACTCAGTGTCTCGTTACTCGTTTCGTCAACTAGTGAACACACTGGAACTACCATCCCACAACATGTCCATGTATTATGAGTTTTAGTTTAATGTTAATTGTGATGTATATCAATTTTTGATTGTAATTTTATAATTGGTTGTAATTATTATCAGCTAGCTTTAAGTAGCCGTTGATAAATAAACAAATAATAATAATAATTTAACCCAAACCCCGTAATATTCGCGTAATATTACCGATGATAATAAATTACCGGCAGTTTCCATCTCTGGTTCTTATCATATGAAAAAAGAATATTTGGCAGTACAGTACTATCTATGGTGATATGAAGAGAGTATTAACTAATCGGCAGAGTTGTCTGTATTTTATGATTTAAAGAAATTCTTATAAAAATTTCGGGCGAGTACAAACATCTATAAGAAAATTCAGGCGAGTATCGAGCGGGAGTAAAAAACTCGGGCGGGCATAAAAAAACTGTGGTGGGCGTAAAAAAAACTCGAGCGGGCATAATTTTTTTTAAATTCTGGCGGACATCGGCCGGATATAAAAAAAATCGGGCCTTGGGCGGGCGGGCATTTTTTATTAAAAATAAAATCGGGCACGGGCCGCGTGCGCACGAAAATTAGGTCCGCCCGCTCCTCTACTTTGAACTTACATACGTAGTAGCACCTATCATTGAACGGCCCCCAAATATTGAACAGATTTAAGTCAATCTTTTGGTTAAATAAATCTTATCTAAAAATATTGGGACATAAACGATTCCTCGTGAGATACAGAAGAAAATAGGAAAATTATGACATTTCTTTGGTGAAGACCAGAAAAATTGAGAAAAATACAAACGAAATTAAGTTTTAAATTACTACAGAAACTTTTATACTGCAATGATACCATATGAAGGGTTATTTCTTCATAGAATTTCAGAAGGAATCCGAATAGGAACTTGTATTTGAACTTAGGTTTCGAAATTTTCATTTTTTTCACATTTTGTGGGAAAATCGCCTTCTGCAAAGATCACAAACTGTAAATAATTTGTAAATTTTTGTAACCTTTGGCTTCAAATCACATTAAAATTATTTTAACGTGTACCCACTCGGTAAGTTGATTTACACAGTGTGCGATGCGATAGGTAAATGGTTCATAACGTACGTGCAGTCAGAGTAGTCGGTAAATCTTATGCGACGTGTTTGTTTTGATATAGTAAAAGTTTGTGATTCTCAAATTTCTTAAATTTGTGGTATTTTACGGAAACGATTGTCCTGCCTATGACATTAGTCAATTCTCGGCAAAACATGTGTTCCCTAAAGCCGCCTATAAGTTCTCAATAAAGATGAAAAACTTGAATTAAATCTCGATACTAAACAAAAATTTAACCGACAACTAAAGTCATTTCATAGAAACATGAATGAATTGGCACGCGGCAACTTTGATTCGTTCGTAGAGTGAACATAACAAAATTTGAAACTTGAATTGATTTTTATGAAATAAGATGTTTTGTAGATTTCAACTTACCTTGTGGGTTACACGTTAAAACATAGTACAGAGGAACACTGTTTATGAGTAATATTACAAGTGTGCGTTACGGTAACTCGCCCCTCCGGGGCTCGTTACCGTAAACATCGCACACCTGTAATATTACTCATAACAGTGTTCCTCTGTAATATACTATTTTCCGCCGAAAAACATCGTATTTTTCTTTTTCGAAGAGCTTCAAACAATATCTTGTGGTCCCAAAGATCAAGAAACAACACTTCTTGTACTTACTGGTACTCAAAGAATAACCAAATTCGATATCTCAAGCGCATATTCGTGAAACAATTTTTTACAGTTATTATACAGTTATATTCTCTCTAAAATGACACACTATGACAAATTTCCGATATTATGGCTGCTCATTGAATTATTATAAAGGAAGGCCGATGAACGAATTTCGTTTGTTGTAACATTTGTGTAAAATGTTCAATGGACGAAAACTCATCGCAAATGAATGACAAAATTTTGCGATGCACTCATTATCGTACGAATCAATGCAAAATAGAGTGAAAACACTTGTTACGAGCCTGTTTAGAAATTACTTTAGTTACGAGCCCCTATTGTATTTTCCTAATTGTTCTCGAAAAAGAACAAAAGGAAGGCTCGTAACTAGCAGGGGCGCGTAATCGGCGCACTTACCGTATGCGCAATCATATTTCTATTTTTATTGTTATTTTCAAATGTTATTATTTTCAATTACTATCGTTTATGTTAAATTCAATAGTTTTGCGCGTTAATGTAGTCGTCATTCACAAAACCAAAATTTAGCCGTTTATGTTACAACATGTTTTCAAAATGAATTTCAATATAAAAATTCGTTCATTGGCCTTCCTCTATAATAATTCAATGTGGCAGCTTTAAATTTTAAGTAAAAGGACACTTCGGCAATTTGAATAGTTGCAATGAAAATCCATCCATTCATAAAACTTAATTTAATTTTTAAATTTCTTTCGATGCTTTTTCCAAATATTGTAATATTCTTCGTCATGGTTTTAAAATCAAGCCCTACTTTGTAACCATTTTTCTAGAACTGAGTAAAAGATCCCGAAATTATAGTTAGTTCAGGAACTAGATTGGTCTTTCTTTTAGTGGCTGAACTTATTGGATCTTGGATCTGAAGTACGCAGCCTTCATAAAATTGTAGCAAGTGGAAGTTTGCATTTCAAGCTGGGCAGCCTGGTGCCAAAACACTTCCCATAACAATGTTGGATGGGTGAACTAGTACGTAGCCACGCATTCGGCTCCAACTCGGCACCAGGCTGCGTACTTGATTTGTACGAGTAGCCTTATAGATGGCAGCCTGGTGCCGAAAATATGTTAATGTCATCGTTACGGCAGTAACAAATACTGTACGTCATATGAATTTCAACTCGGCACCAGGCTGCGTACTCAAGATTTTTGAATGTTTATATAGAGGGCAGCAGCAGCTTGGTGCCAAGTTGAATTTTATTCGACGTATAGTATTCGTATCGGCCGTTTCTATGAAATTTACAGATTTTCGGCACCAGGCTGCCTTCTATCAGGCTATTCATATATCTCAAGTACGCAGCCTGGTGCCGAATCAGAACCGAGTACAGATCAGAACCATCCAACATTGTTATAGGAGCTTTTTCGGCACCAGACTGCCTTCTGAAATTTGCCGGTGGGACCTGACGTTTGATTATTATGTTATTACAAATACCAATATGGGTTTATTTGTCGAGACTATTGTTAATAACCAGATACACGGTGGGCTTTAACAGATTTAAATGAAAAGTGCTTGCACATTGGGTTTCTCTCTTGATTGTCTTTCTGGGATACCGTGGTAAACAGAAACAATAAAAAGTAAAATTTTTCACTGGAGAAATTTTGAAAAAAGTGATGAAAATGAGATTTTTTCGGGTTTTTTCATACATTTTGCAGGTAAGTCTGAAAATGAAAAAATTAAAAGTAATTTTTAATGGAGAATGTGATTGCCAAATCATTTTATGACACCATACGAACATTTTTTTGTATGGGAACACAAGTGCTCGGCAAACGAATTTCGAAGAAATTGACCATTTTCGTTGACGAATTCGCGTAAAATGCAACCAACAACTCGAAATTCTTCAAAATCCGTCCGCACGACGATTTGTGTCCCCATACAAAAAAATGTTCGTATGGTGTTATAAAATGATTTGGCATTCAAATAACCCATGAAAAATGACTTTCAGTTTTTTCATTTTCAGACTTATCAAGAAAATGTATCTCATTTTCATCACTTTTTTCAAAATTTCTCCAGTGAAAAATTTTACTTTTTATGTTTCTGTTTACCACGGTATCCCAGAAAGACAATCAAGAGAGAAACCCAATGTGCAAGCACTTTTCATTTAAATCGGTTAAAACCCACCGTGGATACTGTAAGAGAATTGTGTGCCACTGTGAATGAAAGTCATTCGAAATTTTAATGCTTTATCACAAATGGTTTTTACATTCACTCAAGAATTTAAGAATTTTTATGTTTTGATTATCACTAATGGTTCTCACAATCAAACAGGAGTAACAATTTTAAAACACTTTAACTCTTACGTGTATGAAACTACGTCCCGTCCGAAGCAAAAAAGGGGTCATTCATAAAGGATGTCACGCTTGCTATAAACTCCACAAAGTCCAAAAGTCCAAAGTCCAAAAAATTACTCAACATTTTGTTTGTATTAGGGCCGATCATCGAACTCAAACTTAGAGCACTTAGGAGAGCAGAGGCCCAGGCGCGTCGACTTCAAGGTAGCGTTGGGTACTGAAGCACTCAGATTTGTTGGCTGCATACTGCAGTGTTGTTGACCGCAGTGCATAGCACCTAACAGAATCCTGTATACCTCAGCAATAGAAAAAATCGTAGTGTTCTACTCCATTTAAGGGAAATCGCCTGTGACGCTATTCGTGACTCTAACACATTTTCATACCTAGTCCTGGAAGTTTTCCTAAATTAACAACGATGGCATCAAAGTCCTCAAGAATTTCTTGAATGAGGAACACTGGCATACAAATATAAAACAGAGTACTATAACTAAAAGATAGAACTTGGGAACACGACTTCTGAACCTGAATTGAAAATACCTGAGACCGTTTTGACCTGAACTTATTAAATCAATTTCGACCTGACCTGAATTTACATGAATAGTGCTCACCTAGCAAGTGATAAAATTTCATCTTGCGATGTCTTCAGTTGTAAAGAATTTTGGAAAATCTTCAGTCTTGGGACCGGGAATATGAGGAGGCTTTAATTTTAGGATATCTTCAGGCGTCCTTATTTTTTAAGAAAAACTTAAATCTTGGGATATTAAATTTTCTAAAACTTTCTAAAATTTTCTCAAAATTCTTTACAACTGAAAATATCAAAAGACGAAAGTTTTCTCAAATTCGTTAGCGAAAGAAGCAAAAGATTAGCAAAATCATTGAAAGTTATCGCGACAATAAAGAAATATTCACGAAAAACAAGCAAATATCGAGTATGGTCGTGTGGCGTGAGTTGGGCACACACTAACAACACTACAGCCCGAACCACTCAAAAGATTTTCACTAATAGATGGTGTCATTTGTTTTTTACTGAACCGTATTTATCAATTAAACAATGGTGGCGCTACTGGATAAGAACGACTCAGCTTTTGTGTTGAACCGTTTGAACGTATGAAAAAAGGTAGATGAGTAGCGACATGTTGCCTGATGAAATCAGATGCTAGACACGGTCTATTTGGTATTCATTATTTTAGACCACTTTTTCGACCGTAGCTTCGAAAGTCTAATTGATTTTCCCCAAGTTTAATTTCGAAATCAGTTCTTCAATTATCTTTCAGGAAAAAAAAAAGATTCTGCAAATTGGATATGATTTACCCAATTTATGTAGAAAACATATGTAAAGGACCCGTACGTATCAGAATAGATGTGGCAAACAGAATAGATGTTGCAAAAAGAATCGAACGTATCTATTGCCTGAACTCTTAAGTAGATGCCCGTACGAAGCAGCGGCGCTAAAAGCCTCTCCAATCCCTTAAAATAGGCCCAGAATTTAGAAAAGACCTAGAGTCTCTGGTCTTTAGACCTAGAGACCTAGAGAGAGGCCTCTGACCCATGTTTCCATAGACAAAAAAGACACTGCACGAAAATCCTAATCATTAAACGAATATTCACGAAAAACGACCAAATATCGTGTTGGATCGCGGAGCGTGAGTTTGGCCCACACTAAGGACACTAGAGCCCGAACCGCTCAAAAAATTTCCACTAATTTACTTTTCGTGATTTTTTGATGTCAATATCTTTCATTTGAAACCTTGAAGAGCGATTTCCGTTCTAATTTCGCAGAGAAAAGAGAAAGATCTTTATTAACAATAAAAAGTTACAAAGTGAGCTGCCCACTTAGAGTAGGTTGCGAATAACACACAGCATATCGATCAATCCGAAACACAGACAAAATTTACATTACTTCTTTAGGATTTAATTAATTTTAAAACGATTATTTTAGCTATAGATATGACTGTTTATGATTTGCGTAGACTTGATTAGCACTTCCTCACAAATCTGCTTCAGAATTGTAGCATCCAAACCAATTTCACGGAAGAAGTTTAAAACGCTACTACCAACGGTTCCACGACTCCCGAACCATAAACCTCTGAAAAAATTCTACAAACCTTAAAAAGACCACGTTTTTGACCACTTTTCGACTATACCTTCAAAAGTCTTTGACCGATTTTGCCAAAATTCAATTCAATTCAAATCAATTTTTTGAAAGGGAAAAAAAGTTCTTGAAAGTCGGATAAGATCTACTCGATTTATGTGGAAAAAACACGTTTAGCCCTAGTAGAGACACAGTTTTAGGGCTCTGGCTGAGTTCAAAAGCTCAAAATGAAAACAGTTTCTTCCATGCCCAGACCTTTCCATCAAAAAAAAAAAAAAATTATCAAAATAGGAAAAGATTTACTTGAGTTATGTACGAAAGACCCAAAACCATTTAGATGTAGGGTATATGATAGGGTTCCCATAAGTCTCTTTTTAAGAGAACATGTTCTCTTTTCTGCTGAAAATCTTCTTTCGGATGAAAATATCTAGAACATCTCTTTTTGGCGCAACATGTTCTCTTTTGTTCTCTTTTTCGGCTTGTGCAGTTAAATCTCATAAATTTACAACAATTAGCCGTTAAAAATTTCGCTGCGCGGCACGAATTTAAATATGTAAAGCCAATTCGATGGCAAAAAAAATTTCGCTCGCCTTTATGCTTTCAGAAGAATTAAAAACACAAACACTCCAGTTGTAATAAAATCATTTTGCTGTTCAGAAGAACAAACATCACAACACATATTAGAGTGTAAAAGAAACGAGCTAAAGAACTTCAGAGAAAACCTAACAGAAACAACGGACGAAGAAAAGTTCTCGGAAATTTATTGGTTTGTGAGAGACCGACAATAATAACAAAAAAAATTGTTCGACTGAATCCGAGGCGAAGCCTAGGTCAACAGTCACACTAAAACGTGACTTTCCATGTTTATACCAATTCTCTTGTTTTCCAAAGATGTGAAAAAAGCCATTTTCGACCCTGGGGAAAGTGTGTAAAATATGTTTACATGCGACGACGGGGCCGAAAATGAGGGCATTTTTGCATGTTTTTTTTGGAATTTCGCCCCTTTGCATGTAAAGTTGTATGTGCACCTGTTCTGGGCGATTGTTTTTAGGCATTCTCGCGAAATTCCCTAAAATCAATCGTCCAAAACAGGTACACAAATAACTAATGCGAACGTAGAAATAAGGAGGGACCATAAATGTTGTTAGTCAGCTAATCTTACAAAATCATTTCTATTATTGAATTTCAATGCTTTTTTTCTTAAAGACAGCTGAAGCACCCTTTGATTAAAATACAGTTTACCGTTTGCAGACCATTCTATTAATTTGCAAGAAATTGCAGCCGAGTGCGATTTTTCATGATCAATTTAGTTCTCCTTTTTGCTCTTTTTGCGCTTCGAAAATCGTTCTCTTTAGTTCTCTTTTTTGATGTCGAAATGTTCTCTTTTTAAATTTTATGAGATGGGAACCCTATAATATGATCGATGCTTCCCTACTCTCCCCTTCGAATCGACTGTAGTGGTAAACGCATAGGTCCTTGTTTTGAATTTTGAAACAGTCCAGCAATCAATACGATATCTACAGCCATGCATTAATAACTTCCCGCGTTTTGTGAGATACCAATTTTTCAATATTTTAACATATACGCATACGTACTGCATGCATTAACTTGGGTATGGCACGTATAGTTCAGGTATGTAATTATTAATCTAAATTTTGTGGGATAAATTGGATTGATATCTTAAAATGCTGGAAGTTGGCATGGCTGTACTTTGAATTCAAATCAACAATTAATGTGGGGAGTGAGATTTTTTGTAGGTTAATTATTTTGTTTAGTTAGAAATCCACCTTGTAACAAGCTACCGCCCTGGGACTTTTTATTGAAATTGAAATAGCATCGACCTTTTAGTTTGCAATACATTTTCGATTTCTTGTAAAGTCATTTACTTTCGGCTCGTCTTGTTACGATTTAAATCTTCGAATCATCGGTTGATTATAAATCGGTTAGTCAAAAAAATTGAAACCAAAGCAATTAAGCAAAATTATTTGTAAAACTTACCAGGTAGGTTACTTGGCATGCCACACGGGCCCGGCGTTCGAGAGTTATCCAAAAAATCTAAATCATATTTTCGTGCCGGAGGATATGTGAGAGCAACATGTGCCCATGTCAAATTTAATAAAACACTAGATATAACTAGCACAATATGAATCACTAAAAACTGTTGCGATGCCATGGTAATTTATGAAATATTTGCGATTTATTTACAAATTGTTTAACACTAAATATTTACGTAAACATGATTTCACTAAATTTTTTACTGTACCCTAAGTTAATTTTTTTTTAGAAAACGCACATATCACGAACGTTGGATTCGATGTTACGTTAAGTTGAACATATTTTTTAATTTTTAAAAATGATTTCCAGTTTGACTAATTTCTTGATCCACTTGGTTATTATGGTAATTTTATTAAAATAAGTTCTGTTTTTTGTATGGTCTCTTCGGTGTCAAATTAATATTTATCTTTTTTATTCTTCTATGGTTTTTTAATAATTCACTTCAATGTTGTATCGGAATGTGTGTTTAACGGGCCACTTTACTTTCTCGACTGAATGTTATTGATATTCAAATCTGCAAAAAAAACAACA
Source organism: Pseudolycoriella hygida (assembly GCA_029228625.1). Taxonomy (NCBI): domain Eukaryota; kingdom Metazoa; phylum Arthropoda; class Insecta; order Diptera; family Sciaridae; genus Pseudolycoriella; species Pseudolycoriella hygida. The sequence goes on along the minus strand of CM055404.1, from coordinate 61,171,957 downwards.
AGAAAAACGAAATTTTTAATGGAATTTTGACAAAATAATTGTTGAATCAATGTATAAATTGGTTCCTCTTATCTAACTTTAATTATATGGATTTTTCTTGATATTTTATAATTCTACTTTTACTTGTTAAACTTGTTCGAGGTGTTTGTTCTGTTTTAATAACCTGTTTTTCGCTTACAGGAAGAATATATTGAATAGTAATAAGTAAAAGCAGCATTATGCGACCGCAAACCAAAATAATTAAGAAACTTCAGACGATCAAATGCGAAGAAAGAGATTTTTGAAGGGGAAAATTTTTGGGTCAGCATTTTAGCTTGTGTCAGCATAAAGCTACCCCATGCATATGGTTGTAAATACGTTAACTTTTTACACTCTACGTCCGAAGTCGGATTCTTTCCATCATTTTTATACCTGTTCGATATCCATTTATGCTCCTCACGTCCTCACTCTACATTAGACCTCATCGAGTGACTTCAAAATAAGGCTTCCTACAATGACATACTAAGCAGAGACTGGCAATTAACACAAATGCAAACATGAAATGCGAAATGTTTGGTAGTGTTGGTAAATTTATGTAAATTACGTATATTCAGCAGAATAAATCAGCGTCAATTGTGTGTGTGTGTGTTAGTGTGAGATGTCATAATACTCACGAATTACGTATTTTCATGTTTGCTTCAGCTGATAGCTCCGTGAACCCAGTCTATGGCTAATTCCATCGGCACCGTCACCTAGGTAACGAATTTCATCTCTTTAACTCTTTCAATGTGATTAATATTGACATTTGACAAAACACATTCGTTCTCCAGATATGATTTACCGATGAAATTAGCCCTATACCGTCGTTCTCATAACAAAGTGACGCAACTGCGACAAATTATATTCGATTTTTTGCAGTTGCGTCTTTTTCGTCATGAAACCAACGATATGTATTATGTCATTGGCTTCCTGCTAAAAGACTACATGAATGTAACAAACCGCTATGATTCCTTCGGCCACCGCCGTAAAATAGGTGCTGTTTCACTGTCTATCTGTCAGTGTTCATCACAGCTATTTTGCGTTATACCATTGCTTCGGTTTATGCCACTCGACAGTCGGTCGACAATATAGATCAAGAAAATAGTTCACCATAAAAACAGCTGGGGTGCCGAAAAAAGTCGGTCATAAAACATATTGTATGTGAGAGCTTTTTTTGTGAATTATTCATTTCATATTTTATGACTACTCATTTGGTCCGCTTAATTTAAAACTGAGAACGAATAGATCGCAAAAAACAAACGGAGCAGACCTCGAGGCAAAACTCAACCTAAACTGTCACAAATATACAAAAAGTGAAACATTTTTAAGAACTACGATTTGTCTGTGGAATCGTCTACCTTTCTTTAATGACTAGGAGTGCATACAGCAATTATTCGTTAAGTTAACTTTGACCGGTCTACCGGTCTTTCCATACAAATCACATGGATGGACCTGTCAAAATGTTCACCAGTGAACTTGACTTGCAATTGCTGTACGGCCCCAGACCAGACTGGCTTTACGTAACCATCAGCTGAAGCTAAAATGAATACGCAATTTCTGTATAGTATATATTATGCACATCGCACACCAACACATGCACAGTTAACGCTGATTTGATGTGTTGAAAATACGTAATCCACTTAAATTTTACGTAATCCACTAAAATTTTATGTAATTTCCCAGCACTACTAAACATTTCACATTTCATTTTTGCTTTAATTTGTGCTAATTTTTTTATCGAAGGCTGCAGTCTATATTCAAAGTATGTCAAAGAAAAGAGCCTTCCCTAGCAATGCCATCAGATAAAATAGTAACGCAATACAAATTTGATAGGAAATTCAACATAAAAATTCCTTCCAAACAAGATTCGTTAAGCGGGGACTTAAAACCCGAAGGGATAGTAATATAAACAGACGATTCAGAAATTGAAAACTTAGCTGGGGCAGGAATATTTTGCGACAATCCTAAAATCAAGAAATCTATTCCATTGGGGGAATATTCATCTATTTTCTTGCCGGAAATTAGAGCAATTATAGAAAGCTGCAGCTACGCAGCAGAGGAGGTTCTAGATGAAAGGAAAATTTCAATCTGCACGGATAGCCAAGCAGCGATATAAGCGCTATCAGCATATAGCTTTGGTTCGGCGCTAACGTTAGAATGTTGGGAAAAGCTCAATCGAGTAGCTTCAACGAAAGGCATCGTTCTGATCTGGGTACCGGGACATAGTGGGATTGTAGGAAATGAGATAGCACATGATCTAGCCAGACGAGGGGCACGACTCAAGCCAATTGGTGCAGAACCATCGACGCCTACACATACTCGAGGAGAATTATAAACACCATAAGAGATAAAAGGTTCATGGAATATTGGCATAATATCCCTGCATGTCGCCAAGCCAACAACTGTATCAAAATCAGCAAGAAAAATTCCAAATTTCTAATAAATATTAGTCGCACAAGACTTAAAACTTATATCGGTATTACAACAGGTCACTTCGGTTTCAACAAGTACTTGTACCACAATATTGGCAAACGTTCGAACCCTGGCTGCGATCTATGCGGCCATCACACGGAGTCAGCTGAACATTATTTGGGCAACTGCCCAGTTTTTATCACGTACAGAAGAATACATTTAGGCAACTATACAGTCAGATACGACCCAATAAAATCTCTTCACCCAAAACACATCCTGAACTACATTACTAGTACAGGCAGGTTCGAAGCTTAAATAAGCGTTCGACATGATTGCCAGCACAATGGGACCATGGATTTACCACGGTAAACGGCAACACATTAAAAAAATGTTAATGGACTAGACTGTGATTGAAAAACATTAGAAGCATTGGCTTAGTCAAGGGAACATCATGGACAAAAAAATGAACCATTGAAATGGGTATAGGAAAGTCAGAACTATAAGACGTTTCGTTTGAGGGACATCTCAGTGATTTCGCTGGGGAAACCCCCCAGTTATCTCGCTGAGGAGATCTCCCAGAGGTCTCGTTTGGGACACTTTCCAGAGATTTCGCTGGAGAAACCTCTCAGAGGCTAACCTGGAGGGACTCCCAAAGGTTTTGCTGGGGAGACCTCCTTAGGGTAGCGCCAGGGAGTGACCGAGGAGTGGTGCAAACGGACTGACAGACAGGAAGAGTGAAACCATAAAGTATTGCCACACAGTAAAAGGGTTAGGTTGCTGACTTTTCACAATTTAACGAATTGCGTATTCGTTAAACAAACTTTCGAGTCATTTAGATTAATGCTTGCAAAAATGTGAACTGTCAAATTTGCGATATTTTTTTAGAGCAGAATCCTGCGTAAGTAAAAAATTATTCAAAATTATAGCTCATGTACAGTTAGAGGATGACTCCTACACGAATAATAGATGAATCAGAATCCAAAATGTTTGAGTATGAAGGTCGAATGATGTTATTTCAGTGCAAATTTGTACCTTTATACTTAAACTTTTTGAATTCTGATTCATCTGTTATTTGAGTGAGAGTCATCCTTTAACAGTACATGAGCTATAACTTTGAATAATTTGTTATTTACGCAGGATTATGTTTCTAAAAAACATCCCACATTTAATAGTTCACATTTTTGCGACGTGCTCTTAGGGTGAGTTAACTGTTTCTTGTTTAATTTTGAATTATATTTTTCGGAGCAAAAGTTTTTCATGACCATCGCAGGTGCTGCTACAAATGTGTAGTCATCGACCCAGATTTTTATTTTATCTACACGAATAATTTGTCCTTTGCGTCTGACACAAAAAAAATTTTATATAAAAATATATATATATAAATATATAAATATATAAATATATAATATATATATATATATATATATATATATATAATATATAATATAATATATAAATATATAATATATATATAAATATATATATAAAATATATATATATATATATATATAAAATATAGGGGTGTACTAAAACGCCAAAAAGCTCAAAATCGCTTTTTTGAAAACGATAAAAAATTGGTGATGCCATTAATTTGTCCTAAATTCTAGACACTTTCAAATCTGTACTGACACTTCGATAGTGTAAAAGTGTGTTACTAGATTTTAAAGTGTTTTGTACTAAAAAGTTTAGTACAGTGAAAATGTTTCCTCAATTTGTCCTTTCAAAATATACTTTCAAAATTTTCAAAACATTTCCTCAAACAAGACCATAAAGGATTATTTTTTTGGACTGGTACTAAAGCCTCTATTTAAATATGACCACAGGAGCGTTCAGACTCTTGTATGTTCTAATTAAAAAATATTTCCTTTGCGTATGTAAAATCAGAAAATTGAATAATGGCGTAGATTTCTTTGTAATCTTGTTTGAGGAAATGTTTTGAAAATTTTGAATGTATATTCTGAAAGGACAAAGGAGGACAAATTTTTACTGCACTAAACTTTTTAGTACAAAACACTTTAAAATCTTGTAACACACTTTTACACTATCGAAGTGTCGGTACGCTAATTTGAAAGTGTCATGAATTTAGGACAAATTAATGGCGTCCCAATTTTGCTCAAATTTTTATCGTTTTCAAAAAAGCGATTTTGAGCTTTTTGACGTTTTAGTACACCTCTATATATCATACTCCAAGGTAGGACAAATTTTTTATTTGTGTCGGACGCATAGGACAAATTATTTGTGTAGATAAAATAAAAATTTGGGCCGACGACTACACATTTGTAGCAGCACCATCGCGTACCGCTACTACTACAGGTTCCACATAAGGCATGTGCATAGAGTCGTTGTGTTCTCCTCTGTAACGCATAACATTTGTATATTGATAATATCAAGTCACTTGAATGTGTGATATTTGCATACAAGTGCTCAGAAGCTTCGGCAGTTCTTAACCGATATGAGACCTAACTTTTTCGATTACTTTACAGGGAAGTAAGATTTTTAAAATGAAATGTAATTCACCTTCAAAATCCCCTTGAGACAACAAGCCTTCAACTCCAATGAAGTACGACCAGAAATGGTGTCAACACATTACCCTGTAAGGTGTAAATGAAATCCATATAACTTGTCAATCACACAATGAACAGTTTTTCAAAATCTTGAACACCGCACCGCGCATTTAAAACTTAATAGGGAGTGGGCTCGAACCATTAAAATAAAATATTTCAAATATTTAAATATGAAAATTAACAAGCATTTAGAAAAAAACTAAAAGAATAAATTTGTATTTACTCTTTGGAAATTCGCTTATTGCAACAACACTTTAATGTAACAGTATTGCAATTGAATTTTGTAAGAAAAATATTATTCGGAGCATCAACCGTGAAGAGATTACTGCAAATATGTTAATCGCCCCATGAAGAGAATTAATTCGCTTTTAAAAGTAACATCATTTTTCCTAATTACCTTGTTCGTAATTATTTCAAATTATTGAACGTTTTTAAATGGGGGATATGATGTGTACACTGCACATAAGTCTACGATTTCTCGGTAAAGCAACTGCAGATATTTAAATCGAAATTTCATGAAACTTGTGATTTTCAAGTCAAAAAACTGTTTATGAATTCGAAAACCATCCGCACGTCGTTTGAGTATGCCTGCGATGTCTGCGCATGAAAACAAATTGATTTCATTCACATTATCCAATAATCAAACGATACTACAGGTTTTTATTTCCAGAGGCAATTTACCGCAACATATGTAAGTTTTACAAAAGTATGTTTGGCCAACGAATTATTGTAGTTACGCCAAAAATTTCTTTTAAAAGAGAAAGCTTTTTTCAGTAAAATTTCATATATAATTTTTTTAAATGAAGTGAACCAATACAAATTTTGGAATGGCGTTAAAATAAACGTCTTCATAATCAGATATGTAAAAATGATCGCTCAAAGCAACAGGTAATACACATTAAATGTAAGAATATCACAATTATTTTATATACACCTATGTCGTAAACGAAATATCCCAACATAACAAGGAATTGACTAAAAAATGTGATTTTCATCAAACATTTGCACATACTCTCAAGACTCTCGAATCAAATGCTTGATGATGACGCTGATATGTTGAAAAGTTTAATTACGACCGTATTTTGCTGCATATCAACATCAAGCATTTGAAAATTCCATGAATAGGCATTCCGTTTTATATTTCTATTTTTTTTCTGTATATTACTCTGCAAATTTCTCGTAAACCAGAGGTAACAACGTTAACATTGGATTAATTATGCTTGCGTTGAAAAGTAATCTGGTTATGAACAGTTCGTTTTCTGCAGCAGTTTTGAATTAAGTTTTATGATTACAACATTTTCATTTAACTGATGCAGTTCCGGTGTTACATAAAAGTAGTAATTCCAAGTAGGAAGATTTTTTATTATTCATTAAATAAAGAGTTGTATGGTTTAATGGTCAAGAGGTTAGTATCCGATTTTAATTTTATCGATATTTAAGGGCAATAATCGAAATATTTGAATATTTACATTAGAGTTTGATGTGACAACAGCGCAAGCAAAGATTTTCGGGTCAAATGGAAACGTTGTATTACGATATCATTTCTTTATGTATCTTTCGCCCAAAATGTGCCATTTTTCGCACTGCAAACTAGACTTAATTTGACGTTTTTGGTCAAAATTTGAAGTCGACTAATAAAACCATATGTGACGAGCAGTGAGATTTGCGATGCTATTAATTCCATTAAATCGAAGGCCGTAGGACTTGATGACATTTCCATTACATTTGTTAAAATTACGCCAGTGTGCCAGTGTTGACACATATAATTAATTTTTGCTTAACCTCTTCAAAAGTTCCGAAAGGCTGGAAAATAACTAAGATTTTGCCAAATCATAAAAAAACGAGAACGAGGGAATTAAATGACTTTAGGCCACTTAGCATTCTTCCTTGCCTGTCGAAAGTTTTAGAGATTCTGGCGAAAGAACAATTAACTGAATATCTGACGCGCCACGCTTTGCTTGACAATTATCAATCTAGCTTTCGGGCGAAGCATAGCACCGAGTCAGTCTTATTACGAGTATCTGATCATATAAGAAAGGCGTTCGAGAGGAAAAAACTGACTGTAATGCTGTTGTTAGATTTTACAAAAGCTTTTGATACAATCCAGCACAGTAAACTTCTCGATAAAATACTCCTTGAGTTTAACTTTTCAACATCCGCAATTGAGTTTGTGCGAGACTATCTTGCAGATCGGATGCAATGCGTTGAAATCGATGGTTACATCTCTGAATGCATCCCTGTTAGTGAAGGTGTCCCTCAGGGCTCTGTTCTCGGCCCACTAATATTTTCGCTCTACATTAACAACTTACCGCGATCGTTGAAAAATATGCTTCATCACATGTTCGCAGATGATGTCCAACTTTTCTACTCATTCCTTGAAACGGATGTTAGCGATGCATTCACCAAAATGAGGACCGATATGTCTGCGGTGTGTGCTTGGGCTAAAGAAAATGGACTGTTACTGAATGCGGGTAGAACTCAGGCAATCGTATTTGCGAACAATGCCGTCAGATCTGTACTACCGGATATTTACATTGATGATACATTGGTCAATTACTTCAGAAATGTTTGTAATCTAGGCGTAAATATGGATTCTAGTCGTACTTTTGATGTTCATGCGAGGGAAATAAGTGCAAAGGTGTATTCTTCTAATCTCAAAGCTGAATCGGTGAAAGTATTGGAGGGGGCTTTTGCAGCATGCATTCGATTTGTTTTTTCGATCCGAAGATATGACAGTGTCGATGCATTTTTGAATCGTATCTTAGGATGTCCTATTATTGAGTACTTGAAATATCGCTCGCTGGCTCTTGTTTTTAAGATCATTATGAAAGAAGTACCGGAGTACTTACCAAAGTTCGTACAACAATCAACTAGGTCGAAACATCTGATCATCCCACTACATGTTACGAGTCAGTACAACAAATCATTCTTTGTTAATGCAGTTGTAAGGTTTAACATGTTGCCGAACTCTATCAAAAGCTCAGCGACTCTTAAGTCATTCAAAAACTCTTGTTTTGAGCACATTATCAGAAGGAATTCGTGATGTCAGTGATAACGACATATTGGGTTTATGGAAAAATTACATTTTTATCACTCTTGTTATAATAGCGATACACAAGCATTGGTTGGTTCTGTTCTTGTTCTATCTTGTTTTTGGGAATTATATGTTGTTATTTCCATGGTTTTTCTCTATGTTCAAAATTATATTTTTGACAATGAATAAAATTGCAAGTTTTCTTAACTATTGAGGCTCAATAAATACTACAGATTATTAAAAAATTTTTCTGTTTATCTGTTAATTTTAGTGTTTTTAGTTTGATGCTTCTTTATATTTTTAGTTGTAGTTATATATGCATGCCTTTTGTACTACATCTTAGGACATTAGTATAAGTTCACACTTTTTGTCCATAATGAAATAAATGTAATGTAATGTAATATTCGTCCAGTTCGAAACGTTCGAACGGCTAATATGACAGTATTATTATGCTATAAGGTGGTAAGCCACATACATTTACTATCTCAGTTTTAAGTTTGATTTTTGTGCGAAGAAACGTGACAGCAAATTATGTGGCTTACTACCTTATATCATAATAATACTGGTCGAGTTTCATTCATAAGTTGACGTTTTTCAATGGTTGCTTCGTGAAATGTTCAAGTTTATTTTGAATAAATTGAAAAGTATAATTTTCGTGTTTTGTGCTCAAAATGGCTTTTTGTGCGAAAGATAAATAAAATTATATATCCAACATGTACTACATGTCGTTCATATGTGCTCTATTGGTGAAAAGTCCCAGGGCGTCACCAATTTCGCACAATATGACCGACACGTAGTACGTGGTGCATAAATAACTATTTCTACATTCAAAAAAGACGAATGTTAGAGTTGTCATGAATAAGCTTAACTCGTTCGATCCACATGTTCAGTTCACTGTCGAAATGAAGAAGTTGAGTAACAAGTTAGTTAAATTTTTGGATACAAAAGTTTACAACTGTGGCAACAGGATGGTATGCACCACAAACCCATAGCTCCAAACAAGTTCCCAAACTTATTCCAAACATCTAATGAAAATTATTTTAAACACAAAAACGGCATTCACTAAGCGAGTTTAAAGCTATTCTTCGTTTCTCAAAGAGAATAAGAAAATCATTCGAAATCTCAGAAAAAACAACTTTCCAGATCAAACTATCGATGAAGTGATTAAGAAAGTGTTTAGCTCAGCGTTCCAAAAACATGGCAAGTTATCCGTTTATAAATAAAACTTCTATTTGTAACAAAAACAGTCAACCAAGCGTCTCGAAGATTGTGGTTAACAAATAATCACAGATACAGATAGAAGGAGTAGGGCCGAAGGCTCATTCCACCATGATAGTTGAAAGAAAACGATACACAGGCTGACCAACAATCCTGTGTAGTATACAGAGTGCATTGTAAAAACTAAGGGAAGTGGTACATTGAAGAATCAACATGGGGGTCGTTCACAAATGATGTCAGGCCCCCCTCCCCCTGTCACGCATTTTTAAATATCATCCTAGAGCGTGACGCCCATGGTGTTTATGTGATCGTTTTAAGACCCACGAGTCTGGTGAAAGAAATAAGGAGAAGAATCCGCGGAAAACGGCACTAGTAAAACATGTGTTGAGCCGAAAAGAAATCCTTAAAAAAGTGAGGAAAAAAGGTATTTTCAAAATTACACAAAGCTAACCAGATCATTCTACACAAAAATGAAGCAGTTAACTTTATATCAGATGCGGCACACATTACCAACCTTCTACAGTCTAATCAAAAATAATTCAAAACCTCTAACTGTAAGCCTTCTTCAAAAAGTAACAGATATTTCGTGAGTTGACTTTGTCAACAAAAACAATAGCTAAGTCGCAATACTTGAACGAGATACAATCTTAAGAGTAGAAATTAGAACATTGTTGTGATATTAGACTATATTTACACGTAAGTTAGTTTATAAGTTTAATAATCTAAAATGAAACCTTGTAAATTTTTGTTATCCACTGCAGCCATAATTATCATGGTTTGTGACAAGACCGAATGCAAGGGTAAATAATGTATTCATGTTATAAACTAAGTGTCATTACGGGCTGGACGCAAGCAACACTGCACTAAGTAAATTGTACATTTATACGTTTGTAACGTATATTTAGATACTGTTGCTAAGAGGGCGCCTGATGAAAGGTAAGACCTTGTCAATCAATGCAGTTTGGTGCTGATTACGCCTAAGTGGAAGAACTAGTAAGGTGATTAGTTTAGTAACGCCATCGAAGTCGGCACCAGGCTGCTTACTTGAGACCTAAAGTAATACGTCACATAAGTTTCAATTAGGCACCAGGTTGCTGCTGTCCCCTGCATTCAAAGTGTCATAGCTCAAGGACGCAGTCTGGTGCCGAGTTAAAACTTATGTGACGTATAGATCTAACTACCGCCTACTCTTTGGTAAAAACAGATGTTCAGTACCAGGCTGTCTTCTTTATTCCCGGATTCCGGGCTCAAGTACGCAGCCAGGCGTCAAATCATAAACTAATACAATGTAATGTACTCGCTACTTCCTAAATTTTGGCATTTTCAAATTTTTGGCAGCAAGTGTCCCGGCTGAAAGTGCAGACCTATCTTCAAGCGAAACGTTTGTTAAAAAGTCAAGCCATCTCAAAAAAGTAGCTCAACTACTAGATGAAAAAACAATGATTTTATATAGCTATTGAAACACTTTTTTGAAATTGACAATTTTTTTTTAACAAATGTTACTTTGGAAAAACATCGTTTTTATCGGACGCGTTCTTCGCTGTACGCTTTGCAATGCATTTGTAGTTGTTCTCGAACATTTTGGCTGTATATTTTACATGCGAAACGTCAATTTGTGTTTTAAAAGGTTCTTTTATACGAATGTCAATGTTAATTACTATAAGTCCTTATTTACTCCTTCGTTATTCATTAATCGCAAATTAAGTTCGCCGAATTTCGCTCACAAAAATTCCTTGACATAAGGTGGACTTGAACCCAAGACACCAGTCCTCGACTTTTCCTCTGAGCTAACTTGACACATTGAGTACGCAATCTTATTTTGACACGTTGTTACTACAATGTATGCTACAACTTACTTGTATAATGAATACAACACACTCGTACAGTACAGGTATGTACATAACCTGTCTTAGACCACAAGTATTCATGAGGCGTATATTTATCAACAAAATTTGATGATCAAATTATTGAGTACATATGATCAACGGCATCTAATTAATCTAATTTTGTTTGCCCTGTAGTAATAAGAATATTTTCGGAGATAGAGCATTCCATCATTCATTATTCTAACAGTTGATCTGAGCAATAAGCTTTTGTATAAGCTTTTTGTTTCGTAATAATTCGTGACCATGTAGAATAAAAAGAAATTCAATTTTACATTGCGAAAGGCATTAACATTTCATATGCGAAATGGTTTTTAGTTTTTAGACCCGTACGAAGACACGAAGTTCTATGAAAAAGGGTCTATTCCCCTTACCACGACGTTTGTAATTGTAACCATCCGGACCCGGGAGTTGGCGGGTTTTTCGTTTTGGGGTCTTAATAAGAGAAATATGCAAAAAAAAATTCTATCCGTCTGTCGGTCTGTCAACACCTATCGAGTAAATTTCAACGTTTTCCAACATTTTTTTTTTCACTGAAAGAGATATAATCAAAAAATCTTTTATGGGATTGAATCTGGGCATTGTCGGGTCAAGCCACGCTAAAGTTTTACGTCCTTTTTATGTAACTCGTGTAAATTACTTCCGATTTCCAAAAATTGTTTTCAATCCAAAGGTTTAGGAATATCCCACAATTTATGGAAGAAAAGTTTTTTATTATAAGTTCTTGGACTCAGCCAGGGCCATAAAATTGAGTCTCTACTATGGCCTCACGTGTTTTTTCTACAAAAATCGGGTAAATCTTATCCAATTTTAGTAAATCTTTCTTTTCCTAAAAGATAATCGAAAATTGATTATGGAATTGAATTTGGACAAAATAGGCTTAGTTAGGTTGTTAGTTACATCTAATGTTCAAGACATTGAGGTTCAGTATCATATACTGAGCCCCCCGTACCTACGGGCCTGTATCTCAACAATTGAAAAATCCACCATAACATTTACATAACACAAAGCTGAGTGTCAAATCATCAACTCCAGCATCGATAAACTCTATAAGGAATTGAGCTAATAAATTTATCGGAGTGACGCGAGTCCGAATAGCCAGCTCCACTAGTATCAACTGTTCGGGCGCGATATTAATCTACCTTTGCACGAAACATTTTTGTATTCGATACATCTCTTTGATTTTATACTTGCCACGTCTTGAAAAAAATCCGAACTGGACAAAATTCGAAATCAGGAAAAAACCCGGACAAAACCCGGATAATGCATCAAGGTAAGTGCGTGCAGGCAGTGAACATTTCAGGCAAACAAGAAAAGAGAGGTTGCGGACAGCCTCGATAGCCCCGCGAAGGGATCAAGAGGAGAATATCCACCTTTCGGTGTATAAGGGTCAGAGAACCATAAACGTAAGACGTTGCCCCGTTTTGATTTAATGCAGCCCGCACATCGTGCCATCTTTCTGGATTTTGTGCTGTCAGGATCTTGTGCTTTACGGGTTGTGCCTCATAAGAAACCTTTACATAAAAAACGAAATCCGGACAAAAAATCGGATAAAATCCGGATGACGTATTACCGTAAGGGAACGTTATCCGATTTAGTAAGGGAAAAGCAGTGCCGCAGGCCGCAAGCTTTGGGGCAGAGCCTTATGCACGTAAAGCCGTCTGCTGTATGGTTACAACTCGTTTCAGGCATGGGGTTTGGAGGCAGTTTCCCGCACTTTAAACATCCTAATTTTAGGACGTTAATATATTTAATTTAAGTTCGGCTTCTTATGTCAAAGTTCAGGCTCGGAACTCACATGTCAATCTGACACCTGAACTGATTTTACCTGAAAACTCTTGACCTGAACCTTACTTGACCTGGACCTGGTTCCAAAGTTTTTACATGATCTGAAAACTGAATCGACCTAACCTGCAACCTGAATTTACCTGACCTTTTTTATAGTAATTCTAATGTTATCTAATAATTTTACCTCAGGTCAGCATTAAGGTCATATAAATTCAGATGATCAGTAATTAGCTAAGTTAGGATATATTCGAAAGTTATTGTGGATGCTAAAAAAAATGGTGGAAGAAAATTTCGCGCCGCGCGAATAGTCTACACTAATGGGGCTGGTTATTCGGACGTGCGTCCGATTAGTCGATAATAGTGCAACTGGCTATTCGGACGTGTTTCCAATTAGTCAATAATAATGGAGCTGCCTCTTCGGACGTTGCGTCCGAATAGTCGAATTTGTCTACTCGGACGTGCATCCGATTAGTCAATACTAATGGAGCTGGCTATTCGGACGCGCGTCCGAATAGTCGCAGCCTAAATTTATTGTATTCAACCTTTGTTTCTCCCTGTTTTCGTACATCTGAAATCCTAATGTTTCTCAAATGTTTACCATGTTATAAAATATAAATGAGGAACTTAACGAGTAAAAGATGATATTCTCAGGTTTTTAAAACCGACGATAGCTGTCCGATGTTGATACTAAAAACTGGTATTTCATTACAGCATCTTATTCTAAAATATTATTTTTCGATAAAGCCTTTATTTATTGTCTTTTACATATCATTAATAACAATAATAAAATTTATTTCGATTACATTAAAAGACCTTTGCGTACACGCGCTTAGAAAGTTTTTATCATAATATATTTATGCATACGGGATATATTTTCTATTCGGACCATTCGTATGTAAATTTTGTGTGTCTATTTCAGAGCTAAAAAAATTGATTTTTTCAAACTGTTTTTTTTTAGAAAAATTTCTTTACAATGCTACACAGGTTTTCGATTACCATCTCAAATTGCAATGTGTGCGTAAATAAAAATAAATAAAATAATGTTGTATGTTTCATGTTATGGTTGACGACCTCGCTTAATAAACTAGATGAGGTTGTAAGTTGTGCAGACAGTAGCTATTTACTTGTTATGGTCTAGAAGAGGTTAATGTATGAATACTCTTCCAGCAAAAACAAGACCTGTAAGTCGTTTAAACGTACTCACTTCCGATAGTTAAATTCGAGTATTTTTATTGTAAGACGAATCGTGTGCCTATTGATGCACGTCGCAACTTTACATTTTGAATTTATTAACTGTTGAGTCTGTTTACTTCTCAAACTACAATAGCTGCTGTAGAATTAAAGATATTGATTTACAATAGAAATTTTATCTATCATCGGTTTTACCCATTATAATTTAATGATAACGACAAAAACAAGTTAGTTTTTATTTTCGAGACATTAAAAATCCAGAAAAAGTAGCGTGTAGATAAAGCATATGCAAGGGACCCGTGGCAAACAGAATAAATTATGCAAACATAACCAAAGACCCGCACGTATCAGAAAAAATGTGGCAAAGAGACTCGAACGTATCTAAATATACAAAAAAGCAAACAATCCAACGTTTTCTGATCTTTTACAACTGAAAGAATATCAATCCATAGAAATTATCCAAGGTAATGTCAAATGCCCTACCGAAGTACGTCTCAGACCATTCAAATCTAGAAAAGCTTAAATTTTCCCCTAAAACCCTGAAACACGCGTTCTCTCAAATTTTATTCTCTACAACTTTGCTTTTAAAAGCAACTTTCTATCTCTCACAGTTCTGGAGATTCGGGTCATCCTGCCCAATTATGGAAGTGGAAATCGTAAAAGAAATAATCCTTCAATCGAAGGCGTAGTTCAGAATACACGTTAAGCATGTGGTCCCTAGCGTGGTTAATCCACAGTTACTCAGTGTAACACCCCGGCAGTCGAACCAGACACTAACCAGTGCCATTGGGATTATTATTATGGAAGTGACCATATACTAGAATTGGACCATATTTTTCCAAAACCCTGAAACACTTGTTCGCTTAAATTTAATTCTCTACAACTTTGCCTTTGACAGTAAATCTCCATATTACATAGTTAAGGAAATATGGACGAAAAACTGTTTTCGTGTATGGCCAAGAAACTCAATTTTGTCCATTCCATTAGTCCCAGACCCCTGACCCGATTCCCACAAAAATTTTTTCCCAGTTTTGTGACATCAAATGCTTTCATTTGACGCCGAAATGAAGAATTTCTGTGGTATAATTGCTGAGATATTTGCGCAAAAGTTTCATCAACCCTCGAAAATTTCATGTCCTACCTCCACTTCTTCGACCATATCTCCGGAACTACTTGGCCGATTTTGCTCATCTTCGATCGGTTGAGCCGTTTGGAAAAAAAGTGGAGACGGACGGAGAGACAGACGGACATTTTTTTATGGCTGATTCGTCATCTCTAGACGTCAATAGATGCATCCCCCCAACTCCCACCTCGATCTACCTCATGTTACAATAAAATTGTTTGTCGTAAACGTATAGGACCTTTGTACTTCGTACGGGTCCAAAAAGACTCGAACTCTTAGTAAATAATACCTTTCTTAATTTAATGTGAACGTAATTTCATATATTGGAAATTGCCGAAAGGGCAATACTCGAACATACGCATCAGAATATATGTGGCAAGAATTAAGATTTTGTCAGATATTGCCGACCATTTCTGATCTGTGCACACAGGTCTCGAACAGACATGATCGACAAGACAGTCATCACTACAATCTTTCCTTCCGGGACCTCTTTTCCATCTGAATGCAGGTCTCAATTGACAAGTTCGTGAAGTGGTGCTCCTACAATAATTTTGAATTAAATGCTGATAAATGCAAAATAATTTCTTTATCTCGTAAGCGTTCACCCATTTCGGCTAACTACCAAACGAATGGTCGCTTGATTAATCGTGTTCATAGCACCAAGGACATCGGAGTTACGTATAATGACAAGTTTTGTTTTATTGATCATTATGAGCGGGCCTCAATGAAAGCTACTTCGATGCTATCATTTCTTAAGCGCCAGTGCTACGGAAGATTCAACGTCAACGCTGCAAAAATGCTTTTTTCAGCCGTTGTTCGCTCACATATTGGCTTCGCTAGTACGATCTGGGCACCTCATTATGCTGTTCACATCCAGTGGTTAGAGAGTGTTCAGCGACAATTTGTTCTATACGCTAACCGTGATAGACACATCGACAGTGACAATGAAAGTTATCGTTTACGTCCATATGCCGACAGATGTGCCGAACTCAGCCTTAAATCACTTCTACGACGCCGCACCGACGCAGCAGTTTTTTTCATTCACGATATTCTGACTATTCACGACTCTCAAATGTAACTCTAAGTCACGTCGACTTGCAAAAACAGCTAGTCTAGCCGACTAGTTTCCGCTAATCATTTTTGTTTCAGGTGGACCATTAGCTGCACGAGACGTTGGTGCTTGATAGAATATCGGGCTATTTTCTATTTTCTTCTAATAATTGATTCCTGTTTTATGATAACTTAGAATTGTATAATTGTTAATAATGACGATGAGCAGAGGTGGCTACTGACTCCGACAGTTCGACTGGGTCGGCAGCTCACTTCCGGTTCTGCTCGTAATTTATGTTTTTTGTCATACTTATTTGTATTCAGTCAGGGGGCTTCGGCCATTGATGAAATAAATAAATTGAATTCGAAGTTTCTCCGCAATAAGATTATTCTGAATGATGGCTCGAGAGTATTACGTACATTTTCTATGATTCGGATAACCGGTACCAACTGTGATTATTCACAGTTTTCACCGTTTAACTTCGCCTGCCGGTTATTCAACCTTGCTGTTGCGCATGTAGATCCGACGCTTCCATCTCTCGAATTCAGGAATAAAGTACATGGACTTGATGATTCGATTTTTGGCTCATTTGGTTTGGTTGGATAGTGTTTGCTTGGTGCTTCCTTTCCAATTCTATGACAACCGAAACCGGAAGCACTAACCCGGTGATTAACTTTTTTATATTTTTCAAATGTTTTAAAAATGAAAATAAGATCTATTTTCATGTGGCCGATACTCTATTTGACGACGCCTACGGCTCAACTTGACGACTCCTTCTTGGTGGACTTAATTATTATACTTGATGTCGTTTATTTATTTATTTATCTTATTTATTTCACCTTTGACGCAGCTTTTCGCTAAATACTTTTTATTTTTTATTTTTGCTTTAAATTTTATGACCAAGCTCTTTGAGTGCATTTTATTTTCAATTTTAATTTTGACTACATAGTTTTTCTTTCTCTTTGTTATTATTATTGTTTGTTTTGACTTCTTTCTGTTTTGTGATTTTTATTTTTTTATTTTGTGATTTTTGTCTGTGATAATGTTATTGTACTTTAAGAGTACTATTTGTAACGTTTTCATGGTTTTTTAACGAGGGTTATGACAATAGTCATAGCCACTCTTTTTCCATGTTAGCTTGAGAAAAGTAGACAATAAAATCAATATTCAACACCGGCTGGACAGTTGAGCACCTGGCATAATGACCCGGGCTCGTTTCCGTTCATAGACGGTCAGATGGTATCCAAGTACCATGGTTGTGCTCGCTAACGATTTTTTTTAGAGACGATAACGCTAACGCTAGTTTCAAAAAATATTAGCGCCGCTAGAGTGATTCGCCAATCTAAAAAAAATTAGCGCGCTAGTAGCGGTTGCTAACCCTCGCTAATTACATTATCTTTTAAATTTTTAAATCGAAATTCGAACGCAAAATATTTTTGCCGAAGATCACTTGCGAACAGACAAACTATGTAGAAATAGCTATTTACAAGCTTCTGGAAATAGCATTTAAGTTTTAACTAAAAAAATTTCGAGTTCTCCAGCAACGTTGTAGTTGTACGTTGCGATTTTAACTTTGGGAAAATCATATCTGCAGATTTCATCAATATCATGTAGATTGTACTTCATTTTTGTAGTCATTATCATCGAAATAATTGGGACGTTCATTGTTTACACTGTTACAAACGTTTTATTAGATAATGTTAAGTAATACGTTAATATTTCTGAAATTGTGACGCAACGATAACAAGGCTGCAACGTTACGAATAGTAACAAAAATTGAAAACTATGGGAGAAAGTAATATTTTGAACTTTTATGATAAAATTATAACGTTACCCAACTAATTCGCAATTTACACGATAAATGTAATATACATTTGTTACGCTTATGTTAACTAAAATACACTATCATGTTAGCGAAAAACTAGCGATTAGCAAAGTTTTTCGCTAGTTGGATTTTAGCGAGCGCTAGTCGCTATTAGCGAGCAATTCCCAAAACTAGCGTCGCTATTAGCGGCTCTAGTAGCGACGCTAATGACTAGCGACGCTAGTACAACCATGCCAAGTACATAGCCCCTGCCAATCCATAGATGTGGTAAAGAGGACATATGTTACAAAAAATTCGAATTAAATGTAATTAAATATCGCCTTATGAAATTACGTCGACATTAAATTATATTGAAAATTGCCGAAAATTCAATCTTGAAAAACCCGTCCGAAGCAACTACGAAAAAAATTTCCAAAAAAATCATACAAAAAATGTCTCCTCAATTTACGGGACTAACATCGCAAAATACGTTTTTGGGCTGGGTCGACCTTAGGACCTTAGCTAAGTCTTCGGACCCATACTTTCATGGACGAAAAAGTTTGGCTTTTACGACATTTGGCTCAACAAACTTCATCATTTGAGGAACATGCATGAAAAACAACCAAATATTGTGCAGTGTAATAGCTTGAGTTGATCCAACACTAAGGACCCTACAGCCCAGATCACTGAACCAATTTTCACTTTTTTTTTCTGGAAGTCCATACCTTTCATTTAAAAGCTTGAAAGCGATTTCCGTGCTAATTTCGCAGAGATATAAGTAGAAAGGTTTCACCGACCTTCAAAGAACCACTTTTTTGACTAACTTCGAAAGTACTTGACCGATTTTGCTCAATTCGATTTAGTAAACACTTTTAATTATCTTTCAGGAAAAAAGGATTTTGTAAATCGGATATGATTTAACCGATTTACGTAAAAAAACACGTTGGGCCCTAGCAGAGACTCAGTTTTATGGCCTTGGCTGAGTCCAAAAAATTTCTTTTTCCTAAATTCCCAGGTCTTTTGAAGAAAAAAATTGTTTTAAAAATCGGAAAAGATTTACTCGAGTTATGTACAAAAGACCCAAAACCACTTAGGGAGCTTAGTGGCTATTCGTCCAAAAATGCCCATCTAATTGAAAGTTGATGGTACATCCGTTCTTTTTCTTGATCTTCGTTACTGGTCTCAATTAGATGATTTTCACATAAAAGAACATTTAGGTGAGGCGGTGGCTTCTAGTAGCAATTTCACTTCGAGCATTGAGATCCACTTTATGGCCGATTTTCGCATAAAAAACCTTTCAATCGTTTTCTTTTTTAATGTTTTATTGTTTTCTGAGATGCCAGTCATCATTTCTTTTCTAAGGATACCAAACAATCCATACTTCAATTCATACGAGAGCATTTATAGGCCGAAATTGCATTGGTCTGACACTCACACATTCGAAATTTTATAGTTTCAATATTTTATTCAGAAAAAAATTAAATTTAGCTAAGTACACCCATCTGACCGTAACCGAAATTCTCATACATTTTTCCGGTTAACCGTACAATTCGACACGCTTTGAGTCTCACATAAAAGCTAAGTACACACATATGCCGTAACCGAAATTTTGACTGAAAATATATTGGACTTCTGTCAAATTTCGGTCGAATTGTACGGTTAACCGGAAAAATGTATGAGAATTTCGGTTACGGTCAGATGTGTGTACTTAGCTAAATTTATTTTTTTTTTCTGAATAAAATATTGAAACTATAAAATTTCGAGTGTGTGAGTGTCAGACCAATGCAATTTCGGCCTATAAATGCTCTCGTATCAATTGAAGTATGGCTTGTTTGGTACCCTTAGAAAAGCAATGATGACTGGCATCTCAGAAAACAATAAAACAATAAAAAAGAAAACGGTTGAAAAGTTTTTTATGCGAAAATCGGCCATGAAGTGGGTCTCAATGCTCGAAGTGAAGTTGCTACTAGAAGCTACCGCCTCACCTAAATGTTCTTTTAGGTTAAAATCATCTAATTGAGACCAGTAACGAAGGCCAAGAAAAAAAAACGGATGTACCATCAACTTTCAATTAGCACTCTTTCAACCACACCGTGTGGTGTTTTTCCTTTCTAAGTAACCCCTTGAAATCTACTAGTTACATTTGTGTGGTAAACGCAAAGGCCATAGTACTTCGTACGGGTCCAAAAATGATAAATCTCTTGAGCACGTGCCCAAACTCGGACTGGCCGTACTACGTACATTTGGACTAGATCCAGGCCCGAACTGGCCATACTGGGCGATCGGGCGATGCCCGAAGCGCCCCACGGTCTTGGCGCCCCACACACGGTCAAGCGCCCTTCTAAAAAAATGTGTTATAAATTCGCAACCAACGTCAATTCTTGAATTTTTACGAATATTCAAATATTGCAAGAGATGTTACTTGTGTCGTTGATAAACTAGATGAATTTCTTCCTTGCCGATACATTTCATTACAGCCCGCAAATGAAGAAAAAACCAATGTCTATGCTCTAATTTTAAAAATTTTCGCCTGCGGCGCTATAGTCATTCAATTATTGTATTAATAATCTTACATACAGAGATTTTCAGCTTAAAAATTTCGCTGAAATTAGACGTTAATATATGCGAAGTGAAATACGAAAATGGAATGTAAGGAGACCAAAAACTAAAAATTTATGAAGAACGTTCAAAAAAATTTCGCTCGCTCCGCTCGCGTCTTTGCAGAAATTGTATTCAGCCTAATAATCAAATCTATGGCGCTTAAAAAATGTAACTGTGTAATGTCTAACTAAAACGGAGTTATGATAAAAGACTGTCACAACGTCAAATTTAAAGAAAAATTTAAATGAAGTACTCGAATGATTTACATTCTTAAAATTATGAAAGCTCGACATGACTATTTTTTTGGGTGATCACATGCACCTTTTAATACGCACTTCGGGTGTGTGCCCGATACTTCCGCCTTTAATCTCAATTTCGGCGCCTTTTAGTCTCATCGCCCGATGCGCCTTTTGGTAGCCAGTGCGGCCCTGACTAGATCTTATAGATCCCACACATACTCTAGCTCTAGTAATATGGCTCGTCTCTCTGATATTTGTGACATAATATTTCAACTTTGAAGATACGCAGAAAATACCTACTAAAACGACTATCGACTATTTCATTTGGGAGAGAATTCGTCGATGGTGATAAATTGAGATTAGTTTTTTGTATGCATACAAAAAACTAACCTCAATTTACCACCATCTATAAATTCTCTCTCAAATGAAACAGTCTGTACAGTGAACTCTCTCTATAACGAACAAAAAGAAATCAAAAGATTTCTACTTCTGAAAATAACATGGGAGATTGTAGGAGTACAAGGTTTGTTACTTTATCAAACAACAACTGAAACTTCCGAGTCGGGAAATCAAACATCTTCGAAAGCTTAATGCTCAAAACCGGTCGGCTAAGAACAAAGTTTGGTACAATTTAAAATAAATTTAAGCGTTTGCTTCCCTGACTCAGAAGTTTGAGTTGCATAAATTTAACGCCCTGTAATTCAAATTTAATTTACTTTGAAATGCGAAGATGCTATGAAAACTTCTCTCACCACACCGTTTACATCACTAGTTTACACTATATTACAAATTACGGTAGAAAGAGCTTTCAATTTCAATGACGAACGTATGAAAATGTCTGATTCTTTCATTTGCAATAAAAAATAGGTTCATAAATTCTTGTCATAAACATAAGGACCATGACGGCTACTTTCCCATATTAAGATGAGTAAAAGATTTATTTGCGACGGATTCCCAAGTAAAATCTTAAAAAGCAACCGCCATGGCTTCTCATGTGCAACGCATGAGGAGTTAGCCCCAAAAAATGATCTTCAAATTCTTTACTCAAGCTATTTTGTAGTTTTGACGTTTGAAGCCATTACCATTTGTTCGCTCATAACAATGGAGTCAATCGTTTTTATTATTAGGTAATGCTACAATATCCAATAGTAAATTGCTACATGTCACTGTCAAGTTTAAAGTTACTTCATGTGTGTGTTAAATTAACGAATTATCATCCTCTGAATAAGAATGCAAAATTTGCATTTCAATAAAAAGAAAAATCGAAAACCTTTATTTAATGATTTGATCGATGATCTCATAGTGTTTGTGAAAAAGTTCCACCATTATCTGATGATGTCTTCAACAAATTAAAATACGAAAATCCAATGCTTATATTTGGTATACAAATAAAAGCTTATATATGTGATTAAATATGTGCAATGTTCAGTAAAAGGATACATTCCAGTGATATAATAGACATAGACTGGAATTGTGTAAACAAATAAATGAAGCCAAGATGAAGTGTAAAAAGGGGAACTGTTTTATATATCCGTAAAAATAAAATGGATCCTAAACAAGCTAAAATTATTGTAAAATCAAATTACACATCATCCTTCACTAAAAAATGCGGTCACTAGTTTAACGTTATACTATCTTGTATTCAAAATATGTTCGAAATCTTATAAATACCAGTCTATATTAAGTCATTCATACATCCCCTGAAGTACTAGCTAACTCGTATTTCGTAAAATAAATTCGCTCTTAAGCAATTTGAACAGGCTGGAGCCAACTCCTGAGGGTCAATAGCGCATTATTCGATATAGACCCCCGGGTGCCATTAGTGTATTAATGACATTAATGTTTCACATTACTATTGGCCCCCGGGCCAAGTCATTTTCGAGGTCATTTTGTTTGTTAAATGCAAAAATGCATAATCAAAAGCAATGAAGTGATAAAAACGGATGTCCGTAGTCAATCACCTAAAAAGTGAAAATGAAAATAGTGTGCAAAACTTTACGACAGAAATGTAAGCTGAGGATGAGTGGATGTGGATAAGTTAAGTTTCTAATTTCTATATTTGTAACCGTAACTTGTCATTCAAACCAAACCGTATGGCCTAATACATACGAGAAATCTCAGAAAGGCTAAATTAATAGTAATTTTTAAGCGCATGACATATTTCTTCAGGAATTCTGCCATTTTTCGGGTTTTTTAAATAATTTTTCATTGATATGCGTTAAGGTGGGGTATACTAATTATTTGCTTTGAACCATAATTATTTGAACAGCTTCATTTTTCTAAAGTTATCATGAAAAGCCTTACAATAAATTGATCGCTTTTCAGTCGGTCTTCTGTCTCTCAAATGAGTTTAAGTTTGTTTCAATTTTTCGATTTGATAAAATAATGATAAACAGTAGGAAACAATGGTATATACACAGCAAACAAAAAAAATCAATTATGCAAAAAGCAACATTTCATGCAAAAAAAAGCATTAAACAACAAACACAATCCGCTCTTGCATTTCATCACGCTTGCTTACGTCACATGACCAAACCGCGACTTTTCCATACAAATCAGTATTCGAATAAAAATAATTGTACTTAGATACCTCTATAAGTGAGAATTCCCAAGCAAACGTTATCCAAATATCCGTTAATGTAATTTAATCTATACACAAACAAGTCGGTCCACGACTAATAGTCGATTGATAAATATTTTTTACAACAGTTTTTTTAGACAAAATTATAAAATAAAAAAAAAAACTCCACAAATTGTCTAGTAGACAAAGTAAGCAAACAGACGAATAGACGTGATCACACAACGACGTTTGAAAAGTGACTAAACATTCCTCAACTTCCACTTTTCAGTTGAAAGAATGTTGAACAACGATCATAATATTTTTACCTTTACGAAAGCGAATTGAATTCGTTGCCGATCGTTCGATATTTTTTTACTTCTTTCCGAGATGATCAGAGAGAATTTCTTGAAATATTTTGTAATTAATTGCGTATACAATGAATTTTCTGAGAGAATATTGAATTGCACTAAGCATTTTTACTGTTGGCTGTATACTTGCCATCGAAAAAGCAGTAAACATTGAGCAAAACACCTTGCACATGCCTCGTTTTTGTTGTGTCTTACGATTTAATTCATAAAAATTTTAAAAGATTATTGCAGGTGTAGTAAATGTGTTGTAGGTGTTGTAGGTGTAGTAAATGCATCAGAAGCTCGTTTTTCAGAAAAATTTTCAAGTTAAAAGCCAAATATTTGAAAAAACGCAAAATATACATGAAAACAACGAAAAAACGCAAATTTTATTTATTTAAAGCAAAAAATTGAAAAACTGAAAAAGTGAGAAAGTGAAAAAAAATGCAAGGGACCCAAGTATGTGCAATTACGTCCTCATTAAATTGGACTGGAAATTGCCGAAAGGACAAAATGGACAAAACCCGTCCAAAGCAACGGCGAAAAACATCTCCATATCCACACTGAACATTTAATAAATATTCACGAAAAACCACTAAATAACGTTTAGGGTCGAGTGGAGTGAGTTGGACCCACAATAAGGACCTTATAACCCGAACCACTCTACAGATCACGGGCGCGCGGTAGCAATGCGCCCGTGACGCAAGTCCACATACGAACAAAAAATTAAGAATTTTTTTTTTCGTAGACTGCGGAACCATATATACAGCTAAGTTTTGACTTCCCCCCTCCCCTTGCGACGCACCCCCCGGAAAATATTTTTGCGCCGAGTTCTACGAAAAATTCTAAGGTAAAGTGTATTTTCACTCATTAAAGTCGGTTCGGTTGATCCGGAGTTGCGGGAATGATTAATTATTTTAATTGTAGCTATCGCAGTTATGCATTGTACACTCTTGTCGACTCTATTAATTTAAACCTTAAAGTTTTAAAATAAATAGTGAAATGAAATTTAGAAATATATAAATCGCTAGGGAAACTTCCGAACAAATTAACCGATTTTTGAGTTTTACACCAATTTTTTCCATTAGCTCGGCTGTGTGTGACTGCGGCGGGCGGGATCAATTTTTCAGTTGGAACCAATTTTAATTGGTAGCACGACTAAGTAAAGCCATGAAACATGACGATCAGAACAAATGAAAAGAAGATCTCTAAACATTTGTGTATAAATTATTGATTTTTCAAGCTTTTGACCCATTTTTAAAATTTTTCTTGCTGTTGTCAGCTTAAATTTGTCACATTTGCCACATTTCTTTGATGGAAATACTTTTGATGAGTGCCACAACAAAATACTCCATGCAATTTGAAAATTTGAAAAAATGTGAGTCACAGATGGGAATCACATTTGCAACACATTTGTTTCAAATGTGAAACTTCCCTAACTATTATAGCACATTCCCTCCTTACTTTAGCACCAAAGACAAATCAGACGTCACATTCGTAAGGAGGAGACTCGAATGCGCTGAAAAGCGACCTCAAAGCGAATATTGACAGTTATTATGTATAAGAATGTGCCAGTCACATATCGCAAATTTGGGCGAAAAAGCAAATGTGTCCATTATGTGAATCGCACATTCTTCCTGGTCATAACTTAAAAACTCTTATTTGGAGCACATTTTGGCACATTTTCACATAACGTTTACGAATATGAAGTCCGATTTAAGATAAGTGCGATACTAACGGAAATGTGCCATTCGAAATTTCACATTTCACATATTTTCACATTTTTTTCACATAAATGTGACACATCTGTGAAACACATTTTATCACATTTTCAAATTTCATAGATTATTTTGTTGTGGCACTCATCAAAAGTATTTCCATCACAGAAATGTGGAAAAAGTGGGTCAAAAGCTTGAAAAATCAATAATTTATACACAAATGTTTAGAGATCTTCTTTTCATTTGTTCTGATCGTCATGTTTCATGGCTTTACTTAGTCGTGCTACCAATTTAACTTGGTTCCAACTGAAAAATTGATCCCGCCGCAGCCACACACAGCCAAGCTAATGGGAAAAATTAGTGTAAAACTCAAAAATCTGTTCGGAAATTTCCCTAGCGATTTATATATTTCTAAATTTAATTTCGCTATTTATTTTAAATCTTTAAGTTTTAAATTAATAAAGTCGACAAGAGTGTACAATACAAATTTGCGATAGCTACTATGAAAATAATTACCCATTCCCGCAACTCCCCGGAGATATGACCTTGAAAATGATCATTTTCAATACAAAAAGTGCATTTTCATAGAAGCCAAAGTTAATTAAAACATCCTACGTTAATTAGTTAGTCAGTTCCAGGGCCAATTGAATGAAAAACGAGCTTCGGGTGGGCATTCGACCTCATGATATTTAAAAAAGAGTGGGTACCGGCCTCGTTTGGGCGCCAGGGCTCTTAGAAAGCGCCATATAAAGCCAATATGTGTTTCTGTGTGGAATGTGTATGGTAGCACATTTTGTATGAGGCAAGGTTGGGTGCTTGAGATAGAGGTTTGGTGTCAAACGGACAGTGTTGAGTTGGGTGTGTAGTGTATCGGGGTGACCGCCGAAATGGCGGAAAATAGAAGGGGGCTCAAAAAATTTTTTTTGAAATGTTGTAGAGTAAGTTAAGGGGATCATTTTCGCCCAAGGGAGTAGTAGCCGCCGCTCTTCGGTTTGGCGGCGGGCGGCGGTGGCTCAAAAATAACTTTTGAAATGTTGTAGAGTAAGTCCATGAAAGTAGTAGCCGCCGCGCTTCGGTATCGTTTTGGACGAATTGAAAAAATACCAGCAAACGATACTTAATTTTGATTGTAGTGTGACAGGGATCTTTTTTTACAACAAAACGATAAATAATAAGTCAAGGGACCCCCAGAAAGTGACACCTAGTTTTTGGGTTTTTAGGGTTTTTTCTTATATTTTTCGGGATTTCTTTTTATTTTTTTGGAATTGAGGAAAATAAGATTTTCGATCTCCATGTAAAAGTGTTTTCATTTGAATTATTCATTGATTGAGAAACCATACATAACAATAATCCGAGGTAACAACCCGTCCGGGTCAGAGGCTACATCATTCTATTTTACTAGTTCCGCAATTTTTTGTGAGCTTCCGCTCATATGAATTCTTCCTAGAGATCCTTTCGTTACCGACGTTTTTACTGTGTCAGTGGTATATTGCACACAAACCTATTGCCATCTATGATGTACTAGGGCGGAAAGTTAGCCGTTTACTAAGTTCGGGCCCATTGTGATGGCTATTGTTCTTATTTCATTTGCTGTTTGTTAGAGGCTTCCTGTACTAGCTATATAGTTCAGGATGTCCTTCGGATGAAGACTTTTAATCAGTTCATACCTGATTATATAATTACCTTAGTGCCTCTTTTCATGATGAAAGCAGGGCAGTTACAGAGGTAATGTTAGGCTGTGTCCATGTGGTGCCCACACAGACCACATCCTGGGTCCGTTTGTTTTCCGATGGTGGTTAGGTGTTAGTTGAACACATAGTGTCCTGTCGTTACTTCTGTATATATTTTTAGTCTCGTCCTGCTTTAGAAGAAATTTAGAAGAAATTTTGAGTTCCTCCTGCAAATATTGATGCAGTTTTTGGCTTGACGGCAATTCCAATGATTTTTTAAATTGTTCCTCCGATTGTGTTTAATATACGTTTAGAGTATGAGTGAGGTATGCCTGTTTTAGGTTCCGGCCAGCACGGTGTATCTGACGCTCCGATCGTTTCCAGTTTATCTGCAATTTCGTTACCTGCAATTCCGTGATGCCCAGGTACCCAGATCAGGTTGATGTTGTACAGAGTAGCAGAGGCGCCGAGTTTGGTTTTAGAGCAGGGGGGCAAGATTTCAATTAAAATTTGACAATATCTTCCACAGGAAAATTTTTTAGAAATTCGAAACTTGAATTTGTTTTTCTTTGAAACCATACAGTTCCTGATTATCGTTACAAAACAAAAATTCAGAATATCTCGGCACTTTGGCCGATGAGACGCCAAAGTCGCTAGTCGCTAGCCGTCATAAATGTTTTTTTTTTGTTTTCTGGCAATGCAGAACCGAATTTTTTTTCTTTCATTAACGAAATAAAAATATCGAAATTAGATTGCTGAAGAATGAAACTGTTGCTTCAGAACTTTCATAACATTTAAGTTTATATTTGACTGATCTCACAGGGGAGCAGCCGACCCCTTGACCCCCGAAGTCGGTGCCACTGCAGAGCAGTCGCGCGATTAAGAGAGTTTCCCAGCATTCCAACGTTAGAGCCGACTTGAAACTATATGATTCGAGCATATTGAAAGGTTTTGGCCGTTTTGGTCACTGATAATTTCCTGAATGAGTACATGACAGCCCTCTATGATTGCTCTGACCTCCGCTAGAAAGATTGACGAATATTTACCTAATGAGATTGACTTTTCTATTTTTCGGTTGACGCAGTAACGTCCAGCTCCTGCCGAGGTAAACGCTCATCCAGATTAGGAATCCAAGACATTGCACTGTATAAGATAAGGCGGAGATATTTCACAAAGCTCAATAACAGTATTTGCGTGGTAGTAGTAGGGCTTAGAATGCCGGTTTGCCCCATCAATGTGTTTCACCGGCATACATTTTTTGGACCACATGCTAACGTGAATTCCGAACCCCGCCTAATGGTAGCTTGCATTTTAAGATTTCTTCTGGTGCTAATTCTATCTCCGTCTATAGTTTGACTCAGATATTTGTACACAGAATTCATCGAATATGGGTGACGTCATATTTATCATTCTTTTACGATTCGTTGCGGCACCAAATTCACAACTACCCATATGTGTCTAGGAACGTTACTTTCATGCTATACATTGAAGAAAACTCCTATAAGAATTTGTCCCCACACACACAAATGACGTATGGATTTTTTCGCGATTTTTGACCCCCCCCCCCTTCGTACAAACCGTGCAATTTCAAAGACCCCCTTTTAAGTCATATTGACATTTGAATAACATTAATCCACAATAAATCATCGATTTTGATTTCGCCTTCAGACAACTTTACGCTTAATTGCATCCCAAAAATTTCGCGCAAAAAATTATGAGTGCGATGGGAAAAATTTTTCTAACATCACCCAAAAGTCTCATTTTGACAAAATGCTACGGATGGCTACGGAACACGGCACTATTAAATTACTTCACCTATAAACAAAACTACAAAGGCTACAAAGCTATATGAGTTAAAATTTTTGAGAAACGGCGCTATCTATTTTTTGTACGTACGACTTTGACCCTCATCCCCCCACCGTACGCTACCGTACGAAAGGTCCAAAGTAAAAAATTTTTATTTTTCGGGCTGTTTTTCAAAATTTTCTGAAAAATTTATTTTTTTCTGTTCATAACTTCTTAAAGTGTATTTTTAGGAGGAAACTTTCTTTTAAGCGTCGCGGTAATGCAGAGGCAGTAATGCAAATATTACACGCCAAAAATTTAGTCCTCAACAATTAATGTTTTGAATAACTGTTCGTTCATTAAAATTGTCATGCAGAAATAGGCGATTTTTTGGTTCAAAAACGCGAAAACAACAAAGAAAACCTAGCCAATGTATTTACGAGGCAAAAGCAACTTGAAATCAACTTTATTGTGATTTTGGCAGCTAACCAAAACTTGACCCAGTTTCAGAGGTCCACCCTGACGAAATATTACGATAGGTGGTATTTTAACAATTAACGGGCCGTGCATCTACATGAAAGAATGTGACGTCTGACATCTCATAACCACCACCTCGAAAGTGGACAGTTTTGTTCTTTCGAATTATCAAACGCTGATATTATCGTTATCAAAACATTGAATACGAGAATGGAGATGTAGCATCAAAGATCGGTATCTCAATTTTCATTTGAGTTTCCGTTTTTTGCTAATGTTTTCTAACTCCCATATTCCCTTAGAGTGGACGAAATCACAAACAATCCCATGTCTCAAACATGTTGACGATGCCGTATCATAGCAGATCGAAAATTAAAACATATGCGAATCAGAATATGAGGGGTATTTGAAAAGTTTCCGGCCTGGACAAGAAGCCGTCGTTGTACAGTAAAATGCCTAGGGTCTTTGTAAGATTTTGAATTTTCAAACAGATTCGAATTACATATTTTTTCAAACACGCATTTGTGTAAAGTTCGTTCAGCAACCTGAAAAAATGTAGATAAACGAATTTCGTGTCGTCATAAAACATTTTCACATCACCAATAAATTGCCGATGGACATTCGAGATATTCTGGTAGAGGTTCATACGGAGTCCGCTCCTTCCTATTCCATAATTAAATTTTGGGTGAGTGCATTTAAACGGGGTCGTATTAGCACAGACGATGAACCGCGCACTGGTCGCCCTTAAACAGCAACAAATGAAGAAGTAGTTGATGAAATCCTTGATATCATACTGCGAGATCGTCGATTGAAGGAGGCTGAAATAGCTAATGCTACAGGCATTAAGAATGAATGCGCACACAACACATCATATCTTGCACGAAATTTTGGGCATGAGAAAGCTATCTACGCGATGAGTACCGCGTTTGCTGATACCAAAACAAAAACGAAACCGTGTGACTTGTTCCATGGAGTGTCTCGCTATGATAAAGCGCAATCCGAAAGATTTCTATATGTGTTACGTCACCGTTGATGAAACAGGGATTCATCACTACACACCTGAAATCAAGGAACAATCAAAACAAAATGAACTTTTCCAGACGAAACTGCTCCGAAGAAGGCAAAAACAGTTCCTACGGCCGGTAAGGTGATGGCGACCGCTTTTAGGGATTCACAAGGTGTAATACACATCGATTACTTTGAAAAGGGAAAAACAATAACTGGCGCTTACTACAGCGAATTATTAGACCGATTCGACATTGCGTTGAATGCACCGTATTCGCCAGACCTGGTCTCTTGTGACTTTTTTTTATGAAATGAATGAATGAGATTCGGCGCGAATGATGAAGTCATCGCTGCGACGGAAGCTCATTTTGCAGACCTCGACAAAAGTTACTTTTCGGATGGATTAAAAAATAGGAGCATCGATTGGAGAAGTGTGTTGAGCTTCGAGGGCATTATGTTGAAAAATAAATATATAAAATCTAACAATTTATGTCTTTTTCTTGTCCAGGCCGGAAACTTTTCAAATACCCCTCGTAGATGTGGGAAGCAGAATTGATGTTGCGTAGAGACTCGAATTATTTAAGAATTATTGGCTTAACTCTTAAGTGTATGAAATTACGTCCACATTAAATTTTATTGGAAATTGCCGAAAGGGCAATATTGAAAAACCCGTCCGAATGGTGTAAAAAAACCCTTCCAAAACATCAAAACCATTCTAAAACATAGCAAAAACTAACTTTTTGAGCTAGTGCCGACCTAGGGCCCTTATTTGGAAAGACCTCAGACCCATACTTCCATAGACAAAAGTGTTCCCTCAATTTTCCCTACAACATAGCAAAAAACAATTTTTTTGGTCCAGGGCATCGGACAAATACTTTCATGGACGAAAATATTTCCATCGACTTTCTCTACAAACCATTTTTTGTCTGGGGCCGAACTTAGGACCGATCTATCACACCAAGGACACATACTTTCATGGACAAAAAAATTTGGCTCTTTTTTCTCCACAATATTGCACACAAAACATCAGCATTAGAGGAACATGCGTGAAAAAGCACCAAATATCGTTTACACGGTGAGCTTGAAATGATTTCTAGTCAGAAGTATTTATACATGGGGTTTTTCTTCAGGAATTCATCGAGGGTAGTCGGTGCTATTCGAAAGACTAAATCCACGGGCTGAGAGTGTCATTGGGGACTATCAAGGCGGATTCAGACGAGATCGCTCAACAACTGACCAAATATTCACCCTTCGTCTGATTCTGCAAAAGGGCAAAGAATTTCAAATCCGGATGTACCATCTTTTCATCGACTTCAAACAAGCTTACGACAGGACCAAGCGTATGGAATTTTTTGAGGCGATGAAGGAGCTGAGCTTTGAAACAAAGTACATTCGTCTTGTGAAAGCGACATTGGTTGGCACCAGATGTCGTGTCAAGGTGCAAAACGATGTGTCAGATGTGTTTGCTGTTAAAGAAGGGTTGAAGCAAGGAGACACGCTATCCTGGTTACTCTTTAACTTGGCTTTGGAAATCGCAATGAGACGTGCTGGTATCTAAACCAACAAACGCTGGTGAATGGAACTGTTCAAGTTCTGGGCTTTGCAGACGACTTGGACGTCGCCAGCCGTACACATGCAGCAGCAGTTGACATTTTCACAAATCTGAAAATCCAAGCTGAGAGGATGGGCTTGATGAGAAACGAGGTTAAAACCAAGTACATGAAGACCGAACCGAATCCGGTAGCCAATCAACAAGGAGACACAATATGCATTGGAGAGTTCAACCTCGAGGTAGTGGATGAGTTCATTTATCTTGGAGCGCTGATACGGTCAGATGGTGATAATACACCTGAAATTCACAGACGTATCATGGCGGCAAGTAGATGCTATTATGGTCTAATTAAACATCTACGCTCAAAGTTAATATCGAAGAAAACGAAGTGCCATATTTATCCACACTTATCCGTCCAGTATTGATCTACGGTGCGAATCTTGGGCGATGAAGAGAAGTAATGAACAGTTGCTCCTAACGTTTGAGCGCAAGGTACTCCGCACCATATTTGGAGCGATACGCGAGGGGGAGATGTGGCGACGACGATATAACTTTGAATTGGAACGTGATTTTGGCGGTAGTGGCAGTGGTGAAAGTCCAAAGGCTGCGGTGGGCGGGGCATTTAGCACGTATGGATAAAAACAGAGCCCCCTCAAAATTATTCCGTAACGATCCAGAAGGGCGAAGAGGAGTTGGTCGTCCAAAACTTCGATGGATTGATGGCGTCGAACAAGATCTTCGCACGATCGGAATAAAAAACCTGGCAATACGCGGCGCACGACAGGCAGCGTTGGATCGGAATTCTCCAGTAGGCCAAGTCCCACAAGTGGCTGTAGCGCCGAAAAAGTAAAAGTAAGTATGTATTATATGGAAAAGACGTCATTTTCTCACTTTTTCAAAAAGTATCCCGTTCCGCAAATTTTCGTTTTTACAGAAAAATCATCGTGAGACTACCCCGATGAATTCCTGAAGAAAAACTTTTTGACTAGAAGTCATTTCAAGCTCACCGTGTGTAGTGTCGTGTAGTGTACTATCGTGAATTGAACACTTCAGTCCGTATCACTCAACTAATTTTCACTAATTTTTATTTGTGATTTCTGGAAGTCAAAAGAAATATAAGTCGAAAAGTTTCACCGTCGCTATCGCTATAGCGAAATAGCGATAGCGATAGCGAAATTCGCGCTATTTCGCTATTGTATGTTGAGCCAAGGTACCTGAATAAAAATACTTCATTTTATTGACTTAGGACTCGATGTTACACTTTGTTAAGATGGATGTTTGGTTTAAATAATATAATAAGTTGAAATATAGAAATAAAAACAACGTGTCGAGGTTCGTATAAACCAACTACATATTTTAGAATAATTAAGCTTAACACCACCCAAGTAAGAAAAAAGTCTCAAATGAAACTAAAAAAAGACCTCGCATTGGTCTCAAGTTTATGTATTTCTTGGTCTAAAAAAATCCTTATTTTGATCCATTAAAAAATTAAGTTCAGTTAAAGTACACGTTGAGGACTTCTCATTTTAGATAATTTCGATGCATTGAAAGTGTTGAGACTTTTGAGGTCACCTCTTTTCTTCTCATATTTTTATATTTTAATTTAAAAAACTATTACTGAGACCGATGAGGACTGTTGAGTGGTCTCATTTCAAGTTCTTTGGTGATTAAGTGTTCACTTAAAATAGAGAATGCTCACTGTGGAAATCAATTAATGAGACAGATGAGGACCCTCGAAAGGTCTCATTTCGATATAAGCAATATATTTTTTTTTTTTTCTCAAGATTGAGGAAACCTTCAAAAGGCACCTGGTCCTCCTGGACCCAGGTAGTGTTGGATTTTTACCAACTAAAACCTCCTTCCTTGATCGCCACGCTCTCGTCTCCCCGGAACCGCCTCACAGCATTACTTCGGGGAGGGGCTGTGCTTTCGCACCTACTTTCTCAGATCAACTGCCAGTCTTCGTTGATCGTCTCTCCATGCACTTTGTAGCTTCACCATTATCTTCGCAATTGCGTTGTCCGCTACTTTCCACACTTCTTCGTCGCGACACATTTCCGATATTATGTTGTCGGCGTTTACGTCTGGCCTGCTCGCGGCTATCAGCTCACATCGCTCCTGTTCAAAACGGGGACAGACAAACACAACGTGCTCTGCAGTTTCTTCCTCTTCAACGCATGTCACGCAGAAAGGTGATTCCGCGTGTCCAAACCTATGCAGGTACTTCCTGTAGCACCCATGACCCGACAGGAACTGCGTCAGGTGGAAGCTAACCTCTCCGTGTTCCCTATTTACCCATGTGGTTACGTCCGGGATAAGCCTATGAGTCCACCTTCCATTTTCCGCGGAGTCCCACTCTCGCTGCCATTGACTCAGTGATTCGACTCTTACTTGTGCCCTCACTGTTTTGGTGTTTTGGCCCCCCCTTTCCTTCAGTCTGTGGCATTCACTGTCTTCCATCAGCATTATGCATATAGGCATCGTTCCGGCTATCACACATACCGCTTCCGAGGAAATCGTTCTGTATGCGCTTGCTACCCTTATGCTTGACAACCTCTGGGTTTTTATCAACCTCCTACGGTTCCTCTTTGTGTCTAACGCCCTTATCCACGCTGGTGCCCCGTAGCGCAGTATCGATAGGGTAACACTTGCTAGGAGCCTCCTTTTACTGCTGCGCGGTCCAAACCCATTCGGCATTATCATGGCCAGTGCTGCATTGGCTTTCATTGCCTTTTCGCACGTATAATCTACGTGGGCATTAAAGTTTCCACGATCGTCTAACATGACTCCAAGGTGTTTTAGCTGGCGAGTGGATGTGATCTCGTTCCCCTCGATGTTCATTACAATCCGCTCAGTTTTCCGACAATTGCTCACGAGCATGATCTCGGTTTTCTGATGGGCCAGCTTCAGTTTAGCCATTGTCATCCAACTTTCTACAGTTTCCAACGCCTCTTTCGTGACGACTTCCACCTCCAACTTTGACGTTCCGATAACTATGAAAATTAGGTCGTCGGCAAAAGCAATCGTCGTAACCCATCTTGGCAGCTGCAGCCG
Source organism: Pseudolycoriella hygida (assembly GCA_029228625.1). Classification (NCBI taxonomy): domain Eukaryota; kingdom Metazoa; phylum Arthropoda; class Insecta; order Diptera; family Sciaridae; genus Pseudolycoriella; species Pseudolycoriella hygida. The sequence goes on along the minus strand of CM055404.1, from coordinate 61,136,866 downwards.
CAGCGCTGCGTCGTACATCGTATTCCACAGCGTTGGTCCTAATATGGATCCTTGTGGAACACCAGCTGTGATGTCTACCATCTTTTTCCCTTCCCTGGTATCGTACATTAGCACTCGTCGTTCGAAATAGCTTTTCATTACCCTGCAGAGGAAATCGGGGACTCTCATAGCATGCATTGCCTTAGCTATCTCCGTCCAGCTTGCGTTATTAAAGGCATTTTCAACGTCTATCTTCGTTATAACGCAGAAGCGGTTCCCTGTTCTTTTTTTCTTTCGCGCCTTGTCGGCAATCTCCATAACTCTTTCTATTGCTTCGATCGTCGATCTTCCTTTTCGAAATCCGAATTGGTCGTCTGACAGTCCGTGCTCACCCTCTGTGTTTTTGTGTAATCTGTTCCGGATCATGGCCTCCAGCAGTTTTCCCATACCATCCAGCAAACATATAGGTCTATATGATGGTTCACCTTGTGGTTTCCTTGGTTTTGGTAGTAGGACCAGTTTCTGTTTCTTCCATATATCAGGAAAATTTCCGTCGTCGAGGCACTTCTGCAATGTCAATCTGAGCATGTCCGGCTTTATGCATGCCGTCGTCTTCAAAGCTACATTGGGGATCCCATCTGGTCCTGGCGCCTTGTTATTTTTCAGCTTTTTCACAGCCGTCTGAATCTCTTCTATAGTGATCACCCGGTCCTGTCTGTCTTCAATTTCATCGTCGTAAGGAGTTTGCGGCCATGCGACCTGTTCATGCTGCGGGAATAGCCCTCTCACTATGGCTCCTAGCTTCTCAGGACAACTTTCTTTTGGCACTGAGCCAAATATACCTTTGCTTATAAACACGCAGGTAGTGTCTTCCGGGAATGTTTCCTAATGATTTTTCCATAGCAGAACGAAGAAATTTGTAATATTCAACATATGAAAAATAGCGATAGCGATAGCGTGAAACTAACGAAAAAGTCGCTATCGCTGTCGCTATTCGACAAATGAAAACGCTATCGCTATCGCTATATTGCTATTGCGCTATAATTTTGCGCTATTTCGCAATAGCGTGGCAGCCTTGCAAAAAACGACGTTTTTGACCATTTTTTCGGCCACAACTTCGAAAGTTTTCCACCGATTTTGAACGAATTCAATCCCGTAATTCATTATCTTTCAGGAAAAAGATTTTTAAAATCGGATAAGATTTACCCGATTTATGTAGAAAAAACACGTTGGGCCCTAGTAGAGACTCAGTTTTAGAGCTTTGGCTGAGTCCAAGATGTCAGGCATGCCCAGACCTTTCAAACAAATAAAAATGTATGTACAACGAAAAAGATTTACTTGAGTTATGATACCAAAAACCACTTGAACGTACCCTTGGGCCGACAGTGCCCAGATTCAATCCCATAAAAATTTTTCGATTACCTTTTAGGTAAAAAACGTTTTTGAAAATCGGTTGAGTTTTACTCGAGTTATCGTGTTGACGGACAAAAAGGGCCATAATCGATGTTCTCCCCACACAATCAACCCCCCCCCCCCCTTAGATCGACAAGTTTCAAACTTCGTGGCAAACGCAATAAGCCCATTTTCGAAGCACTACGTTCTTCGTACGGGTCTAAAAACGTAGTCTGTAGTATTCACCCAAAAAAGCAACGAAAAAACCGCCGAAAATTCAAAAAAGATTTGAAATTTTTTAGTTGGGTCAGCGAACATCGCACACGCGATCATTCGTTCACCAAGACCTCTCGCGCACACTGTAAAAAATTTGTTTCATCCGTTTCATCATGAATGTCATAAAAATTTCCACTTTTAAAGTCAACTCAGTCAACAAGCAAATTTGATTAATTTAGATTTATTTTCTTTTACTTGAAGCTCAGAAATGTCTGAGTCACATGAGGATATCCTTGCAAGCTTTCAGGTAAAATGCAATCGTGTTGAATGAGTTTTGTTAATCGATTTATTTCATGTTTTGATATCCTAAGGTTATGTTGTCTAGCAATGACTGACACATTTTCGTTGTCTTTATTCTTCAAACAAATAAATAATGTTTGTTGCAGAGTATCACTGGAATCGATCTCCCCGAGGCTATTTTACATCTGGAGGAAACCAATTGGGACCTATTGGTATGTAAACGATTTTCATTGCTTTTCCTTTGTTTCGAATAAATGCGCTTCAGTTAAAACGACACAGCCAGAATTTCTTAATTGAAACTTTATTTTCTGTATTCTACAGACTGCCATTCATAGAGTACTGCCTCAAGAAAACATCGAACAAGAATTTTCTACGTTTAATGCATCCACTGCTAATCGAAATACTGTGGTCGAAGGACTCAACAATCTTGATGTTGAAACAAACGTTGATGAAATAATGACAGTACCATCGTCACCAGTATCTGTATTTCGAAACATATATCATTCGGGTAGGTAGAAATTATTTTGTTCTCTTTTTGCACTTTTTAGACTCGTACAAAGTACGAATTGCTTGAAAAGGGATCTATTGTGCTTACCACCACGCTTCTAAACAGTGGAATTTCGACACGAGATGGGTTATTTTGTCTCTCATTTTGCCTTCATGTCCGCATGTCCATCAACACGATACTTAGAGTAAAATTTGACCGATTTTCAAAATCTTTTCATTTTCTCTAATCGAAAAATCTAGAACCGCTTTTAGGTTAACTCGAGTAAATCTTTTCCGATTTTCGTAAATATTTTTCGGTGGAACTTTATCTCATCGAATTGCGCTCTTTAATAGTTTTGTAGATTTTTAATTTAAGGTATGGACCTAAGATAATGAACAAAAAAGATTTGCTAAAAATCAGTTGACTGGTTGGGACTGTAGGGTCTACAATGTGGACCCAACTCACACTACGCACTTGGTTGGACCCGTACGAAGTACAAAAAATTTGGTAAAAGTCAGTTGACTGTTTGGGGCTGTAGGGTCGGTCTACAATGTGGACCCAACTCACACTACGCACTTGGCTGGACCCGTACGAAGTACAAAAGATTTGGTAAAAGTCAGTTGACTGTTTGGGGCTGTAGGGTCTACAATGTGGACTCAAGTCACAGTACGCGCGTGGTAAGACCCCTACGAAGTACAAAAGGGTCTACTACAAACGATTTAGTTGTAACTTGGGTTAGATCGATGAGGGAGTTGGAGGATGCATCTATTATCGTGTAGATATGTCGAATCAGCAAAAAAAATGTTCGGTCTTCCGTCCGCCTGTCTTCACTTTTTTTCTAAACGGTTCAATTGATCACCCTAAACTTTTTTCCCCGGAAAAGTACATGAGTCCCATGATTCAAGTTCAAAGACAGGCCCGGACTGGCCATACTGGAAGATCGGGACATTCCCGAAGGGCCTTTTGCCTCACTCATGAATTTGCCCGAATGGGCTTTTGAAGATGTTCATGTATTCATTTATTAAACCGTTTGGGTTTATGTGTTGTTGTTGAAGAGAAAGTATGTGTTTTTTTAACTTACTTTGGTCATTCCCTTCCAAATTATGCAATTTAGGTAAAGAGTTGTGTGTAGTACCTGACTGGCTTTTATTGCTTTTATTATATTTTTGTAAAATGATTTCAGTTGATTCAAAATTTTTCCTTCGACGCTAAGCTGTTCAAATTTAATTTGCTACAAAATATACAATACAGGCCTGAATAGAGGGGGGACAGGGTAAGGGACTAAAGTAAATAACATAGTGAGTACCCAATTACCTCCGCGGGCCCTCACAGTGGCAGCTTTCGATATTTACTACCACTAAAAATTTATAAAACACCTGCGGCGCTAAAAACAGGAATAAAGTCACTAAGTACAGAAATCGTCGAACTCATGGTAGTGTTGTATATTAAACTCAAGATGGAAGTCATTAGAATCAAAGTCTATAAAGAAAGTTCGGAAAAATTTCGCTCGCTCCGCTCGCGTTTTTCGGTTATAATTACCCTAAGAAAAATGTGTTCTTTGTTTCCCCCGAGTAGAGATTTTAAAAAAGAAAGAGCGTAAAAGATGTGGACTCCGAACCAAACTCTGTAAATATTTTTTTATTCTCCTGATCTGATTAACTGAAAATCGTTCGCCTCTCTTTGCTCCCCGTTACTGAATAATTTTCAGTATTTTTCGGAAAAATAGTAAAGTTATCAAGTCTTGAAAACCTAGAAAACATATTTGTCTCAAGTTCGCGAAAATTTCGGGCCCCTGACCGCAATTTGGCCTCACACGAAAAGTGACATTATTTTAGTCACTGGGACAGAGGTATTTGCCTGGGGCCCGAGAGATTTTTTAGGTGAATTTGAAAAATTTTCGCCTACGGCATTCTTTAATTTAACTACATGCTGTAGCGCCGTTCGGATCAAAAATTTTCGCATGGGCTTGATGAAAAATTCGTTCATTTAATTAAATCTTGCGTGCAAAGGGCCATTTAGCTAAAAAAATTGCCTTGCGACGCCTATTATAAACTTTAAACTTTAATTATCACAAAGTGAATTTTGCATAAAATGTGAAGACGTTAGTATCTTGGAGAATGAGACAGATAAATTTTTGAATTTAACTTCATTACAAATTATTCTAAGGGCCTGAGCTGTTGCAGAAACCGCTTGAAAAGTGTTAGGTTTATAAAGTATAATGTGCCTAATTCGAAACAATCGCCCGAATTCGAGAGCCTTGTCAAGTTTTTCCCGAAGGGCTTTTTCGAGCCAGTCCGGCCCTGTTTAAAGATAAGTAAAATCGGCCGACCTATGCGTGCTAGTGATTTTTTTTGTGGAGCTAGCGCTATCGCTACTACCATCTGAAAACTAGCGGCTAGTGCGTCAACGCTAGTCATTACTTCAGAAATTTCAACTAAAGCACCTAAAGCAGTAACATTGTAGTCGATAATACTAGTAGTAATATCGAGTCGGTTTATTGCAGATAAAATGTAATAAATGCAATAAAGGATAATAGAGGAATGTACACAGGGCAAAAAAAGTCATGTTTCCACATAAACATACTTCGATTAACAGATTGTCTGCGCCTAGCTCATTTGAAATAAAATTCAAAGTAAATACTGCACCAATTGTGTGACTATGATCGATTTCAGGTTGTTTTCTGATGAATACTTCGATTTAATGTTTTGCGTTGATTCACGGCTTAGAAATTGCATAAAATGTTGAATGCACTTTGTTAGGCTCTAGAAGTGTCATTACGACTCGAGGCCACAGGGCGAGCCTAATAAACTCGATCTATTTTAAATAGAAAATATTCACTAAATCGTATTGTATTCATGTTTCATTTGATTCCATTGATTCCATTGTACATTGTTTATTCGGAATTACTCTTATGCGTGCGCGCGAGAGAAACAACCATAAGTCACATGTATGTGATGTATATGTAGCAGTACAGCTTTGATGTGGAATTCGAGTATACTGTGGCTGGCAGATGAAAACCAGCCACTCCGAATGTCAACAGAGATTTCCAGTCCACTTTCGTTCCATCGATATTTCTCTTTCTCTCCTTTGTCACATTTCATGTATGCATAAACGTGTGTGTGTACACCTTTTTTTGACGGAGGGAAGGAGAAATATAGATGGAACGAAAGTAGACTTTAGATCTCTGTTGACATTTAGAGTGGCTGGTTATTATTCATACGTCACAGAAAATAGAAAGAAGTAAAACTTTTCTATTTATTATAGGATGACTTTACAATGTTTACAACAAAGGTATCGAGACTGAAACAAAATTGCAGAGAATAGAATTATTTGAATAACGAAATGTATGTGTTTAAAGTTCAATTGTAAATTTTGTTACTAGTTGGTACAATTTCGTTAGACATTTTCTAATGTGTAATCAATTTTACAATACATTATACTAGCGCTAGCGCTTTATTAAATTTAAAGCGTGCTAGTTTTAACATAATACTTTTTGAAAACTAGGGGAGCTAGAAATAGGGCCACTAGGCATAGCTCTGAAAATCGGTGAACGTGGTCGAAGAAGTGTCTCAGAACATGGATTTTCGAGGGTCGGTGGAACTTTTTCGTAAATATCTCAGCAAGTATAGCACGGAAATTGTTCATTTTGGTGTCTCATTAGAGCATTTGATATCAAAAAGCTGCGAAAATTTTTTATTGAAATCGGGTCAGAGGTCTGGGACCGATGGAATGGGCGAAAATGAATTTCTTGGCCATATACGAAAGCAGATGGTTTTTCGTCTATATTTGCTCAACTACGCAATATGAAGATTTAGTGTCAAAGGCAAAGTTGGAGAGTTTTAAGAAAAAATCGCCCAATCCTGGTATATGACCACTTCTAGAATTGAACGGGATGACCCATATCTGTAGAACTATGAAAGTTAGGAAGTTGCTGCCAAAGACTAAGTTGTAGAGAATGGAATTTTTGGGGAGCACTTTTTTCGGGATCTTAGGAAGAATGACCAAGTCCCGGGATAAAACAACTTCTAGAATTGGGAGGGACGACGCTAATCTATGAAATTATGGTGAGTACGGGGTTTGTTGAACATTTAGGCTACAAACTGCATTACCACGCCGTTAACATCACTAATTTACACCAGAAGACAAAGAAAGAGCGTATAAAATAAACCTGTCGATATTTTTCGGCGTCGGCGCAAGTGTTTTTTTCAAACATCGGCGGGGGCTGAAATCGACGCCGGCTGGAAGAAAAGGCGGCGGCGGCGATAGGCGCAAATTTTTTTGAGTCGGCGGTTGCGGCGCAATTCAGCTGTGGCAAAAATATTCAATAGATTTTTAAAATTTCGAAAAGGATATTTTTGCAACGATGTATCCAAATCCGACAGATTTCTTAATCGTAGATAGCATTGAAATGTGGATTTTTTTCGTTCTAGACATTACAATGAAATTTCATATAATTTTCACAAAAATTGAATTATTTTGTGACAAAATAAAAAAGCTTTGTTTTGACCCCATAAACAATTTTTTAAAGAGCAAATACTAGAGCCTATTATTTGGGAATTTTTTTATACTTTTTTGGGAAATTTTGATTTAATTCCCTCACAACGCTCATAACCGGTTGAAAACAATGCCATTGTGTTACATTATCCGATACGAGAAACATTTGTTCTACCCCTTTCTTGTTGAGCGCTAGGAGGGCCTTTACGAGGGTAGCCCTAGTGCATATATCAGCCATCACACTTCGCAGAAAATACAAATTAGTGCCAAAATGAAGGTATTGGAGCCTAATAAAGATTGAAATTTAAAAATAAAAATTTCCCTGAGCAGACAATCCAAAATTCGAATTTTCAGCTTGTCTGGAAAGAGATGCTCTTCTATTGAATGATTATTTGGAAATTTTTTATTTTTTTTTTTTGGAAGATTTGGGAGTTTTTGGGAACGTTTAGTGTATTTTGGGAATTTGTTCCTAAATAATAGGCTCTGGCTAAAACCCATGTGCACGACACCTTGCCAATAAGTTGCAGTGACTAGTGATTAGCGACGATAACCCAACCTTATTCATCGGATATATTGAATTGCGAATGACTATCTATCAACTTTGGTTTTTCTTTTACCAATATCCAGTATAAAAATGTGAGAATCTTTCATTTTCATGAAAAAATAGATTCATAATTCTTGTCTTAAACATGAAGGCTTTTTTCCACATTCATCTTAATGTAAAGTCTTGCTTGTGAACAAACCTTAAAAAAATCCATAATGGTTTCCCTCTGAAAACATCGAAAGAAATATGGCCGGACAACCGTCCAAAGAATGTTCTCATCAAGCTTCTAAAAGCAAAGTTGGTTAGAATTATATTTTAGAGAACATAGTTTCAGGCTTTCTTAGAGAAACTACGTTGGTACATTTCGGCCATCAAAATCAATGGTATCAGACGTACTTCGATAAGGCCTATGACATTACCTTTGGTAATTTCTATGGATCTTTGAAATTCTTATAATTATAATAGTAGATTACAGTGGGGGATGCGGAAATAAGTCATTACATGAAGGATTAATTTTGTGAAATGAGCCAAACTCAAGAGGGTGTTTTTAAGCAAAAAGCTTTGAAAACTGTTTTTTGACGAGTGTAGAGTTTGTATTCCGAGCCGAAGGCGTGGTATACAATTACAAGAGTCAAAAAACAGTTTTCAAAGCTTTGAAAAACAGGTACTTGCTTAAAAATACGCGAATGAGTTTGCGACTGTCAGAGGAAATTATCCAGAATGGATGACTTATTAAGCATCCCACACTGTATGCTGTTTTACTCGGAGTCCCAACCGAAAACGCGTCATTACATGCAGATATACATGTAATGAGAAGTTTCCGGTGGGGGATACATGTAATGAATAGCATGTAATGAATGACATGTAATGAATAGCATGTAATGAATGACATGTAATGAATAATTTCCGTGGGGTGCACACATGCATGTAATGACAAGTTTTCGGTGGGTCAACGAGTAAAAGAGCATAAAAGATTGAATTATTTGCTCATTTCTATATTTAGATATGTTCGAGTCTTTTTGCAACACCTATTGTAATACGTACGGGTCTTTGCTTTTGTGTTTTCATTAATATTCCTTTGATAATGAGGTTTTTTGTGCACTGTTGTGGGTAAAATAAAGAAGAACATTTTTGTCCGTGCAAGTATGGGTCCGAGGCTTCTACTTAGATCGGTCTATTAAAACAAAATTTGTGAACATTTTTATTACTACATTATTGGCTGTAAAATTGGAGTGCGACATATAATGCGCCATGCATTCTCTATGTCGTAATATACTGCACACTCGAATGAGGAATATTATAATTTATTGGACCTGTACGAAGTACAAAGGTCCTATGCGTTTACTACAAACAATTTTATTATAACATGGGGTAGATCAAGGTGGGAGGGGGGGATACATCTATTATCGTCTAGAGATGACGAATCAGCAGCAATAAAAAAAATGTCCGTCTGTCCGTCCGTCAAGTTCAAGTTCGAAGATGAGCAAAATCAGCCAAGTAGTTCCGTAGATATGGTCGAAGTAGTGGAGGTCGGACATGAAATTTTCGAGGGTCGATGAAACTTTTTCGCAAATATCTCAACAAGTATAACACGGAAATTACTCATTTTGGTGTCAAATGAAAGCATTTGATGTCACATAACTGGAAAAAAATTTTGTGGGAATCGGGTCAGGGGTTTGGGCACTGGGACCAATTGAATGGACGAAATCGAGTTTCCTGACCATATACGAAAACAGTTTTTCGTCTATATTTTCTTAACTATGCAATATGGAGATTTACTGTCAAAGGCAAAGATGTAGAGAATTAAATTTAAGCGAACACGTAATTGGGCAGGATGACCCGAATCTCTAGAACTTTAACAGGTAGAAAGTTGCTTCCAAAGCCAAAGTTGTAGAGAATACAATTTTAGAGAACACGTCTCTCAGGGCTTTAGGGGAAAATGGCTCAGTTCTTGGATATAAGCTTTTCTAGATTGGAATGGTCTGAGACGTACGGTAGGGCCTTTGACATTACCTTGGGTAATTACTATGGATCTTTGAAATTCTTACAGTGTAAAAGAACAGAAAACGTTGGATTGTTTGCTTATTTGTATATTTAGATACTTTCGAGTCTGTTTGCCGTATCTATTCTGATACGTACGGGTCTGTGGTTATGTTTGCAAATTCTGGTCAATTATACAAACTTCACGTACATTTTCAATTAGTTCTAACACTATTGAATTTCAGGATCGTCCACAACTTCCAATCATCACCAGTTTACCAAATCGAGCGATTACAATGAGAGTGGAAGCAGTAGCGGCAATAGCTCCTGTTGTCATAAGTCTTCACAGGAATTATCATTCAACATACACTTAAAATACGAGATTCACAAACTCAAAATTCTTGACACAATGACCGTTGCAGATCTGAAAGCGAAAATAGCGTCTGTCACCTCGATACCCATTTGTCGTCAGTCGCTAACGGGCTGGATTCCAAATGAAGCTACGTGCACAGACGCAACGGTTCTTAAAACACTCAATTTAGACCAATCGAATGAAGTGATTTTGAAAGATCTAGGCGATGAGCTTTTCATGGATGAAGATGGTTTAGATCACAATTCACGCGATAATGAACTTTTTACCATAAATGCAACACGACAGCCGGACGGAGAAAAATTTTCGTTACAATTTCTGGGGAAGCAAACTTTTATGGAAGTAAAAACGGACTTTTACACTTTAACAACCATTCCCGTTCGACAGCAAGTTTGGACGGGATGGCCAGATAATATTTCGGGTCAAACAACATTGGCTCAATCTGGCATCGAATTAACAATTAACGTGGTACTAAATAGAGCTACTGAAAACACTAGCGGTGCGCAACTGCCACCTGCTCCAAGTCGTTCGTCAGACATTGTCGAAATGGACAATTCCGAAGAAAATAGTTCAGATGACAATGACTTCCAGGATGCTAATGACGATTTCAACGATTATTACACCGACACCACGCTTCGACGTCCGATTGAAGATTTGAGTAAATTAATTTGTTACAGTCTTGCCCAATGATTTCATTAATTTCATTTTCAGTAACCGATGAAACGAGCGATGAAATTACTGGTTCATTTCAATTTGTGGACAACTACATTTTGAGGTGAGTTATCACACTCCGATGGCCGGGGAGGGGGGGAATATTGAAATTTTGTGGGAAATTACACTGTTTCCAAATTTGTGACGATAGAAGCGGGTTTTTTTTCTCTTCTAGCATCGCAATTTTCTCGATCACGGTAATAAATCGAAGTCTGTGTGCAGGTTTCGTTCTGTTTGCGTTGTTCTTGAATTCATTATTATTGTCTACCTTGAGTGCCGACACTTCTTACCGACGAATCGCTTTTGTTGGTTTGAAAAGTTTGAATACCGTAAAACTTTCTAACTTTGACCGTAAGGGTAACTTTGACCGTACAACCGTAAAATTGACCGTCAAAACATTTCTCTTACGCTTCGCCATTGAGCTAAAATATCTTGTCTGCAATTATTCGCAATATAAATTGTTAAAAACATTATTCGTAGCATCGTTTCTGTCTTTTGATGGTAGAAGTTGGAGGCTCGATTTCATTTTTTTTTTTTAGATTTATCAGTTTGGGATGACTAAGAGTCAAGAAACACAGAACTGCTGATCATTTGTTCCTATATCCCGTTCATCACTTAATAATAATAATAATCAGCCGTTACAACCCGTCCAGGTCAGAGGCGAGATCATTTTTATTTACTAGTTCCGCAACTTTTTGTGAACTTTCGCTCACATGGATTCTCTTAGAGATCCTCTCGTTACCGACGTTTTCACCGTGTCAGTGGTAAGTTGCACACAAACCTGGTGACATCACTGATATACTAGGGCGGAAACTAGTAGGGTTTAGAATCATGCCGCTTGGCCCCATCAATGTGTTTTACCGACAGTTCATCACTTAAATCATTAAAATGTATCTGTGAACTTATCCAGGACAAGTGTTCCCAGCTTCAGTACATCCTGTGACTCAGAAGAGAGACGTTCGTACATGCCGAAATGCCCGGCATGGGGGAAATGAGAACTAATTGGTAGAAACGCGGGTTCACATTGAAATTATGCTCTCAGACCGACCACCACGAATGAATCAGTTGCAACTCGCAATCATTAACAGCGATCGGTGTATATTGACAAACGATTAAACACTCACGACCCGATATGAACAACAACTAAACTAAAACTAAACTAAACTATATTTGCTTTCTGTACGGGGTATTTGATGCAACTGAAGCGCGTCTTCTCTTGAAACACCCGCGTGATGTGAAATATCGTCTCATGCCGTTCTCATGAATTCCATGCAGATAAAGCGTCACAGATCGACAAAAGGTTTCCTTTAATGCATTGCACAATATAGGAATTGTGGGATTGGGTAGTTAGATAGGGTAGCGCCTGATTGCATATGAGCGGAGTGTGGTAGTCCGTGTCATGTGCCAGGCGTGCAACTGTCTAACTATCAAGTGCTCTTTTTACGTCCACGTCGTAGTTCCCGGGACCTCAAGTCTCTTCGAAGTTTTGTGCTAAAATTAAGAGTGCTACCTGATGACTTACCCACGGGTCAGAGGGGAATCGAATTAGTGGGTTGTGCTTGTGGCTAGCCACCATACTACACTCAAAAAACGCAATATGGTTATGAATTCAACAACAGAGCCTCGGATTGGACAGGATAAACGGCAACGACTTAGGCAACGGAGAAAGGACAACGATTTTTAATTAGGAACATGGAATGTTAGATCTCTGTTACGGCCAGGAGGGTTGAGATCACTCACTAGTGCGCTAAGGGCGACTAAACTTGACATTACAGCAGTACAGGAAACTAGATGGCCTGGGAAGGATTCTATGATCAGTAGAGACTTTACGTTTTATTACAGCGGCAAGAGCAACGACAGCCCAAGAGCATACGGAACAGGCTTCATGGTCTTCGGTAGAGCCAGAAACGCGGTGATTGGTTTCACTCCTGTCAACGAACGAATATGTACTCTACGGATAAGAAAAAAATTGTTCAATTATACTCTTATTAACGTCTACGCTCCAACGGAGGAAAAAAATAATGAAGCGAAGGAGCTATTTTACGAGAAACTGGTGAAAGTGTATGATGGAGCACCGAATCGAGACATCAAAATCATACTTGGGGATTTGAATACCAAGATAGGTCGCGAAGTCTACTACCGTCCCACTATTGGTAAATATAGCCTCCACGAAAAGACAAGCGAAAATGGAACGTTGGCAATTGATTTCGCAGCGTCAAGGAACATGGTTGTCTGCAGTACCTATTTCGAACATAAAGACATCCACAAAGCGACATGGGTATCACCTGATGGACGAACCAAAAACCAGATTGACCACGTGTTCATAGATGGGCGTCACTGTTCAAATGTTTTGGATGTCAAAAGTTGTAGGGGACCGAACATCGATTCAGATCACTACTTGGTAAAGGTGGTTGTTAGGGCTCGAGTTTCGATTTCACACAATCGACAGCCGGCATTGGAAAAGTGGAACGTCGAGAAACTGCAGGACGAAAATATTAAACGACAATATGTGGATAGTTTGGAGAAGAAAATTATTGACGGAATGGAAAGCGAACAACGAAACGTAGACGATGCATGGAATCAAATTAGACGAAGCGTAGAGCAAGCCGCAGCAGAGACGATAGGAACGAGAACGGGAAAGAAAAGAAATGACTGGTTCGATGACGAATGCAGAAAAGCACTGGATGACAAAAATGCGCCTCGAGCGAGATATCTAAATAGATGCACTCGAGCTGGCATGGCAGAGTACCGTTCGAAGAGAAATTTCGAGAAAAAACTATTCCGAAGAAAAAAGCGACAACATGACAAGGAAGTTTTAATCGAAATTGAAAGGTTTGGTAATCGAAAAGAGACGCGGAATTTTTACCGGAAAGTAAACGAATCGAGGAAAAGTTACAGTCAACAACCTTTATTGTGCAAGGACAAGGATGGGTTGGTCTTAGCAGATGAGGAAAGGTGCATCAGACGATGGGCGGAGTACTTTAAGGAACTGCTGAACCCGAACAGACCACCGAACCGAAACGACACCAACAACAACTTACCATTTCAGACCGCGCAGCCACATATTGCAGAACCAACGCTACAGGAAGTGGAGCATGAAATTTTAAAGCTCAAAAATTTCAAAGCCCCAGGAACCGACAACATACCTGGAGAACTTTTCAAGCACGGTGGTAACGCATTATGTATGAAGATGCACGAGCTCATCAAGCGCATCTGGAATGTCGAGGAGTTGCCGGGAGAGTGGAAGACTAGCATCATCTGCCCTTTGTTCAAGAAAGGCGACAAATTGGAGTGTGGCAACTATCGCGGAATTTCGCTTTTGAATATCGCCTACAAGATATTTGCGAACATTCTATACAAACGCCTTCTTCCATACATGGAATCTACTGTTGGTGAATATCAAGGTGGTTTTCGTGTAGGTTGTTCAACAACGGACCAGCTGTTTAGCATTAGACAGATCTCAAATGGTGTGGTATGCGTAATATAGTACTCCTTATGTACCTTAGCCTCTATCCACCTACTCCTACATCCTATCCTACCCGTGGTGACACCTGTCATAGTGAGCAACCCACATGAACGATCAGGTAACCAACCCTGGTGTATTCGTGTGGGTCACTTAGCAGAAGGATGAGGGGGGCTGTCTTCGGGTAGTACCTCAACGTCACGTAGAGCGAGGGCCGAAGGCAGTTAGGCGCTATCAAGATGGGATAGTACCTCAGCATGGTGGCGGATGATCTCAACAGCAAGGGACAACGGCAGCATGCAAAGTCCGAGTCAGCAGGACTACCATCACTCACCAACCCGCACCGGCCAGCGTGGTGTTTTAACGGCTAAAACCCCCCCGAAGATGAAGAGCACAACCAGGAAAAATCGGCCCTCAGTTCCCAGCCGCTCGTTGATCCCTGACTCCGACAACGGTCAGACCAGACGACGAGCAGAGGGTGCTAAGAATCCCTGGGTTACAATAGGTTGTCACACCGGACTATACATTGCCACGTATAACACTCGAACGCTATCATCGAACGAAAAACTTCTCGAATTGGAGTCGGCACTGGAAAAGATCAAATGGGACATTGTCGGATTGAGCGAAGTCAGGCGACGTGGTGAAGAATGCTTGAAGTTGAAATCAGGAAGCACTTTGTACTACCGTGGAAGCGATAGCCAAACAGCGATGCATGGTGTAGGACTGCTCATCAGCAAACGCTGGTCGAACCGTATAATCCAAATCAACAGCATCTCCGACAGAGTCAGTTATGTGCGGCTGAAGATAAATGCGATGTACAGTTTGAAAGTCATCCAAGCGTACGCACCGACGACGGATCACGACGACGAAGAAATTGAAAGCTTCTATGAAGATGTCTCCAAAGCGATTGAAGAAAACAGAGCTCAATATCAGTTGCTAGTCGGCGATTTCAATGCCAAATTGGGAAAAAGAGAAGACGTTGCAGAAACTTCGATTGGAACGTTTGGTTACGATCAGAGGAACGAACGAGGAGATACTTTGCTGAATTTTCTCCAACAACAAGGAATTTTCGCAATGAACTCATTTTTCTCCGGTAAGGTTCAGAGGAAGTGGACTTGGGCCAGTGCAGACGGCAGAACAAAGAACGAGATCTATTACATCATATCGAACCGCAAATCGATTGTCAAGGATGTTACTGTGCTTAACCGTTTCACAACAGGCAGCGATCATCGAATGGTGCGAGCCAAAGTCGTCTTGAACACACGGACAGAGAGAGAAAAGTTGGTCAAGAAAAAAGTCGTTTTAGACATGGAACGCCTGAAAGAACGAAGCGACGCATTTAAGGAAGCTATGGACAACGAACTGAACGGAACGAATTCACAAACTGCAACGATTGATGAGCTGACAGAAAGAATAGTGACCTCAGTGAGAAGCTTCCTGGAAACCAGATGCCGATCTACATGCACTAAAGAGTCGAAGCTCAGCCAGGAAACGCTAGACCTAATAGCAGAAAGACTGGATTTGGTGAAAGGTGGAAAGCGAGACACTGTTGAATACAGAGACAAAACGAAAGCCATCAACAAGAAAATGAAAACCGATCTGCGACAATACACCGTGAAACTGGCCATGAACGCTATCGAAGCAAATGGGAATATGAAAGTATTACGAGCGAAACGGGCGAACGGGTACAGACAAATTTTTAAATTGCGCGATAAGGCGGGCGTCATACAAACAGATCAGGACAAGGTATTGGACATCGCGCGAGAGTTCTAGGAGGACCTTTTTACGTCGGTTCGAGCCAAACTACCGGCAGAAAGAGCAAAAGCGAGACCGGTGATAATGAACGTTGGTTCCGAAGATTTGCCGGACATAACGATTAACGAAGTACAGGCTTCGTTAGACGAAATGAAGAACAGAAAAGCTCCAGGTGATGACGACATTCCGATCGAAGCAATCAAAGAAGGCGGACCCACACTGCTCAAAATGACAACGGATCTGTTCAACAAGTGTCTCGAACAAGAGAAAATACCAGAATCATGGGAAAACGCAGTCATCACTTTGCTGCACAAGAAAGGAGACATCACGAAACTGGAAAACTACAGGCCCCTCAGTTTGATCTCGCACCTCTACAAACTGTTTATGAAGGTGATAACGAAACGGATCACAAAGAAGCTAGACTTCTACCAGCCGATCGAACAAGCAGGGTTTCGTTCCGGATTCAGCACAAATGACCACTTGCAAGTGATGAGAAGTCTAATAGAAAAATGCAACGAATACAAAATCATCATCGCGATATGCGTCATAGACTTCGAAAAAGCGTTCGATTCGGTCGAATTATGGTCGATTTTAGACTCCTTGGACGATTGTCGGATTGACTCGAGATATACCCGGATGATAAAACATATCTACGAGCACGCAACGTCGTGCGTCAAACTGCATAAAACCACCGATAAATTTCGAATTGGAAGAGGAGTCCGTCAAGGAGATACCATTTCACCGAAATTGTTCACGTCAGCTCTGGAAACGGTTTTTAAAAAACTTGATTGGAGTGAACTGGGAATCAACATAAATGGGAAGTTTCTGAACAACCTTCGATTCGCCGACGACATTGCCCTGACATCAACGACTCTGGAACAGATTGAAGCGATGCTGTTGCAGCTCAACGAGGAAGCCCAAAAAATCGGTTTGAAGATGAACATGTCGAAAACGCAAGTGATGACAAACATCGATGGTGCTACACCAATCAAGATCGGAGACGAGGAAATTGAAATCGTGAATTCGTACAAGTATCTCGGCCACGTCATGAAGCTCGGTCTCGACAACCAAACGGCTGAAATAAAGAGAAGGATCGGTCTCGGGTGGGCGGCGTTCGGCAAGTTACGGTACATCTTCAAGAGCAACATGAGCAACAGTCTGAAGAGGAAAGTGTTCGATATGTGTGTGCTGCCGGTCCTGACATACGGAGCCGAGACTCTCACGATCACCAAAGCATCAGCGAAAAAATTGAGAGTTGCACAGAGGGCAATGGAAAGGGCAATGCTAGGAATCACACTCAGGGACAAAATGACAAATGAGTGGATCCGGCGACAAACAAGAGTCATCGATGTCATGACACGAATAGCGTCGCTCAAGTGGAATTGGGCTGGTCATATTGCCAGAATGACCGACGATCGATGGACGAAAACTATAATGCAATGGCGGCCACCAACGAAACGACCAATGGGACGTCCACCGGAAAGATGGACCAACGATATCAAAAGAACGGCAGGCACGACGTGGCAGCAAGTGGCAATGGACCGAAAAAAGTGGCGATCTATGGGGGAGGCCTACATCCAGCAGTGGATATAAAAGGCTAAGGAAGAAAGAAGAAGATCTTGGAGAAGTGTAAGGAGTACAACGTGGAAATACACCATTTGTTCGTAGACTTCAAAGCAGCATACGACAGTGTCAACAGGAGGAAGTTATGGAGAGTGATGGAGGAATTAGGGGTTCCCAAAAAACTAATCTCGCTAACAAAGTTGACAATGGATGGAGCTAACAGCCGAGTAAGAATCCGAAGCAAATTGTCAGACGCTTTCGACATTGAGGAAGGACTACGTCAAGGTGATCCGCTCGCGACGCTGCTTTTTAATTGGACCCTTGAAGCAGCAGTGAGAACCATGGACATCGACACCAGCAGCACCATTTTCACCAAATCCAGTCAATTGCTGGGCTTCGCTGATGACTTGGATATCTTGGGCCGAAACATGGAAGCTGTTAAGGAAAAGTTCACTGCTTTGGACAGAAAAAGTACCGACCTCGGGTTAAAGGTTAATGACACAAAGACCGAATACATGATTGTCTCCCCATCGAATCGACAACACGACCAAAGCTTAACAATTGACACACACACATTTAAGGTGGTAGACAAGTTCGTATATCTTGGATCTCTGCTTAATTCTGACAACGTAATCATGGACGAAATCAAAAGACGGATAACTCTTGGCAACCGGAGTTATTACAGCCTGATAAAAATTTTAAAGTCCAAATCAGTAAGCAGAAACTCTAAATGCGCAAATGTACTAATGTACAAATCTGTGATAAGACCAATAGTTACGTATGGGTCGGAGTCGTGGTGCATGACTCAGAAAGACGAACAATCGCTGCTCACGTTCGAAAGAAAGGTACTGCGGACAATTTTCGGACCAGTATATGACGAAAATATGAACAGATGGCGCAGACGATTTAATCATGAGCTTATGCAGCTTTATGGAGAGCCGGGCATAGTTAGAACAACAAAAATTAACAGACTTGGATGGCTTGGTCATGTGCAGCGTATGGACGACAATCGTATCCCGAAGAAACTTTTTATCACCAAACCGGAAGGCAAAAGAAGTGCAGGCAGACCAAAATCCAGATGGTGCGATGCAGCTTTTGCCAACCTGAGAACTGCGGGAGTAACCAGCTGGAAGACGTTAGCTGAGGATAGGTCCGGTTGGAGAAGCATGTTGGAGAAGGCTAAGACCCTTAATGGGTTGTAGGGCCGGTTAAGTAAGTAAGTAAGGACACATTTTGCCCATGAATCTCAAGTGCATGTGGCAACTTATGCTGTGGCTGCATTTCTTGATGGGATTTTGATGTAAGGTAGACCGTTATCTTAGTGTGGACTTTACAAACACTGCTGGGTCGTCCCTGCATCTGTATTCATTGTATCGTCATTTCGCTGGATGTTGTAACGTAGGATATTTAGCAGAACAATAAAAACAACGTCTAACTGAGTTTAGTTCAATGCCGGAAGTAATAATTCAAATGAATGAAGTTGGTTAAGTTTACAATTTTATACCCAGACAACAGGATTGGCACATGAGGAACAGGATGGGATATCACAATCTGGTTAATCAAAGAAGTCGTTTCCCCCTCGTTAATTTCCCAGACAGAAATTCTCTTCCGTTCTGGGTTACAAACTGAGGAAAATCTCTACTAGCGAAGTAGCGATTGTGGTTATAGTATACGCTGCCGACGTATTTTATACGCGGTGACTGAGTTATCAACCTTATTTAAGTATTGTGTAGTATGACATACGTAACGAATGTGTAGGTGAACAAATATTACGGACACAAAAATTTTCTCTGCCTCGAAAAATATTTAAAAATGAAAGTGTTTTCGGTTTAAAATCGTTATATTTTGTGTGTTTTTTGTTGTATTCATCCCATCACTCCGTTTGAAAATATTAGCACATAATATTATATATTTTACTACACAAAAAATCAATCGCTAAAGAAGGTGGCATCCAAACACAAAAAAACAAAAAATGTTTGGAAAGCCGTACAGGTCGAGGACGCAGGGGAAATACATAATCTGAACTGAAGCTGAACTTGAACGTGAAATTTCGCATATACGCGAACGGGAGGAATCGAAGCGAATTTGGTAGATTACACGCATTATTATTGTCGCCCCGAATGATAACAAAACAAACTGGAGTCGTTCGGTGGATAGGAATTCCAAGCTGGCTGAAGCTGAAGAGAAACAGGCATTGGTCGCGGATCAAGTGCATCAAAACAATTTGCAACATGAGTGCACCCCGCACTCTATTCGATCGTACCACGCAGTCCAAAATTAACCGGTAAACCAGGCAAACGATAAAAATATAAAGAAGTCAGAGGACGACGAAAGCCATCAGTGGAAACCAGGGACTATTTTCGCCAAAGAATTTCATTCAGCTTAAATGAAAGTGTCGGTCAGGTACTTTTCACAAATGGAAACAGGTAATTTATGGAAAAGATAATTCGCTATTTAAATGAAAAAAAAAACGAAAAATAAAATAAAAGTTGCTACACCGACCCCTAGTCATTGAGTGGCGATCCAGCGCTGTCGGCAATAATAGTGTGCTGAAGACATTTGTGAACAATAACACTATAGTGTACTGAATACATTTGTAGGCTATAACGCTATCATTGCTGGCTTGATGAGCAAAAAGGGACAATGATTCTGCTAGAACTGCCGTGGCGTGAAGGCTTGGCAACAAAGTATGTGAGGCTCATTCGTGTGTTTACGGCGAAGTAGTCCATTCTAACGGCCATCATGCTCTGTCATGCAAGCTGTCAAAAGTTAAGTATGCCAGACACTCAGAAATTAACAAAGTTTTCTCGTCGGCGCTCAGTGCAGCAGGCTTTCCAAATAAACTGGAGCCACCCGGACTGTTTCGACGAGATGGCAAGCGTCCCGACGGCTTTACAAGCTGTGGAGCTGTGGCAAATCTTTATTGTGGGATGTAACGGTAGCGGACACGGTCGCGCCGAGCTATTTGAAGTGGACGTCAGTGCTCAGCGGTTCAGCTGCTGACAATGCCGAACGAGATAAGCATAACAAATATGTCGACTTGGAGAGTCATTTTCACACCGCTGGCGTTCGAGACATTTGGTTCAATAGGCCCCGAAACAGCAATTTTCTTGAAGAAGCTGGGAGAATTAATGACAAGGAACTCCGGCAAGCCCCGATCCTTAGATTACCTGCTACAGCGGATATCTATAGCTATACGAAGAGGAAATTCCGGTTGCATACGAGACACCTTTTGTGATTTTTCAGACTGTGATATGCTTTCCTAATGTAACATTATTTGTAGAGATTTATAAATAAAAAAAAGGGAGTATCTCGTTGGATATGGTCAGCAATGCAACAACTCAAGCTCTACTGGTTTCAGTGCACAGGCACCAACTCGTACGATGTCAAGTCAAGTCAAGTATGCCACACGTAACGAACGTGTTATGAGCTCACATAATACGTGTACGGTGGATAAAATGCGTCTGCGAAGTATATTATAAACACAATTCCTAAGTCGCTTGTAGATATTTTCCTGAGTGCAGAATAATTACTTACGCCCCGTTCCTTCAGAGTTTTTCGAAACGTCAGTGAAGTCCATCTTCGAGTATACAATCTGGCCATTTGTTTAGCCATTTTTGTCCACTTGGTGCGATAGCCTCACACCGTCTGTCAAAGCTGAATTTTACCTTTAGGAGATCTCTAGGCTTGTCAAAAATAGCGTCACCTGTTGCATTTCTTATTCTATCCTCGTACTTTTCCCGTAGTCTCGATAAGGCTGTACAGTGGGGCATGAAGTGTTTTGCCGTTTCTGGTACGTCTCCGCACCGTCCACAGTTCGGATTGTCGCTAAGTCCCATTTCGTTAGAATGGTACTTTACGTAGTTGTGTCCAGTTGTTTCCAGGCTTTCTGGTGCTTGTCTTTAGTCTTTTTTCTGATAAGTTCCGGCGCTAATCCAGCGTATATGTGAAGTGCTGGCTCTGATCGCATGAACTCAATTTCCTTTCTTGCTTGTTCTCCCCCGTGACGTTTGAGTGTCCCGAAACCCATATCAGAGTCAATGAATACTAAACTAAAACATATTTTTAGAAAATTATAGCGGAACTTTCATATCATATTTCCTTTTTTTCGAAGGTCAAAGTTTTAATTTTCCCTAACTGGTTGATCAAACTTTCAACTCATTTCGCGTAACTTTCATTTTAATATTTGCATTTTATAAAATTTCTCATTCATCAAACATTGAAATATGCCAAATGTTTTTCGTTTGTTATTTCAGGTATGGCGATCCACATCCAGATTTCTACCGAGGCAGTTTGCAAGATGCTTTAAATGAAGCTTGTTACAAACCAGCTAAAGACGTAGGTTTGGTAATTGTATTTCGTGCAACAATATTAACGTATTAATAATTGTTACAGCGTAAATTACTCGCAATCTATTTGCACCACGATCGTAGCGTTCTTAGTCATGTGTTCTGTGAAGTGCTCCTCAAATGTGATGGCATACAACAAACTTTACTTCATAATTTCATTCTTTACGGCTGGGACTTAACACACGAAAGCAACAAAAATATGTTTCTGTCTGCCCTATCCGCTTGCAGCAATCCAACGGCTATAATTACCGTGCGAACCATACCTGTGAATCATTTACCCGCTATTGTGATAATTGGCAAAAGTCGAAGCACTTGTGAAGTACTGTCTGTGATCCATGGCAATTGTGGCAAGGACGAAATGTTGAATAAATTACTTGAAACGATTAACATGTACTCGGATCAACGGGACATTGAAGTTCGCGAAGAGAACGAAAGAGCTGCTAGAGAGCAAGTTAAATTGGAACAGGATGTTGCGTACAATGAGAGTTTGGAAGCAGATCGACGGAAAGAAGAAGTCAAATTACAAAAAGAGCGGGCTCTGGCTAACGAAAAAAAGCGATTGGAATCGGAGCGTCAGGAGATTGAAGCTGTCAGGGAAGCGAATCGCTTAGAGGCTGAACGTTGTGTCCCGGTTGAACCAGCCGCTGATGGTAAGGGCATAACCAAAATTCGTGTACGAAAACCAACAGGTGAATTCATTCTACGACGATTTACTGTCGACACGAAGCTTAGCATTTTGTTTAAATTCATTGAGTCACAAGGTTTTCCAATGAACGAGTACAAAGTCATTTCTAGCTTTCCGCGTCGTGATGTGAGTAGAATTTTTCAAACATTTTTCTCGAATTGTCCCCCTCAATTTGTTTAACAATTTACAGCTGACCACCGTAAATGCTGCTGAAACGCTCGAGCATTACAAGCTATGTCCTCAGGAAACAGTTATTCTAGAATTACGATGATCGATCATCATTCAACAAAGCAGATGCTTTTATCTCTATCAAAACTCTCTTCTGTTGATTAAATATTTAATATTACTTAACTTTAGTCATTTGTATCATCAAGAACAACAACAACAAAATTGAATTTGACGACTAATACTTTGGTGTTTTGTTGTATTTCATCGTTTCTGGAATTATGGATTGTGGACATTGAACTGGAGACGAAAGTGAAAGGTGGAATATATGAGGAGAAAACTCTAATCTGTCGATTTTTTCAACTCATTGGTATATTGTAGAAAATATTAAGAGGAACATTTTTGCGTGCACAAAATAGAGGATCCCTTCAGAACTCATGTTAGACTCTTAGCAGCTCCGAATAAGGAAAAATTTGCGCCACCACGCCGCAGCCGAAAAAGATTTTGACGTATGCCGATTTGAGCCGACGACGGACGTTTGAATCCATCAGCGATGACTTTCGCCGCCACCGAAAAATAAACAAAATTTGCTTTCGCCGCCGAAATGAATTTCGAGTTGATGGTTTTTTCGTATTAGCGTCTAAATAAGACAAATATGCAAAAAAAGTTTTGACCATCCGTCCAGAAAAATGGTTTGTCAGGTCGTCACCTCATGCAAATAGAAATCAGACTCAACTCAGCCATCAAATAACCCTACAATCGGCATAAATTTATACAAATGTTTATATACATGCACCGGTGGTTAAAATCGCCCCAGTGGTGCACGAAGAACCATGGTTCACTCAGGAAGTCCATAAAGCCTTTGTAGCTAGAGATATGGCTTATCGTGTTTGCAAAGCTAACAGGGCTGAGTTCAACTTCGAACGCTATAAAGTCTTGCGGAATAAGGCAATCAAAGTGTGAGAAAAGCTAAATTTCGATTCTACACGGCTAAATTTAAAATTGGTCCACCCTCAAGGGACTTTTGGGGAAATATGTAAGCGTCTAGGAGTCCTACCGGATGCTGACGAATCTACACCAACGTTTACCGTTTGAATTAAGGTAGACATTATTCGCAAAATGTGCGAATAGTGAAATAAAGCCTATGAAATAGCCATATAAATACTATTTGCACATTGTACGAGTAGTCATGTGAGAGCTATTTGCACAATATAACACAGACAATAAAAGTAAATGTAAATGTGCGAATAGTCTCTTTACAGTACTATGGCTATTCACACCCTCATATTATTCTCTCAGTAGTAGTAACATCAACTAAGTCAAAATGGAATGTGTTTCGTTACTCACCTAGTCTTCGTGACATTTAGTAAAAGGAAAAATTCCTAAGCGTCGTTAACCACCTAGTTTTTGTAAAAGGAAAAGCTTCCTAGTTTTGTTAGCCACCTAGGTTTTTGTGGCGTTTCATTAAAGCGCAAATTCCCTAGTTTTATCAGCAACATAGTTTTGTGGCATTTCGTAAAAGGAAAAGCTTCCTAGTTTTGTTGGTCACATAGGTTTACGTGACATTTCGTAAAAGGAAAAAGCTCCCTAGTTTTATTCGCTACCCAGGTTTTTGTGGCATTTCATTAAAGCGCGAAATCCTGGCCTTGCTAGCCACCGGGTCTTCGCGACATTTCGTAAAAGGAGTAAAGGACCTAGCCTCGTTATACACCTAGGTTTTAGTGACATTTTGTAAAAGGAAAATCTTCCTAGTTTTGTTAGCCACCTAGGTTTTTGTCGCGTTTCATTAAAGCGCAAATTCCCTAGTTTTGTCAGCCACCTAGTTTTGTGACATTTAGTAAAAGGAAAAGCTCCCTAGCTTTGTTGACCACCTAGGTTTGATTAGCCATCTAAGTATCAATTTGAATTTGAAATTGGCTCACCTACTAAGAGGAACAACCTTGCAAGCATGTTTATAGTTTAAATTTTCTTCTTCGTTACACATTACGATAACATGTTCTTCATTATAGACAAATTCAGCTAGTACTTTTCGTCGATGTGCGAATAGTCATTAGATGGCTATTCGCACAATGTGTGATTAGACTTTATTTCACTATTCGCACAATGTGCGGACAGCCTTTTCGTTGAATTTAATGATCATTTTACTTCATGTGTCCCATACTCCACATCCTGAGATTCATCAATACTACTAATAATAATAATCCAATAATGGGTAAAGTGACGCCAGCAGACAAAACATTTGCATTTTGCAACGTGAATGTATCAGAAGATGTTTCAGCAATCAAAAAGGTAAGATTGAATTCAGTGGGTATGGATGGGGTCTCAACCAATTTCTTAAAAATGATTCTATCTGTTATGCTTCCGACTGTCACTCATACCTTAAACTCAGTTCTAATGAAAACGGTATACCCATCACACTGGAAAAGATCTAAAGTTATTCCGAGACACAAAAGGACTAAGAATCATACATTGGACGACTACAGACCCATAAGTATTCTGCCAGCCCTTTCTAAACCGTTAGAAAGTTTAATGAAGGGGCAAGTGACTACATTCCTAAATGAACATAACCTTCATTGCAAAGTTCAGTCTGGCTTTCGGACTAACTGTAGCACAATGACTGCTCTTCTAAGAGTAACGAACGACATACGATCTTACACTGACAATGACAATGACCTTGCGACAATATTATTGTTCTTTGAATTTTAGAAGGCTTTCGATTCGATATCTCACCAGATTCTCATGCAAAAGCTACCCAATGTGTAGTCGTTAATGACTGCCAGTCACAAATGCTTTCCATCACTTGTGGAATCCCTTAGGGATCTGTGCTGAGGCCACTTTTATTTTCTCTTTTTATCAATGACCTGCCGGGAAAACTTCGTCACTGCAAGAGCTGTCTTTTTGCTGATGATTTTTAGGTCTATAAGTCAATTCATAAGGACGACATTCTACTTCAGTATTTGCTCTTGAATGAGGTTGAGGACATTATCATTATGAGGAGATTATCTCTTGGGCAGAATTATTAATGCAAATAAAACTATGGCGATTAAATATTGTAAGGGCTCGTGGACGGCAGACATCTCTGAGTTGGCGATTTTGGGTGATAAGCTTGGGTACGAAGAATGTGTTAAGGATCTTGGGTTGAACTTGTACTGCGAATTGGAGTGGAACATGCAGGCACACAAGTGCAGTGGCAAACAAGGTCTTTGCCGGTCTAAAATATCTCTGGCCTCACTCATGCTACATCCCGAAGCGGACCCGAGAACTTTTAGTTAAATCGATCTTGATGCCTCATTTTTCGTATTACAGTCCTGTCTTTGGGGATATGCCTGCCACTGCAAAAGAATTATTAGAAAAGTCGTTTAAAGCGTGCATCCGCTTTGCATATGGAATCGGCAGATTCGAGTCAACAGATGAACATATGCTCAAATTGCTAGGTTGTGATTTATTCTCATATCTTGACTACTTGAATTGCTCATTCCTTCATAAAGTAATCACAACGCCGGATTACATTTATGACACTTTTAATTTTGGACGTTCATATCGTACTTTGAACCTTATCATACCATATCATCATAGAAAGGATTTGGTGAGTCGCCCTTATTTCGTTCGCGGAGTAGAAAATATTTTTGTTCCTAAATTAGTAATACCTGGACCTTCGGAATCCTATTATCGTGTTATCTTACATCATCGCTATCGCCTTCATCGCTCTTCATTTTCTTTTTTTTCAGCATGACATCTTACCGTGAGACATGGGCAAAAACTTAGTGGATGGATTTCGTTGCCATTTTTAAATATTATCAGTTCTAGTTCTTTGTTTAATCCTTGAACTCATCGAACCTTGAACCGAAATGTATTAGTCTAATTTGTTTTTATTTTCTTTTTTTTCTTCTTTATTTATGTTATATAGTAGAAGGGACCCGACGTATCAGAATAGATGTGGCAAATGGAGTTGATGTTACGAAAAGGCTCAAACGTATTTAAGTAAATATTGCCTTGCGTTCACATTAAATTGTATTGGAATTGCCGATAGGGCAATATTGAAAAACCCGTCCGAAGAAACGGTATAAACAAATTTTCCGAAAGCACAAAATTGACCCCCCCCCCCCAAATAGAGAAAAATATTCTCCTCAATTTTCTTTACAACATAGCAAAAAAGCATTTTTTGGGCTAGGGCCGATCTTAGTACTGAATAGGACCCTAAGTAGAGGCCTCGGACACATAATTCTATAGATAAAAATGTTTCCCTCAATTTGCTCTGCAACATAGGAAAAAAAAATTTTTTAGTTAGGGCCGACATGAGGCCCACTTGAGCCCTAAGCACAGGCAAAAGTTTCTTTTATAAGTTGTCGGTGATGTCTTTCAAACAAAAAAAATTTTTTGAACATCGGAAAAGATTTACTCGAGTTATGTACGAAAAACACATAGGACACTAACAGAGACTCGTTTGAAGTGCCCTAGCTAACTCCAGGGACGCTAGTCCAAAAACGTTTCTTCTAAAAATTGTCGGTCATATGCAGATCCTCATGGAATTTTACATATAGCCGTGAAGTATCGCCAAAAAGGAATTTCACACTTTGGCGTTTCTTTACATTTTGGCGATTTTTCTTGTTGTTTCGAATCACCAGAAAAAATCATCAACGTGTAGAGAAATCGTCAAAACGTAAAGAATGTCGTGTTGACTAAAGTTTTCAATAGAAAGCGGCTCAACCCGTACTTATTCGGGACTATATCTACGAAGTGGGGGGTTTTAAGAAAAGGGGAAGAATTTAAACTGATAATTCTAAAATACGAAATGACAGCGAAAAACGAAGAATTGACATCGAGCGGGTGGTTTGGGGGTGGAGCCTACGTGGAGTCTAAGTGAAGCAAAATGTGACGCAGTAAGTTGAGATATGCGCGCCGCATGCGGGGAAAGAAAAAAGGTGGGTCCAGGGGGCGGCAGCCCCCCGTTTTAACAATTCTTTCTTTTTAGCTATTATTTAATTACATGCCTAAGAAAAGTAGGGAAAACTGAAAGTTTATTTCTGCAGAAATTAAGTTAAATAAATTCTTTGCATATTTTCGAAAGCTGTAAGAAAAGAACGAAAAGAAAAGCGACCCAAAAGTTTGACTCTTTTACAAGACGTTTGAAACGCTTAACTACTCTCCATTCATCTCACGCTAAGTAAATCCATTGGAAGAACAGGAGCTGTTTCGACCTCGAGGCTTAGTGGTGGTCACAGGCAGCGTGCTTTAGTCATCTTCAGCCGCTTCCACTAACCTCTTCGCGGTACAGCAACAAATTCTCCTAAACTTGCCCTTTTTGTCCTTACTTTTATGGCAAAAAATGTCTTTATCTCCTTATAAGGATTACCCAAATTTGAGTACGACCCCTGAATACGAGAAGAAACACCAAGAAAAATCGTCAAATTGTAAAGAAACGCCAAATACGAAAAAAATACATTTTGGCGTTTTCTCTCTTTTTTGACGATTTTTTGGCGTTTCTTCGTACTTTGGCGATTTTTTTTATTTTGGCAATTTCACTTTGGCGTTTCTTCACGAGAATAATTTAAATTCCAGTTCTTGAGGTCATAAGTCAATTCGCACGGGAATCGGGCCCCACAATAAAGAATTCACGATTGGCGTTCCGGGTCGAATTCTGTTATTGTCGAAATCACCAAAAAAGGCAGTGGTCATAAGCAATTATCGCGGAAGAAATTATCAAAAAGTACAAAATTAGGTGATATGCCCGCAGCGTACACTTTTAGTTTATGGTTTCGCCACTGAAAATCTTCTATGGGGGCTGGGGGCAGGCTTCCAAAGTACAACAACAGTTGGAGAGAAGAACTATGCACAAGAAATTAACTAGCATATTTATAAGTGGTAATACACGGTTGTCGCGCACTGTAAAACTCGAGTAAAACTCGACCGATTTTCAAAACGTTTTTTTCCCTGAAAGTCAATCGAAAAATATTTTATGTAATTAAATCTGGGCATTTATGGGCCAAGGACCGCCGAGTTAGACCGTTTAAGTTGCTTTAGATCCGTTGTAGATAACTCAAGCAAATCTCTTCCGATTTTCCGTCTAGTAATACCCCACAGTTTATGGAAGACATTTTTTTGATTATAAGGCCTTGGACTCAGCCAATGCCCTAAGACTGACTCTCTACTAAGGCCCAACAGGTTTTTTCTACATCTTATCTGAATTTATTAAATCCTTCTTTTCCCTGAAAGATAATCGACAAATTGATTTTAAAATGGAATTTGGGTAAAATCGGTTTAAAATTTTCGAAGTTATGGTCGAAAAAGTGGTGAAAAACGTGGTTTCTTGATGGCTGGTGAAACTATTTGACTTATATCTCTTCGAAATTAGAACGTGAATCGCTCTTCAAGGTTTTGAATAAAAGACTGGGACTTCATAACATCATGAAATTTTAATTTAGTGAAAATCGGTTGAGCGGTTCGGTTCGGGTCGTAGGGTCTTTAGTGTGTGTACAACTCGCGCTACACAATCCTAGGGTCTGTCCCTATATTACGTAACACATTTTTGGCTGTATTTGGTGGTTTTTCGTGTATGTTTCTTTAATGACGAGGTTTTTTATGCAGTGTTGCAGAGAGAAAAGAGCAATACTTTTTTGTCAACGAAATTATGAGTCGGAGGCCTCTCCTTAGGGCAATAGTACAAAAAAAATTTGTTTTAAAACTTTTGAAATTTTGGGGGTTTCGTGGATATTTAAGGAGGCTTTTGCACCGTTTCGTCGAAAAATTTACATGCAACGATGAACTTTTAACGGAGCCTCAGTAAGCAACTAAAAAGTACAAAATATTTCTCCCCTTGATGTACTTCCGTAGAGATTAAATTAATTTTAGATTACAACACTAAACATTTGTCGTTGATAGTTGTAGCAGTAGTATTTAATGGGACATTTCAAACAAAATGGAATTTGAAAATTTATATCTTATATTTTAATTATTCATGATTGGAACCGCATTTCAAAAAATTGATAAGATAGGTTGTGATTTTAACCTAAAAGATTGTCGCTTCCAAAGCTCAAAAAGCTCAAAAAGTTCTACCGAAAAATCTTTGGCTTTGAATCTGTTCTCAGCTTTAACTGCAGCAATTAAAGGAATAAGTTTTATCTGAAAGCGGCTGGTATGGTGTGTTTATCGGCCGCAAAATAGCCCGATAAATGCATCGTTATTCGAAGAAATAAATTACTTGAATTTAATCAAAGCCAATAACAACAAATTAATTGAATTTCATGTCACATTATACTCACTATACCGACAACAACGTGCTTTGTACGAATGACGTATTCCTGAATCTGAATCAAAATAAAGTTTTATCAAAATTCTCCGACCTACGTCACGAGTTGATTAAAGAAATGAAGAGACGCACACTCAAGAACTTAAATTAAGCTTTAGAAATGAAAAGAGCGATCCACAATGACTTCAAACTAGATATCAGATGACTCTGGTTAGATTCTTCAATAGAACTTTATTTTGATTGAGGAACACTGTGAAAAAAATTAAGCAAAACGACTCTATACAGTGGTATATGACTGTGACTGAATAGTGTGAAAAAGGAATGAATTTTGCAAAGTTGTAATTTTGAACAAGTCATTGCCTATATTTTCATGAATTTTCACAAATTTCGTTATTTTCGTAAAAAGAATGCATAAATGTAGACACTGAAATAAATCGTAAGTACCGTTGCACACAATCATGCATATCATACCAATTTGCGCAACATGAAAAGTACTGTGAATCCGAAATTGTGGTTGTTTCACCTATACCGACCGCTTTTTCAGATAAACCAGCATATTGAACAGGCCATTGTGAGAGCCTTGTTAAATAATTTTTTTGAATATACAGGAATATACAGGAATAACATACAAACCAACAATTACGCAATCTCGGAATGTTTTTAAGGGAAAAGCTTTGAGAATTGTTTTTTAGAAAAGGGGTCTATTGCACTTACTATGACGTTTGTAACCAGTCGAATTTCGACCCGGAAGTTGGGGGAGCACCGATCATGGTCCTTAAATGACGAATCAGCAATAAAAAAAATGTCCGTCCGTCAACACGATAACTCGAGTAAAACTCAACCGATTTTCAAAAAAAATTTTTTCTCTGAAAGGTAATCGAAAAATGGGATTGAATCTGGGCACCGCCGAGGGCCACCGCCGAGCTAGGGCCGTTTAAGTGGTTTTTGGTCTTTTGTTCATAACTCGAGTAAATATTTTCCGATTTTCATAAATTTTGTTTGTTTGAAAGATCTAGGCAAGGCCGACAATTTATAGAAAAAACTTTTTTGATTTTGAGTCCTTGGACTTAGCTAGGGCACTCAAAAGGAGTCTCTGCTAGGGCCCTACATTTTTCAGTACATAACTCTAGTATAAATCTCTACCGATTTTCAAAAAAATATTTTTAATCGAAAGGTCTAGGATTGTCTCACATTTTATGGAAGAAAGTTTTTTGATAAGATGCTCTTGGACTCAGCCAGGACCCTGAAACTAGGTCCAACGTGTTTTTGTTTACATAAATCGGGCGTATCCTAACTGTTTGCCACATCTATTCTGATACTTACGGCTGTGGTGACCATGTCGTCACATATTTCTTATTTCATTTCATTTCGCGTTCCGCTCATTCGAATCGGCGCACCTTTCTTTCTTTCGGCTGAACATTCTGTTCAGTTCCGAGAAAGTTTCTTAGAAAATATTTTTTTATTTTCAATTATGATAAATTGTCACACAATGCAAATTGTTTCTGAATTTGATTGTGAATAGATATTGTCTCACAATACAATATGCTCAAGGGTTCAATACAAGTTGTTCATAATGTTATAATATATCGCATTTATCGGACCAACGCATTGTCCGATTTAGTATATAAGAAGGATTTTTATATGTAATAAATCACTCTCGTTTGTGGATTCAAATCAACAACAACAAGTTGTTTCATTTCAATCTCCACACGCGTCCCTTCATATGTTTCACTCGTGTAGTTTCTAAGCTCTACCTTCGTCCAAAAACAGTTCTCAAAGCTTTTTGCTTAAAAACATTCCTCGATGCGTAATTATTTGTTTGCATGTTATTCCTGTATATTCAAACATACAATTATTTAACGCGTCACTTGCCTGCCTGTTCAATAAACTATAAACGTCGCCAAATTCTGTGTCTGTTTTAACGAAACGTCCAACTCGCATATCGTCTTGGAGAATAAAATCAACAAACTAACTTCTAAAGGTCGATTTGCTCAGGAGGATCCTCTGTTTCCAAACTTGAAACCTCAGTATCTTTTTCTGCAGATGAAAATTGTTCTACGAGTAATTTTGGCCATTCAGCAGAACTATGGAACTAACAATAACATACTTTTTGTTTGGTTTCAACCTTATCTGTTCCACAAGATTAATTTATTATTGACATACAAATAAACAAATAAATAAACATTAGTGTTAGTCTAGAGAGATGAGAGGTGGCTTTGACGCATAATGTTCTGAATGAGCTGGAATTCCTTCAGCTTCGACATAGTGCATTCGCCGTAAGCAGAAAGCTATTGTATGTAGCTATTGGGATATATTTACCACTTCGCTACATCAGCGCAATAATGGATAAGTTTTTTGACGTGATACACATGTTCATCGAATTCAAACCTCGTCAATCAAGAGTCGGAGATACTTATATTTTTCGAAGTGACTATTGGCACCTGGTGCCAATAGTGATATTATCCGCAAAAAAACCTCTTACAGAGGAGGTGTGACGCAAGTCTTTATGCCTGCTTACAAAAGCTGTGAAATCAAAAAAGTGTGACGCATTAATCAACTAAGGTAAAACTATTTTCTTCCAGTTACAAAAGTTCTGAAATCAGAGG